>JBBMOE010000009.1:1972583-2389851 GCA_037975065.1 Chaetodon trifasciatus
TATATATATATATATATATTTTTTTTATAGCAGATGGTGACTGGAAATTGATCTAAAGAATAAAGGGGAAATTCTTTTTGTCATAGACGTTGACTAACAGGCTCTATAGGCTTTCATGCACTGTTTTGCAGAGTGGTTAAGCAAAATTGCACTGTTGGTACAAGTAAAATTTCCAACCTGGAGCTCAATTCTGCAGAGCCATTCCATCAGAGTTCCACCAAGATGTTTCTTACCCCAGGCATTAGCCCCTTCATCTCCTCCTACATGGAGAGCGATGGAGCACTGAGTCATTCCTTTTTAGTGGTTCTCACCCCAGAGGTGGACAGTGAAGAGAACAGCAATATTATTATTGCTTTCCTGAAATTGTGTCCAGTCATCATATTAATTTGATTTAGCATTTTCAGCACAGTCAACAGTCATCACCTCTGATTGGCTGCCATGGTTTAAGAGTGAACAATGTGTCTGGATGGCAGTGTCTGATTACAAGGCTTGTAACCTTTCACACCTTCAGTTCTGACTCCAAGAATACCAGGGTGGGGTAAGACCACCATTTAGACAGGTAGCACTCGAGGGGTTTGGTGACCCTACCCTGATCAGTCCATGTTAAATTGAATGTGCTGCTCCACAGGAGTGAGTAGGGTAGTATATAGAGGCTGTTGGAGAGGACTCTGCCTGTGCTAACTGAACTAAGGTTACAAAGACAGGGTTTTATTTAGTACTGCATATCAAATTTAATACAAATCCTACAATTACAGGATTGATAGATGTGGGCTTACAGAAAACTGCTGTACTTCTTTGGCCTCTGCTCTCAAGTCCAACCCCTCCAGCCTGCAAGAGCTGGAACTGAGTAATAATGATCTACAGGATGCAGGAGTGAAGCTGCTGTGTGCAGGACTTGAGAGTCCACGTTGTAGACTTGAAGCTCTGAGGTCAGTCATTATGCTTTCAGTTTTACAATAACATGCATATTAAATATTACACTGACAATAGTTTTGATACATTATAATGAAGGATAAAAGTATTGTGATCCACTGAGGCCATAGAGTACTTCATAGCATTGTTGAGCTACATATTTAAAAACCTTAAATAATAAGGGATAAACAGCATTATCTATAGTAGTTCACGCTCAAGTCACAAATTCAACACATTATTGTTAAACTTTTGATCTAAACTTTTTGTAAAGGTATCCCTCAGCCATGAACTAGATTCAGCCATGCATCCTTGTCGTGCTAAACGCAACAAGAAAGGAAATTACAATAATTAAAATAAACAAATAAATACTTTGCAACTCTCAACCCAGTATCATAATTTAGAAATGGCAATAAAAGGAGGTTTGAATCAGACTTGAGTGAAATATTTATACATGAGAGCCTGCAGCATTCAGGCAGAGAGATGTATTTAGTGTCTTTGGAGCCCTTGGCATCTTGAGTGTAACAGCACTGCCAGGAGGTGAACTTTAAAATTAAAAAAAAAAAAAAAAAAAGTAATAATAATATTTTTTTTCTTTTATGAAAGCCTGGATGTTTTCAATCACCATTCAAACCTAGGAATAATGCATCCTCTAACTATATGCTTTATTATTTTATTTAGGTTGAGGTGCTGCTGGTTGTCAGAGAGTTCCTGTGCTTCTCTTGCTTCAGCTTTAACGTCCATCCCCTGCAGTCTGAGAGAGCTTGACCTAAGTGAAAATGATCTACAGGATTCAGGAGTGAAGCTGCTGTCTGATGGATTGGAGAGTCCTCACTGTAGACTGGAGACTCTGATGTAAGGAATTTATCTTCTTCTGTGTGGAGCTCTTGACGAAGATAAGAAATAATTTTGTTAAGTAATGAACAAGGATCTGTTGTGTTGGATTTTGCAGTAAGATGTTATTTGAGTGCTGTTCATGCATGATGCGGGTAAAAATGGGAAAGTACCATCATAAAATCCTCTAATCTTTGCAGATTAAAACGCTGTCTGGTCACAGATGAAGGCTGTGCTTTTCTGGCATCAGCTCTGAAGTCCAACCCATCCTATCTGCAAGAGCTGGACCTGAGTAAAAACAACCTGCAGGAATCAGCAGTGAAGCTGCTGTCTGACATCCAGGAGAGTCCAAACTGTAGACTGGAAACTCTCAGGTTAGTAGTGTGTTTGAGTCAGTCTATACTAGTTTCAGTAGTATTTTGAGAATTGACATTTTAAATGGCTTCTTTCCCTCTTAAACATTGAGGAAAGACTGATGAGAAAGCAACACTCAGAACATTAATGTGATAATGTATTTTATTTGAGATGCATATGACTTCTGTTAATCCCTACAGAATGGAAGAAATGGAGTAAACCTGGAGTGGTCCTCTGACTAAAAAGCATCTCATTATTGGCCATGAAGTATTGCTGTCTCTGGGGCTGCCACAGTTACCACATCACTGCAACACTAAAGGTGTGTCTAATATAATCAGAGATAGGACACAGGACACATTTGTTATGAATTAATCAGAAATAGTTTTTCAAAATGTTTCTTCATCAGCCAGAAGACTATGTTGATTTTGAACTAAATGCCCATTTTGTCTAGCATCTCTTCCTTAATTGAAGTATCAGTCTGTCCTGATTGAGGGGGCCATGATGATTTCTGTTTCCTTAAAGTGCAAAACTGCAAGCATAAACATGACTTCACAAGACATTTCTCCCATCACGAGTTCTAAATTCTGTTGAAATGTTTTTTAAAAATATTTAGTCAGTTTACATAGTCAGTGCTTTTTCAGTTAAAATGCTTATAGAATGTTTAACAAACATAATTATACTTTGCCAGGTCTGCTCATAGTTTGTTAGAGGAGTAGTTGATATTTTGTGAAATATACTGAGGGTGAGTTCAACAGATGAGCAGATTAATTTAGCATAGCTTTGCACAAATACTGGAAACAGCTAGTGTGGTTCTACCCTGTGGTGAGCCATTGACAGGCAACCAGCGGAGAAATAGCTCAGGACATGACCTCTCCATAAAATGGCGAATTGTCATTGTTAATCTTTGTTAATCTTTTTTTTTTTTGTACAGATTAAAGAAATATAATGTGTTACTTAGTGAACTTCATACATGATGGATTAATATATCCAATTTATGTAACTGCTACTTCCATGCTTTTTATTGAAATGAATGTTTACTGCTTATAGTTTGTTCAATGGAGTTTTGGCCTGCACCAAACAAGTTAAAGCAGAAAGTTGCACAATTTCCTCAAGGCAGTCTAAATGAGTGATCCTATTTTAAAGAGCATGAAACATCTCTGCACTAAAACATGGCATGCACTACACTGACTTTGTCCCTTTATGGCGTATTAAACCGTCAACTGTTCACTCCAACAAACAGTTGAATGAAACAATCTGATACTCAATCATCATTTTCCACTTTCTATCCAGATTACTGCAGTTCTTTATTCATTAACCTAAATGCCAACAGTTTACCGTCTCCTAGACCTGATAACAAAAGGCTACCAAATGTCCCCAGAGCTTGGCTTCAGGTTAAGGGAAACTGTGCATTCGCTCTTGGTTGAGGGAGAGGTTCACAGTTTTTGTCTGTCTTCAAAAAGAAGTCACGGTTCACATTTCAACATATAGTTCTGCTAACTGCAATCATTTCTCCTGGCAATAAAAAGATCTTCCTCAAATGTAAGTGATGGAGGACAACATTTTTTTTTTTTTTTTCAAAACTAGCCTATATTCCAAAGTCAAGGCTTCAGCAGACAAATCGAAAGGATAGTCCAAAGTCTTTTTTTCCAGCACATAGTCCCCGACTGAAGAGGGGATCATCAGCATGACCAGTCCCTCAACCTGGACTGTAGATAGATCTGCATATTTGATTTGGCACAAACTTTATACAATGGAGGCCCTTCCTGGTGCAACCCTCCATGTTTATTCAGGCTTGGGACTGCCGAAGTCTTATATAAACCTCAGATAACCTTTGGAGTACAATTTTGCAGAGGCTGCAGACTTTGATTTGTTACTTCATCTAATTCAATTCACAAAAACCAAGAAAAAGATTCATATACTCTCTTTTCACTCACTTTTTTTTGGACTGTTTTTTTTCTATTATACTCTCTGTGTGAAACAGTTTCATTGTACACTGTTAATATCTTGCTTGTTTGATGTATCGTTCTCATTTGTTTTCACTGTCAAGTTAGAGGATTTAAAAAAAAATATTATATACTGCATTACAATCTGGGGAGTTTGTCATTCCTATTTATGCTTTTATATTGTAATAACAACCCACACAAAGAAATTCAGGATAAACCTGTGACCAGTGGAGTTATTTATGTACTTCAGTGTCTTGATGTATGTGGGGGAAAACAAAACAACAACTCTAAATTTGGATGTCAGAACACCAAAGTGCTATTAGGACACAAAATCTGACTTCCCTCTCAATGAAACATTTCCTGCAACACATCTGCGATCTAAACGGTGTTTACGAGCTGTAATTACAGGAGGACCCAGCTGACAGAAAGAGTTTAATTTTCAAAATGTTTTCAACAGCTTTCAATGAGGATAGCATTTATATTTCCCATATCCTTTTGGTAGGTTTACATTCTTTACATTCTTTGACAAACATTTTCTCACAATCAAGCAAAACAAAATAACCGGCTAGTAGGCAAGTTTGATGAGGCCTTGTCAGATTTTGGTACGAGGAAACATTTTACAGAACATTTTAAATGGTATCACAAATAGCCATTACAATGTTACACAGGTCCATGAGGTGAAAAAACAACCCAAACAAAAATAAACAGTGGTCAAGCTAAGCAACTTGCCGTAAGAATAAATAAAGCACATTCACCCAGAAAACACCTCTGAAAAATAAATACCAAGGTCAAATAAAATTTTCAAATGACTTCACAAGTAAAAACAAACACTCATTTTAAATGTCAGAAAATGTTTCTGTCGACTAACTTTTGCCATGTTTCTCTTAAAAGCTGAATAAAAGAAAACCCTGTGAAAACACTGCCCTGAAATATATATTGTGCATGCAGAGAGTAAAACATCTTGATTGATCATGATGAACTGTTCATTAAGAACACACATGATAGCTTCAAATGGAAAGGGGTGTAAAATAAAACCTGATCATAAACGATCAAAGTAAAAAAGCAAATTATAAAAACAAAATATTGAAGGGGGATCTATGTCTGTAAAAACCCTGAGTGCAGGCCCTGAATGAACGTGCATTCATGAATCCCCTTTATTTCTTCTTGGCGGAAAAACTGAGCTTCAAAGCCAATTACCCATGCTCATCAACACACTCACCTCATATAAAATAGACCTTTCACTCATCTACCAAATGTGCGGCAGAGGGAGATGTCAAAATTTGTCAGAAAGCCGAGTTTTGACCTTCTTTCGTCCATTTAGTTGCGCGAAGTTTACTTGGCTGGAGCTGCCGCCTTCATCATCTTTGTCCGTCTTCTTGTTCGACCAGCTTTTTTTCAGAGACATCAGCTCAGGCGCTATTATGTCTCCATCCTGTGATTGAGTAAAAACAAGAGCGAACGTAACCAGCGTTTTATATGAAAGACAACTCAACAATGCTATTCTCTTAGCAGTGCATGATGTACAAACACACATTCAAACACTTTGCAGTCTTTCTACAGATTTCTTTCAGGTCAAAGTATTCCTGAACGTAATAATTATCGGTTATGCAGATTTGCTCCGGCTACAACCATGAGGCAGCAGTTGGTACGCCTTATTCCCAACACTACTTGTTTGTTAAAAAGGTGTGTAGTTTTTTACATTTGTAATGTATATCTTTAAGCCCTAACATGGCGAATGTATTTCTTACCACATAAAACACCCACATGGCAAATTCTGTTTGACATTTTAAATCAGTTTACCAGCACCAGCTGTCACTGCTCCCTCTGCAGGCATCACCACTGTGCTCTTGGCCTGCTCATTATGTTGCTCCATAGTGCTACTTGTGCTCTACATTTATCTCTAGAGGTAGCGGCAAAGCACCTGCCACATGTTCAACAACCAACATTATCACTGTACAATTCCTAACACTTGAGCAGAGAAGTATTACCCGAGGCTTTGAGAAGTCCATGTTCATGCACCACTGGACAAATTGCTTCTTGGCCGCCTCCAGACTCTTGTCATCTGTCTTCTTGCAGTAGACCCTGATGTGCTGCTCGGCAAACTGCCCTGGAAGCAGTTTAGACACCTGACAACAACGAGAGCAGCACAGAGTTCATTCTGAGGCATACGCTCGAGACACAGGCAGCGACGAACAGCTATTTAAATGTGAGAGAAGCTCATGCGAAGAAATATTAAGATTTGAATTATGTGGCCTTCAGTTGTGACCTGGTCTTTCCAAATCTGGATGGCTGTGTTTGGGTCGTCCTTGCAATAGAAACGGACATTGTTGATGGGGTTCTTTTCCTTCATCCCATAGTCCATCAAAATGACCTAAAAGAGAAGGGGGAGAGGGGGAAGGCATCAGCTTACAATGGAGCTTAAATACTAAATAAAATACAAAAAGAAGATTTGGGAGCTATGAGAAAAAGGACTGCATTAGAGTCATTCAATTAAGAACTCACGCTAACTACAAAGTCCTCTGGCTGCAGACTGACATCCTGGGCGCCAGTCTGAGGGACAGTCTTAGCCAAATCTGCTTCCCAGGAGCGAATCGTCTCCTTATAGAGGAGAAAGAGCAAGAAGAAGAGGAAAAGGGGTCAACAGGTCAACATTTGACCAAACCTGCCTCAAATCTGATCTTTGCAATCTCCAGCCTTTTTGTGCAAAGGGAGTTCATTGGCTTCATCGAAACATAAACAATGTGTCTGAAATGATAAGTCAACAGAAAACTAAATGTCAGCTATTCTGACAATCGATTTATTGTTAAGATAAATAATACAGATACAGATATGATCGCTTAATTGATCATTAAGATAATTGTTAGCTGCAGCACTACATGAAAACTCAAAGCATCTTCGTCTAACATCCAGCATTAGAATACAGCCATACAAAGACGCAAACACACACCCGGGTAACATCCATGGATTTGTTTGCCTGGGTTTGGCCCAAACACTTATAGAGGCGTCGACAGACGACGTTCCGCAGAATCTTCCTCGCCTCAGCCAGCTTCGGGGAGGAGGAGTTCAATATTTGTTCAAACACATGATCTACAGGACAAACAGAAAATGAGTCAGGCTCAAATAATAGCACAGAATGCACCTCGACATACCCAATCCAGAAAAATGTCACTGAAACAGGTTGTGAGGTAAAAACAGTGCAAATAGTCTCTTTTTAAGATGAATTTCATTCACTTTTATTCATCTCACTGGGTTTAAAGCAGGGTTTGAAATAACTTGTGCATTAAATGAGTATTCTTTCTACATAGTTCAGGACTGATAGCATATAATATAAAAAGCGATTCATTAGTTTGAACTTGTTTTCATGAAAGCAGGATGATTCCTAAACATGTTTACTGCTCAGCACACCTCTGCTCACAGCTGATGAAGGGCAAAACATTTATTGCACACAGTGGTATCTACACACCTGTCAGCTTGGTGTAGGCCTCCATGTCGTCTATGGCTGTGGAGAGAGTGAACATCCTCCCGCCTGAGCCTTCAATCTGGATGTGCTCGTTTGCTTCTAAAAAGGCCTCCGTGATCCTGCATGATCACACCCAACATTATAATCACTTTTCAGAACATTTTGCTGTAGCCATACGTGAATCACAAAGCAAAGAAAGCAAGCTGCAGCAGAGTGATTAGTGACTCACATGGTCTCGATGATGTTGCCCACTTTGTGCTGGTAAGCTCTTCTGTGGAGAGAGTTCCTTGTGTGGAACATGTCATACAGATTGCCCACTTCCTGTTGCAAGAATTACCTGCATTTTAGTCACAACTAATCATCGAAATGGATTGCTGTTTTAACACCCGATTAAAAGGCAGAAGTAACATTAGCAGCACCTTGTCTCTAACGCAGATCTGCTTCTGCCCGTCCGCCTCACAAACTCTGGCAAACTTCAGGAAGCGGTGATAGTCAAAGTTGTTCTGGATGCCCAGGTGGTGGCAGTCCCTGAGAAGAGACAGAGCGGATAAGTATGTGGAAAGATGGGTAATTAAACACAAATATATGATTTGGGAAATTATGATCAACAAGCCTCACCTGGCAAAGTAGTCCCACTTGTCCACATCAATGCCATTTCTTTTGTTGGCAACGATTTCATAGAGGAAGGACTTGTCTTCTGGACGGCCTTTATATGGCCACTGTGGAGAAGACAAACAGCAGTGTCACTCGAATCAGCTTTATGAGTCAAGTATGATTGGGCATAAAAGGAATGTGTTTTTGTACAATGTGCAGGAAGACACACGCAGACATGCAGCTAAAATGAAGTCAGCAAAGCTAAAAGAATCGAAGAAACGAAACTTTGTCCCATTTTAAGAGACGGCTAATTTTAAAAACATCTGGGCTTTCTCCTCTAGCTCTCTCTTTCTTTCTTTCTGGGCTGTGCTGTTATCAGCTGCTGAGACTTTGGAAAACAAACAGAAAAGAAAAAAGCCAGAAGCCTCTGCTCCATGAAATCCAGTTTTCATCTGCATTTAATACACATCTTTTCATCATATTGTGGCAAAAGATTGACCACAGACTGCTAAATACGGAGCGGTCTGCCTACACAGGGCCAGCAGTGAGCTGCTAGCACAGATATCTCTTGCCAGCTTCCACTTTTACATGATCATATGGTTCTGATTTTTCCTGAATTATGCATTTTTTTCAATTCCAACTCCTTATAATCATACGGACAGAAGCGGTGTATTCATATTTTCCTGAAGGTTGTGTCATACCTAATGTCTGGCTGATGTTTTGAGACTGAGTAACAGCCACCTTCACACAGAAAACCATGAACAAGTTTGTCTATGCACAGGTCAAATTCACTATAACTAAACTGTATGCACAGGGTTCCAATAGTGTAAGAGTGTGTGAGAATCCAAGACATGTTTGAAGAACTATTGCACAATGATGCTACAGAACTGGTACCTTCTGGCCTGCATCAGAGACCAGTGGTCCACCAATCTGTTCCTTGATGAAGTCCAGGTCCTCGGGCAGCACCAGGCCATGATGCTCCATCACCGGCTTCAGGCCATTGTCTTCCACCAGGTAGTCAAACATGTCCACAGAGGCCTTCTCGTGCTGCAACAGAAACAGACTCATTATATTAACACGGGAACGTGAATGGCCGCAATCTGAAAATGAAAGCACAATGACTCATTGCTCAAATAGAAAGACCTTATCTCAGCTAAAACATGCTGGATGAAAAACATGAACACTTGTCTTATCTGTGTTTATCAGAAAGGTGGTCTGCGGTTCTAACTTACCTAACGGCCATGTGCTAAGTAGCTCTTATCAGTGATTCATTATGAACAGTACAATCATTACCCTCAGCTGTCATGCTTACCAGTCAGGTGGCCATAATTGCTTTTTACAGCAGCCTTGAATGACAGTAATTACAATGGTCATTCAAAAAAGAAAAGATGCTGTAACTTCAGGAATTAGTCAACCATTTTCGAGGAGGAATGTCCTTGTAGTACCAAGGAGGGAGTTTCATTGGTAGGTTTTCTGCAGGTGAGAGGATTAATGCAGATCTTTCCAGCATACTCAGGGGTTAAGATCTATTTGACTCTGGCTTGGCTGCAGTGAACTTCACTCAACAGCACTCAAGCTGTAATGATCAGTGCAGTGGCTGACTAAGTGAGAGCTCCAGGCCTTTTCCAGTTTCCAGCCCACAGATGTGCATGTCTGAGTATGCTGAGTATAAGTATGGTGTGAATCAAAGGGTGTTTATTTGCTTTTCCTTGTTTGCCGATAGAGCTGCAACCACTAACCGATCAGTTGTCTACTATCAAATTAATCTCCAGCTCTTTTGATAATCAATAAACAGACTTAAATGTGAATATTTTCTGTTTTTTTTTTTTTCACTCCTCTGTGACAGCAAACTGATTATCTTTGGGTTGCGGACAAAACAAAACATCTGAGGACGTCATCTTGGGCTTTGTGAAACCCATTTTCGGACAACTCGAAAATGAAAGTTAACATTAGTCGCTGCCCTAACTGCCAAATAGTTCTCTGGTGAATCATAACAGCGGTTTGAAACCTCAGCACAGCAGCACATGCCAACAACATGAGGACTTTCTTTGGTTTTGGCTCTCTAGAACGACAAGAAAAATATAAATCACAGTTCCTTTATTATCAAGTGTGTTTTAATCTCCATCTTATTAAACATACATTTTCTATCCCTGTTGTTGATGCTCATTCCATCTCTTTTTTATGTGAAGCACTCTGAGCTGCATTTCTTGTATGAAAGGTGTTATGCAAATCAAGTTTATTGTTATTACTATCATATTACCTTCCAGCGAATTTCCGGACGTACTTGGGGGATGAACTTCCCATCAAACATATGGGAGAAAGGCCCATGTCCTGGAAGGGGTGGATGGGTGCATACAGAAAAAAAGTTATTGATTTTGTTGGGTGTGAACTTTGGCTCTATTCCCATCTGGAAAGCAGAAGCTGATGAAGAACAAAACTTTGGCTTCTGTTCTCACCTTATGCCCAAACCTGAACCGTGTGAGCACCTGCGTAACACTCACCCAAGTCATGGCAGAGCCCGGCGATCTGCACACAAAGGATGTCTCTGCGAGAGATGAGGAGCTCTGGCTGCCTCTCATTCAGAGCTTGTACCAGTTGTCCGGCTAAGTGGCCCACCCTGCACCAGCACACAACGAATCAACTCATACCATGCAAGAAATACCATGAAAACATCACAAAACAGGACAGATGCAGAAAAACACGTTCAGGTCGTCTGCGAGGAGATGATTTTCTGGTGATATCCTGCAGGCCTCGCCACACTGATGCAGGGTCTGTAGCTGAAAACCTGAGATTTGACGATTCGGGATAGCATATCTTTGCTACTCTGAGCTCCTTTGTGAGTGTGTTTGTCCACACTTCTGTAGGCCTCCTGCTTGGCCTGATGGCACTGCCTGAGCTGTAAAAATGATGACTGAGGAAAAACACGTTGTATCAGCGAGCCACCTTTTGTTAAACCTCTGTCACTTTGGCGACACAGCGTCTGGCCTCACCAGTTAATGCTGGTGTATGTGAGCACGTAATGGTACGAGTTTTAATGTGCCCTTCTTTTGGTTTTACTGCTTTATAAACGTGTGCAAAGTCTCATGATACAACCAAAAGAAGAAACACTGTGTCTAACCACGGACATACCCAATGGAGTGTTCAAAGCGGTTGTGGGAAGCTCCCGGGAAAACAAAGTAGGTCCCTCCAAGCTGCTTGAGGTTTCGCAGTCTCTGGAACTGAGGTGTGTCAATGATTTTGATGAGCAGAGGGTGTAACTCCACATGCCCGTGTATGGGATCATTGAACACCTGGCAGGAGACAGGATAACAAACAAGTCAATTAGAAAACCAAGGCAGCTGAGTGAGCCCATCCCTGGAAACACTAAACATCACCCTTAGGGAATGTAGGAACTAGTCTTTCTTCATGTCACACCACACGGTCTACCACTTAGACAGTTATCTTTCAGCTTGTAACCATCATTTCTCTTTTTTTTTTCCCCAGCTGAGGGCCAAAAGAGGAGATAAATGAAAAGCACAATCCTCTGTTTCACGCAATGACCTTCATATCTTCTCACGCGTCCTTGCTGTTTATCCTACAAGTTCCTAATCTTTATTATGTCTCTACAGTGATTCAGTCCATACCTTACTTAGCTCTGCCTCTAACTGCCACAGCTTCCTGAGGCTGTGCAGGACCCGCAGACGGTCACCAAGGCACCTAGACAAAATGAAAAATTTCAAAAAAAGGTGTGAAACATTACAGTACCCCAGGCCATGTGCTCTTGCCCTTCTTTGACACTACTCTTAGTAGCTCGGGTCACATTTCCTCCTACTCAATTTTCACATGAGGACAGAACTTACTGTATGCCAATCTTCTCCAGATCAGCATCCTTGACATATCGCAGCCCGACCCCTGTGACTCTTTGCGCTGTAACAGAGCAAACATGACGGTTTAGATGCTGGTTTAGCTCTGCTGTATGTCACATGTGACAGCAGGTCGGCTGCACATATTTCCACCTGTGTGATAATATGAGCAGCTCTCACCTGACCTGACTGATTGTATGTAGATGACACACTGTCAGAAAACCAACCTCTAAAATTTTCTTCCCATTCTCCAAGACCCTCTCTTCGTAGGTACCCACACGTTTCCTCCACTCCCCATCGCATGTAGTCCGAGTCCGGCAGCCGGTCCACTGCCACTCTTTTCTCCGGTGTTTTGAAGCCGTCACTGGGGGTCAAAAGTGCCTTTGCCGGTCGTTTTCTGCTGTCCATATTGATCTGACAAGCAGACGATAATGTGGGTTAGTCAGAGGAGTACAGTCCTGCAAGATTAAGCCGGTAATATTTCCCACGTCGACTGCAACAGCTGATCGGATAGCTCTGCATAGAAGACACTGAGGCGGTGAAAAATACCCGGGTTTTGTGTCTATACTATGTGCGTCAAGCCCAACCGAAACATAAACATCGTTTCCGGCCACTGTTTTCAAAATAAAAGTCTGTTGAGCCCTTGACAGCTCAATAAACCCGGGGCTGTAGCATACAACACGTAGCCAGGAAATACTGAGCTCACGAGCTCACCCTCAAAAATGTTCTATGTCGAGTTATCATGTTTTTGTTCAGTTGTATTCGTTTTATGTTAAAATATATTGCGTGTTAATGTTATTCCCTGACATCAAAGTGGAAAGGCTGTTTCAAAGCCACAAGAATAAAGTTGCAACAGGGATATATCGATATTTAATGTCATTATCTCGAGATCACAAGTAAATCATGCCATTTTCTATTGAAAGTAAGCTTTGTTTTCGCAACCTGTTATGGTAAAGGTTGTTTCCTCATATTACTTGCAATGTTTATCAGGAGTGCCATACTAGCATTCGATATATACTCATTTAAGGTAAAAAAGGCCAGCTCAAGGAGTGCCCATTATCAATCAACCCACCAGACTGTACTTCAGTCCTACTTATTTCTACACATACTTAATTGTACTATTCAAACACCCAATAATGTGAGTAGTTTCTTTTCCAATTCTTCCATGCCAAGTGGAAATATTTTGGTTCTAGCCTATTGAACAGTAACATATCTGACATATCTATCAGTAACCTGTTGAGCTTGATTATTTATCAGCATCAGTAAACGCCAACATGTTTTATTATCTTTATCGCCACTAAAACGCCTTACTTCCGGTATAATACTAGCTACTTGCGGATATCTTGACGCAGGTCGCTCCTCTTTGGTTGGCACGCGGAGGGTGGAGCCAAATATAGCAGAGCGAACGAGTCGTTGACGTCAAAACCCCGGAAGAGGACAGGACATTACAGATAACTGTCTGAGTTGTCCATGCACTGATGTGAAAAACTACAAATAAATGATGCAGCAGAAACTTCAGTATCTTTGAAAACGAGAAATGTTAGGAATAATAAGAGGAATACAATGCAATAGTAAGGGTGGCAATATGGGTAAAATCTATCTGATTTTATATGACAGCGTCAATATGCTGTATATTGTGACGATAATGATGATGTATAAGATGATACATTTTATAGAAACTTGGGAAATTATTTATAGATAAAATAACCAGACAAGAATTTCTGTTTACACATCTGGTGACTTAAACGCCTAAGAAGTGAGGGCAAAAATCCTCTGAATCCAAAATTACCATACCGCAGTGATGGTCTAACACTGTCAGTGATACTAAAGGGGAAAGCTGTCATTATAAATGACATGGCAGACAAATTTCTATCATCTCATGGTACATATCATCATATTGCCCAACCCGATCCAATAAGTGTCATATGCAGAGATGTATCAAAGGTGCCATTACAGTTAGGGGTGTCAGTTTTGGTTAATTTTGCTTTTGATGACCTGACAGACATTAACTGATAACTAACTGGTAAATTTTGCGCTGAGGAGCACGCTGGACTGCATATCCCAGTCAGTCGTGTCCTGCAAAATTTCTGATGACATATTTGTGTTTATGGACCCTATTTTCCAATGTTTTTGTGTCTAAGTGAGTAATAGGGACACGTTTTTTGAAATCGGTCCAGCACTGAGTGAGAACGATTCAGCCAGCAGCTGCAAAACAGGCATTTGAGCACTGTCAATGTATGTCAACTAAAAGTATTTGTTTTTGCCAGTAACCGGCTCAGATTGTTATTCCAAGTGTCTGAAAATACGATTGAAAAGATCCCCCCAGAGATGCCTTTTTGTTAAAGAATAAAATGGCACCAAAGCCACCTGACTCCATTTACAGAGGCAGTAATTTTATCATCAGAAAACACCCTGCATTTCTTCACACTACGCAAGAGTAAGGGAGCCTTAAAAACATTCATGTTTGAGACAGTGGAGCAAGACAATTTTTTCGTCTTTTTCTTTTCTTGAGCAGTTTTCCCTTTTTTTTTTGAGTGAACTCGTGAACCCAACTGAGAAATAACTAAAATCAAGTTTTTGAAAGAGCTGACTTCAAATGGGGGTTTCAAACCATGCACATTCATATTGATCGTTTTCAATGATCAATCCACAGGATGATTGCTAATAAGATTCAGATGGTCCTTCAATCCTCTCTTTGCTTCCGCACACATTTTAACAGTCTGTAGCTATTAATGCTGAGTTTTTCTTTGACAACACAATCCATAGTTGAAATATTTAATAGACATAGCATTTTGGAATGAAATGCTTAAGTTCAGCTGTGTAGATATATATATTGACAACATGTCAAACACTGAAACTGAGAAATTTTTTGAAAAGGACATCTTCATTTAGAATTTTTAAAAAATTTGGGACAGTTGCAACAAAAGACTGGAAAGTAGTGAAATACTAAAAGAAAACACCTGGTGGAACGTCTCATAGTTAACTCGGTGAACTGGCAGCAGGTTTGTCACATGATTGGATCTAAAAAGAGCCTCCCACACAGGCTGAGTCTTTCTGAAGTAAAGATGGAGAGGGGTTCACCACTCTGTGACAGAGTATATAATGTCATATATGTGTGTGTGTGTGTGTGTGTGCATGCACAAATTTATCTTGAAGCTATTAGCTTAAAGCACATGACTAAGTTGTTACGGGATATTTAATTGAAAATAGCACAAAGACAATATGTCAAATGTTGAAACTGAGAAATTTCTTTGTTTTTGAAAATTATATCCTCCTAGCCTGGAGGACGCAGTGTCCATGATTTCCAAAACAAATTTCAAATGTTGACTCGTCAGACCAAAGGATAGTTTTCCACTTTGCCTCAGTACATCTTAAAAAGCCCAGGACCAGAGAAAGCAGCGGCGTTTGAGGCCTGAAGATCACGGCCATCCAATATTGGTTTTCAGTCTTGTCCCTTGCAGACAGAGATTTCTTCAGATTCTCTGAATCTTTTCATGACATTATGTACTGTAGACAATGAAATCCTCAAATTCTTTGTAATTTCAAATTGAGAAACATTATTCTTAAATTGTCTGTCACAGAGTGGTGAACCCCTCCCCATCTTTACTTCAGAAAGACTCAGCCTGTGTGGGAGGCTCTTTTTAGACCCAATCATGTGACAAACCTGCTGCCAGTTCACCGAATTAACTGTCAGATGTTCCATCAGGTGTTTTCTTTTAGTGTTTCTCTACTTTCCAGTCTTTTGTTGCCACCGTCCCAAATTTTTAAAATGTGTTGCTGGCATCGAATTCTTAATGAGGATGTCATTTTCATGTCATGTCACATTGTATACATTGCGTAATGAATATCCAAATTCAATTTTTCTTCCAGTTCAGTGGTGTCTCAATTCCTGGACCCCTGCTGAAAAACATGAGTGTATGATTTCCTCTGGTGTCAGATGAGTTTAACTGCACGAAGCCACACAACTAAGAGAAAAAGTGTTTATTTCAAACAGAGCAGACACAATCTGTTATCAACCCGTCTACATAGAAATAAAGTTGAAAGGTTCTAATAATGTCTGGTAGGTTTCCCTTTATAACCCCATTACATATTAAGAATATAATGAATTTTCACACAATTACACCCAAACTTTGTCTTAACGACATTCATACAGATGGTTACATCGAAAAAGTCAATTTGAGCTAAAGAGCATGAGTATCACAAATGATTAAATTCTTATTTCATATTGATAAATGAAACACAAAGCTCTTCCCAAGAACCAGATTTCCACATTAATTCACGTGATGAACATCAAAACAAAACACCTCTAAGTACCTGAAATCCCTAAACCACAAATTTTTTTCTTTAAATGACAGACTCCATTACACATGTTGACAGAATAAATAAAACCACGCCCTGAAACATGCTGATCACATATTCAGTTTCACACACAGACATTATAAGTAGCCCTGGTTGATTACGCACACAGAATTACACAGTGGCTTGATTCGGGTACCAACGTGGTTTTAAATGGTGATTCACTTTAAAATGAGACACCTCCAGCTGCAGATGGAGAAAGGAGTCTAAAAATTACTTTAAAATGCTCAAACTAAAACAAACATATGTGTATGATACTGAACAGGCCTCTAATAAACCTGAGTACATGGTCTGAATACACAATAACGCATCCTCATTTATGCTCATTTATGTACAAGATTTTTTTGGGGGGATGAAAAATGGTGGCAAGTGCTACACTGTGTTCATTAACATGATAACCTTATCAAGCACTTGAAGAATTTTTAATCAGAATGAACCAGTGAGTATCAGTGAGTCCTCGCTTTCTTTCTTCGCTTTTCATCTCCAGCTTCCTTGTTTCCTGGGGTCGCACTATGGCGTTTCTCTTTAGCCTGCATGTAAACACAGTCAGCACAGGCTTGTGCATCAGTATTACCAAGAGCAGTGCAGAAAAAGAGATGCATTACTGACGTTGGCTTATAGACTGCACCAGAGCGGAATTATAGTCGATCCAGAACATTAATTGGCAACTATTTTTAATGAAGTGATGTGTGAGGATTTGTGCTTTTCTTATGTCATAGTATATTCATAACTTTGGGGTTTGGGACAGTCGGTCAGAAAAAACAAGCTATCTGAAGATGCCACTGTGGGTTTTAGGAAACTGACAGGCGCTTTAATAGGCATTTGTAATATGTGTAACTTATGTTACATATGTTAGCTTATGTTCCATCATAATGTTTGGAACATCACTGGCATTTAATAGAACCTCCAACCTGAGGGCCCCAAACAGTTTCGTATATTTAACAGCCTGAATCTAAATATTACCTGAAGCTCTGCACGCCACCTTTTGAAGTGCTCCTTGACAACCTCCCGGACAGACTCGAGATTGCCGTCATCAGCCTTCTTGTAGTAAAACCTGATCAGGTGCTCAGAGAAGCGTTTTGCAAGAAGTCTGGGCACCTGACAAGAATGACAGCAGTATTAATTTGAGAATAATGACATGACAGAAGTTGCTGTATATCAAAATATAAGAAACAAGAACAGCTCATGCAAAGAAAGTCCAAGATGATTTTTCTTTTTCTTTTTTTTTTTTGTCATTGCTTTAGTTCTGACCAGGTCTTCGGCGATCTTTGATGCACTTGGAAGGTTTTCCCTTGGTTCCTTTGTGTCCTTTCTGTAGAAATATGTATTATTGATGGGGTCCTCCTCTTTCATCCCGTAGTCCATATGATAGTCCTAAAAGACAGGTGAGAGAAAGCCTGTTTTTACACTGAACAGAAATATAAATGCAACACTTTTGTTTTTGCTCCCATTTTTCATGAGCTGAACTGAAAGATCTAAAACATTTTCTATATAGTATATAGAAAATGTTTTAGAAAAAAAAACAATATTTGAGAGAAATGGATCTTTTGTGTATATAGTATATACACAAAAGATCCATTTCTCTCAAATATTGTTCACAAATCTGTTTAAATCTGTGTTAGTGAGCACTTCTCCTTTGCCAAGATAATCCATCCCACCTCACAGGTGTGGCAGATCAAGATGCTGATTAGACAGCATGATTATTGCACATGTGCGCCTTAGGCTGGCCACAATAAAAGGCCACCCTAAAATGTTCAGTTTTATCACACAGCACAATGCCACAGATGTTGCAAGTTTTGAGGGAGCGTGCAATTGGCATGCTGACTGCAGGAATGTCCACCAGAGCTGTTGCCCATGAATTGAATGTTCATTTCTCTACCATAAGCCGTCTCCAAAGGCGTTTCAGACAATTTGGCAGTACATCCAACCGGCCTCACAACTGCAGACCACGTGTAGCCACACCAGCCCAGGACCTCCACATCCAGCATGTCCACCTCCAAGATCGTCTGAGACCAGCCACCCAGACAGCTGCTGCAACAATCGGTTTGCATAACGAAAGAATTTCGTCAGAAACCGTCTCAGGGAAGCTCATCTGCATGCTCGTCGTCCTCATCGGGGTCTCGACCTGACTGCAGTTTGTCGTCGTAACTGACTTGAGTGGGCAAATGCTTACATTCAGTGGCATCTGGCATGTTGGAGAGGTGTTCTCTTCATGGATGAATCCTGGTTTTCACTGTTCAGGGCAGATGGCAGACAGCATGTGTGGCGTTGTGTGGGTGAGCGGTTTGCTGATGTCAACATTGTGGTTCGAGTGGCCCATGGTGGCGGTGGGGTTATGGTATGGGCAGGCGTATGTTATGGGCAATAACACAGTTGCATTTTATTGATGGCATTTTGAATGCTCAGAGATACCGTGACGAGTTCTTGAGGCCCGTTGTTGTGCCATTCATCCACGACCATCATCTCATGTTGCAGCTTGACAATGCACGGCCCCATGTGTAATGTAACTTCCTGGAAGCTGAAAACATCCCAGTTCTTGCACGGCCAGCATACTCACTGGACATGTCACCCACTGAACATGTTTGGGATGCTCTGGATCGGCGTATATGACAGCATGTTCCAGTTCCTGCTAATATCCAGCAACTTTGCACAGCCATTGAAGAGGAGTGGAATAACATTCCACAGGCCACAATCAGCAACCTGATCAACTCTATGCGAAGGAGGTGTGTTGCACTACGTGAGGCAAATGGTGGTCACACCAGATACTGACTGGATTCTGACCCCCCCAGACCCCCCAACAAAGCAAAACTGCACATTTCAGAGAGGCCTTTTATTGTGGCCAGCCTAAGGCACACCTGTGAGGTGGGATGGATTATCTTGGCAAAGGAGAAGTGCTCACTAACACAGATTTAGACAGATTTGTGAACAAAATTTGAGAGAAATGGGTCTTTTGTGTATATAGAAAATTTTTTAGATCTTTGAGTTCAGCTCATGAAATATGGGAGCAAAAACAAAAGTGTTGCGTTTCTAGTTTTGTTCAGTGTATATTTGCAAGTAAATTATGCCACAAAGGAGGACAGTAATTAGACTAAAAAACTCACATAAAGTTCAAAGTCTTCTGATGTCAGCCACTGAGAGAGGCCTTCAGTCAATTCCTCTTTCCATTCAAGAATCTTCTCCTTTGGGAAGGAGGAGAAATGGTAAGAATAGTGAGAAACAAGAGATTTAAGATTTATTCTATCCTGACAACATACAGTGAGAGTACATCCACGCTACACACTTCATGTAAAAATGCATCTTTGTCAGTTTTGGCTCTCTGTCCACATGAAAACAGATTTTTCTCACCTCATAATGGAGCTTCTCCAAAACTTTTTTACAGAATGTATACCCGTTTTTCTCTATAGGAAAACTGAGCTTGAACAAAATAATGACATAAGCCAGCAGAGTTTTTGTCAGGGGGCTTTGTGTCAGAAGAGTTAATATAAAGTTTCTGTCACCTGTAAATTTCTCTGTGATCCCTCATTTTAAATGTCAGTGTAGCCGACACGCAGCACAGGTTCATTGTTCAAACAGAAGTGTAATGCAATACAGACACACAAAGACATTAGTGCACACCTCTGTGGTTTCCTCAATCTGCATTTCATCCAGACACTTGTACAGCTTTCGATGCATGATCCTGTTCAGAATCTCCCTGGAGTCCTTCAGCTTATCAGAGGAAGAGTGGAGAATTTCCTCAAACACATGATCTGCAGAACAAGAGCAAGGTGGCTCCATTTTAACCACTTAAAAATGTTTTGCAAGATTTTTTCAAATCTCCTGTATTTCCACTGAGGCTTTTTTTTTTTAAAGCACAAATTGAATTTGTGCATAAAAACAGATGGATGAACCTTGTAACTGAAGTGCTGGAGTGCGTGAGTAAATCTGGATGTATTATTGAATAATAATCATGGATTTATATCACTATTAATGTAAACAAACAAAAAATGAAGGAATGTATGAATGATAATAACACTGACAGCCAGTGGCGGCTCTACATGGAGGCCTAGGGAGGCTCGTGCCTCTGTAGACATGTCCCTGGCCACACCTGTGCCCCCCCCCCCCCACGTTCTACACGGGTAAATTAGAGCGGCGCACCCAAACACTGTAGCCTGCCAGGTATGGTGCTGCTCGGTGAATGAGAGCTCAGCAATGATTTCTCCTGCTGCAAGAGTCGAAGGTGAGCAAAACGATTTCATCTCGTAAGTGACTTGCTATTCTTGCACATAACTGTTGTTCCTCACACTGAAAATGAAATTAAGTTTGGAAATGTCTAGTCTCGATATCTTTAGAAAATTTATCATATCTAAGCAAATACATCGAAGCGATGCGAATATCCAAATGTCAGTATCCTTGCTAGGTCCACACAATGTTGTGATGTTAACCACGTAACTTCATCCATCTTGGCTGCTGCATTGCGATAACAAATACATTTGAGTAAAGTAATCAACAGTAGGCTGTCTGCCCATGTTAAGCAGGGAGGGTTGGTTAGGCAACGAAATGTAATGCATGCCCCTACGTTTTTTTCATTCTAATTAAAATTCAATTGATCCAGCATTGTGCCAATTCAAATATTCAAGTGTGGACTCAACTGTCCACAGTAGTGGGGCTTCCATAAATAGGAGATGGCACATTGTTGTACCCTGGAGTTTTGTTCACATTGAATTGACACCCTGTATTTGTACCCTGTACTGTATTTTTCATTTTTTATGGCTCTACCTCTCTTGCACCTGCACTCACTCTTGAACAAAATAAATGTTTAGAAGATTTTAAAGTAAAAGAAAATTTATTATCTTTAAATATCATTTGTTGCCATTTTTTTTAATGTGCCCCTCTGGTTAAACACTGGCCCCTCCTTGGCCCCCCCCAGTAAAATTTGTCTAGAACCGCCACTGCTGACAGCAGTCTGACGGAAGTGTATCCTGCTCGCTCCTCCTTGTGTCTTAATGCTCTTCAAACAGGAGCTACCAGCACACAGTGGTATCTACAGACCTGTCAGCTTGGTGTAGACCTTCATGTCTTCGAAGGCTGTGGAGAGAGTGATCTTCCCTCCTGTGCCTTTCAGGATGTGCCCATCTGCTTTTAAAAAGGCGTCTCTGATCCTGGATAATCATAACCAACACTTCACTTTTAAGAACATTTTGCTTTGTACCATACAAGAGAGTCAATTATGAAGCAGATGACATACGATACATCAGACAGCAGACGAAGCCAAATGTGGTAGAGTACCAGTATGAGACGGGTGGGTACTCACATCAGCTGAATAGTAGTGGTCACTCTGTGCTGGCAAGCTCTTCTGTGGAGACAGTACCTCGCATGGAACATGTCATACAGATTGTCCACCTCCTGTAGAGAATATTATCTATAGTTCAGTCGCAACTAATCAGATAATGGATCACTATTCAAAATCTGATTGAAAAGCAAGAGTAACATTGGCAGCACCTTGTCTCTAAAGCAGATCTGCCTCTGCCCGTCCACCTCACACACCCTGGTAAAGTTTAGGAGGCGGCGATAGTCAAAATTGTTCTGGATGCCGAGGTGGTAGCAGTCCCTGAGAAGACACATGAAATATGTGATGAAAATGGGCTTGTTACGATAAACTAATCAAAGCACAGAGGAAAATGCAGCATATTGTTAAAATAATCAGAGGAATATTGGAATTGTTCTGGGGAAATAATGCATAGTAGTTCATCATTTGATGTCAAAAATTGTTCAGTTGTCAATTGTTCTACAGCAGCTGTTCAACCAGTCCCACCTGGCAAGGTAGTCCCACTTGTCCACATCAATACCATTTCTTTTGTTGGACACGATGTCCATGAGGAACGCCTTGTCCTTTGACCTTTTTTTATATGGCCACTACGGAGATGACAGACAACAGTGGCAAAAGACAATGGTTGCTGTGGCAATGATTATACTGACTGATTTCACACAATTCACATGAGCAGGACTGACCGGTTCATCCTGTCCTTGTGCTGCTTTAGGTCTGTCAATCATGTCCTTGATGAATTTCAGGTCCTCAGGAGTCAGTTTGTGCTCCTTCATCACTGCCTCCAGTTCGTTACATTCCACCAGGTGGTCAAACATCTTCTGAGAAATGCTCTCATGCTGCAGCAGAAACAGACTCAGCATCATAGTATGAAAATTCAAAGTGAAAATACAGTGACTCACTGCACAAGTAGAAAGAGGTTATTTGAATTTTTACTGATTTCTGATGACCTTGCACCTACCTGATACAACTATTCTCCTTCAACATTGCTAATTGGTTATGATTTGGGTCCACCTGATTTGCTTCCTGAATGCAGTTCCTGGCTGTGCTTCATTTTTGTGGTTGGTTATTATGTTATACATCATGGACAATAGAAATAATTGCCATGTCACAAGGCCACACCCTTTGGTTAGTGATGCTGACTTTTAGATATAATTTAGCCAAATCATCAGAGAGAGAGAGAGAGGGAGAGAGAGAGAGAGAGAGAGACATGAGAAGAGAAGTGAACCTGTAACTTAGGTTGTCGGCATCAGCCCAAGGAATAGTATGTGATCTCACTGGCATATGGAAATGCTTCTGTTGGTTGCATGTACACGTCTGTATGATGGTGGCGGCATTTACAGATCCTTGCAGTTTTATTTCAGACAGCATCAGAAAGCTCCGCTGTGTTAAAGCCTCAGAAATGCTTGGGAAAATGAAACTTGTTTGGACGCTACCACACTATTTGATCAATAGAAGAGCTGAGCTACACATATGTGAGAATGCTGACGATAGATCAGCCTTCGACACACTCAAAGCTTGCCATGAAGAATCAGATTCTTGGGACTCAACACTGCCCTATATAACAGGATCCTGACGTTCCTGACGGGCAAATCGCAGGCTGTGCAGATACCCACCACCACATCCTCCACCCTTACTCTTTAAACCAGTGCCCCATAGGGCTTCATGCTCATTCCTTTGCTGAACTCCCTGTTCACACACGACTGTGCGGCCACACCCAGGTCTAACACCATCATCAAGTTTGCAGACAACACAACTGTCATGGGATTTTTTTCATGGAAAACCCTTCAAAATATGTCATTTAATGAACAGAGATGAGTTTTTACAGGTTTAATCAATGCCAAGAGAGGAACTTGAACTTACAACCCTGTTTCCAAAAAAGTTAGGACACTGAATGGGATGATTTGCAAAACACTGAACCTCATAGTCAACTGAACATAACACAAAGACAACATATCAAATGCTGAAACTGAAAAAATGTATTGTTGTTGACAATGATATCCTCATGTAGAATTTGACACCAGTGACACATTTCAAAAGAGTTGGGACAGGGTCATGTTTAGCACTGCTGCATCGCCTCTTCTTTTAACACTCTGGGTGACAAGTTGGGACTGTAGGCAGGCCAGGTTAGCACCTGGACTCTGCCTGAACCCATGCAGTGATGTCCACAACAAAACTGAGTCTGTTTTCAATGCAGTGACATTTGAGGTCTGAAGATCATGGCCATAATTATTATCATTATGGCTATGTTATCTTTGTAGTTGTTTTTTACCTTTTTATGTGTTTTAGCCCTCTTTCTACATGACTTAAGCAGGTAGTACTGCAGCAAAGCACTTTTTTCTGATGCCCAGTCAGTCCTGGGTAAACCCAAAGCTGAACAGGAATGGCTGGAAAACATGCCAAGGCGTTCATTAAACACCTGGTAGAACGAAGCCAAAAAAGCAGACACACGCCCTGTCTATTTATGACACAACCGATTACCAGTAAAAACCACTTCTAGTTGTCCCAAGTGATCACTCAACGAGTATTTCCTCATTTCATGAGTTCAAACAAAAGTGCTTTGCTGCAGTACTACTTGCTCAACACTCGTAAAAACAACTACAAAGATAACATAGCCATAGCGATAATAATCATACTAAAATGTGCAAATGCAAATGTGAATGTGCCAAGGGTAAATAAAATAATAATAAAGTATGAGAGGTTGTGACTGTGTCTGACCAACGTTCTGGACGCTGATCTGACAAATGGTACTGTAGGGACTGTCACGCAAACAAATTGTTGGCATGGCTGATCAGGGCAGACCTGCTGAACAAAAAGGGTTTGAACAACACCTGACTTCTTCTTGGCTCTTATGTCATGACCTCACCTTCTCTATCTACATACTGATTTGCCTTCAAAGTGAAAGTGTAATTTGCATTACCTAATTTGTTTAAGAGGAAATTTGGTTACTGTCCAAATTCAGTTCTCTCTAAATGTTTTGTTCCGATACAGAAAGTGTGACCTTCTCATACTTTATGAAAGTAACAAAGCCATTGAGAATGTGAAGAAGATTGGGGTGGATGTCTGAGTGAGAGTGAACCTTGTCCTAAAAAAAACGATTTTCCTGATGAAGGTCTAAGGACACTAACGTACAGTATCTTGAGTAAAGTTTTTTTTTCACATTTGGGGAGTGAATGGTATGCAGGACTTCTCTTTTACTTCACACTAAAAAGACTAACACAAACTGTTGCAGCTTCATATTATTCATTTCGTGTACCATATTGTCTAGCGTCACCATATTGTCTTCATCGGAACATTGCAATGCATTTTATAAAGAAGTTAAAACTATCAACTTTTTACCTTGTATGCACAAGATGATAGTAATTTGTCCATCCGAGAAAGTGGGTCAGTGTTGTGTGAACAAATTCAGAATTATCATCTACATTATATCATCCAAAAGATGATGTGCAGAAACATTCATCTGATCTTATAACCACACAGTTTCTCATCCCGCTTGCTGGATTGACCCTGGTCATGATGAACTCGCTGGTCCATCGGAGCTTTGTTTGAGCCTTTATTTGTTGCAGCTAACATGCCATTTCACAGTTAACACAAGAGGTAATGGTAATAATAATGGTCTTTGTGCAGACACTCCACCACAGTTAGACAGTTTACCGTATGCAGATTTTTGACACAATATTTCAACAGTCACTTTAGGCATTTATTAATTCTACAGATTCGGAGACTGAATCTGAAACATTAATGTCAGGAAATAATTGTTGTGCAATGTTTAATGTTTACACACTTCAGTCAAGACATACTCTTGCACCTATTCTACAATATATACACATGTACTTTTGGCTGACCACACCAAATGGCCATGAGATAATGCTGATGTTCAATGCTTGCCCAGCATTTCGTTTTCTCTGTGCTGCACTCTGACGATGGCAATAAAGTTGAATCTAATCTAATCAAAGTGAGAGTGTAATTTGCATTACCTAATTTGCTTATGCACGAGATGATAATAATTTGTCCATCTGAGAAAGTGGGTCAGTGTTGTGTGAACAAATTCAAAATGATCAACTACGTTATATCATCCAAAACATGATTGTTTATAAAATGACACATTGTTATAGATTGAAACAGTCTCCGAAATAGTGAGAACTAGCTCCAACTCGATCGGGTACAACATTAAAATGCTACTTACACATGAATGCATCAGTAATAATCAGCCACAGTTAGACAGTTTACTGTATGCAGATTTTTGACACAATATTTCAACAGTCACTTTAAGCAAAACAACAGCATTAATGTCAGGAAATAATTGTGTTCACACTTTAGTGAGGACACACTGTTGCAGCTTTTCAACAGTATGTACATGGGTACTTTTGGCCTACTACACCAAATGGCCACAAGGTAACACTGTTGTTCAATTCTTTAGGGTTCAGTTTGCTCTCTAGTCAGTGATCCAGTAAAAGATGTGCTCCTCTCCACCATACTCATTTCTTTTGTGAGTACTGTGCAGTCATCTCAAAGATTTCCTCTTTGTCTATGATGATGGTGAATTTGTCTCATGTTTTTAGGACGTGGATCCAGAAGTATTTGTATCCAAACAAAGGAGGATGAACCACTCCAGTTGTAGTTGTGACAATACATTCATCTTTTTGGGTTTGTGATAAAAGATTATTCTATCTCTAGAAGTTATGTGTGTCATTCTCCTCCAGTTCTGTCCAGAATGGGAACATGATAGCTGTGCTTCTATCAAGTGCAAGAAATCAGCTCATATTTTGCTTGTTCTGGTTTGGAGGTCATAGATGGCGCCTTTAAGATGCTTTGTGTGCAGACAGACATCCCTTTTCGACACTGTTGTTGTTGTCAGGTCAGAAAACCTCAGAGGCCTTCTCAGCTGACATCAGAATTATTATCAGACTGGGCTGAGTGGTTGATCTCAGCGCCATCACGATGAAAAGAGCTTATTTCCAGGCCAATGTCCTTCATTAAAAAGTAACTTTCAACTTTCACAAAGTGAAGATAAAAGATGTTAAATTTGAACTGAAAATGAACTGTGTTAAGATGAACTTGAGTATGCTGAGCAGAAATGAAGACAAAACATTAGGAAATTCAAACTTATGGAAACAGGATCACTCATTTAAAAATGTATGGAATTGCACTGAATTTAGAGCACGAGTGAATAACCTGTCAGGGATGGGGTTACAACAGGTATGAAGGTTAACTAAGAGTATTTGTTCAAGTACTGCAAGTGTAATTTTGTGATTGGTGTTTTATTTCACTGATTTTGCTCAAACGAACAGACAAATTAGTAAGAAAATAGTGCAAAATAACAAAAATGTATTGAAAATATAATAATCAATATTATTTAGTAAATCTCATTTTATTTACATTGAGTATAGTCTATAAAGAGCCCTGCTTGTCTTGCATTCCGATCCAGCAATTGATTACGTTAATATACTCGAAACTGGCCTCTCTCACATACTGGTCAACTCTACGCTATCTCTCATTATGAATGAGATTGAGGAAAACCATAACTGTAATTTTGACTGCACTTTTACTTTGCTGCAAAAGGTTTGCAGTGGTGGACTGTAAGGACATTTACTCAAATATTTCTATTTTATGCTATTTTATACTTCTTATCCACTACATCTCCGAGGGAAATATTGTACTTTTTACTCCACTAAATTTGTCTGACATCTAAACATCTAAAATGCAACATAATGCAGTAGTCAGATTAATCAGTAAGATTTTGAATGCAGAACTTTGACTTATAGTGGAGTATTTTCACAGTATGGTATTAGTACCTCAGTAAAGGATCTAATTGCTTATTCCACCACTAAAGGATTTACACTCAAATCGTGACTTCATAAAGTTTGATGAATTACAAGAGTTTAAACGAGACAGCAGCATAGACATCTTAGATGAGCTGCAACATTTAAAACAGTTATAACAGTTATGTACAGGGAAGACCCAGGACACGCTGGCGCGACTATGTCGCTCGGCTGGCCTGGGAACGCCTCGGGATCCCCTGGGAAGAGCTGGGGGAAGTGTCCAGGGAGAGGGAAGTTTGGGCGTCCCTGCTCAGGCTGCTCCCCCCGCGACCCGGCCCCGGATGAAGCGGGAGAAGACGGACGGACAGTTATAACATGATTGTAATCTAACACTGTGGAAGTAGCCACGATCAGTGCTTTTTAGTACATTTTCTTCAGAACACTGATATGACTGCTTTTTCCAGGTTTAAAGGCTGTATCCTCTAAAAAACCAAATTCAAGGACCAGCATCTGGGTAGTCAAGGATTTCTCCATCATAATGCCACTGTTCTTTAACTGCCTGAGCCCCAGTAATCAGCCTAAAAACCAGTAAAGTCTGACTGCTTTTGTTCACTCAACAGTACTTTTATCCACACGTGAGGGAACAGAAAGAAAAGCCTCTTGGCCTGCAAGACTTAGCTGTGAACCCCTTACCCCTGGTTTGCATTAGTAGTCATTGCAGATATTTTGAATACTTCAACATCTTTAAAGTTTTTGGCCATTGAGTCCGTGCTGTTAAGGGAAATTGTCAATATGATTGACAGGAGGCCCACACACAGCATAAATACTTTAAGCTTTTACCCTACAGTTATCCTCCTTGGACTATTAAAGCCAAGTCTTCGTTTTAGTTTCTTGAGCTCCCTTGAGTTATGGAGACCATTACTTCAATCATACAGCTTACTGCTCACGTTTCAAATTTCAAATGAGCCATTACTTTATTCCATGACACAAAAAGGTGCAAGAAGGAGAAGCATAAAAAGTTGTTGCATATTCCTGCCCAGATAAACCCAGTGAGACTCACATGGCCAGCAATGGCATAATCACTGAAGCAGTGTCTATGTGACAGTGGTGCGAGAAGTATTCAGATCTTTTACTTAGGTTAAAGGCTAAATCTGAACGGTCATGAGATGATTATGACTAAGGAGATTACTGTTATTTTCTTCCTTAGGTTTAGAAGGGAAATGTGTCTGTGGCGAGACTTCTGATCTGAAACGTTACACTGAGCCCTACATAGGCACAGTTTTGAAAGGGGTCAAGAGCTAAGAAGAGTAGAAACTGCTGGTTTAATCTTTAGCAATGCGTTACAGCATCATATGTGCTTTAGGTAAACTCTTAAACTCAGAAGTAAAAAGTACAGTATTTCCCTCCAAATTGTGGTGCAGTATAAAGTATAGAGTAGCATACTAGAATGCAGATTCCAAATAAGTTCCAAATGTAGAACACAATGGAGTATTTGAATGGTGAAAGGGATTTATGGTCACAAAATTTGGAAAATGTTCACAGGGAGATGATCCAAGCTGATCCAGGCGAGGAGTGGGCAGGTAGGTGAAATAAGTCAGTGGTTTCTTCAGTGGTGGACTGGAGCTAGACAGAGGCAGCTAGTTTTAGTCAGACAGACAATGCAAACTCTAAAACAGCAACAAGCACAAGGGCTAGCAAAATGGTCAAGACTTGTTAGCAGGGTAGCGAGTACAACAAACTAGCAAGGGGTGGTGAGGGGATCTGGGTTTTTATCCTGTGGCTGATGAGTCTGGATTGGCTGCAGCTGTGGTGGCTGATTGGTGCTGGGAGTAGGTGTAGGTGAACCGAGATTGCAAGGAAATGCCCAGTCCAGACACACACACACACACACACACACACACACACACACACACACACACACACACACAAGGAGAGACACAGGGAAAGATTGACATGACATATGTAATGGGGTAGGAGAAACAGAGGAAACAGAGAAAGGGGGAAAGGAGGAGGCTTCCTGACATTACGCAATCATGACCCTCACCCCATCCTTGCTTCTGAGCCTTTCAAGGATGCCTGTATTAATAGCCTTATTTGGTGTCAACCACTTTAAACTGATTATTGTAGAGGATGCAATTTAGCCAAAATAAAGTATGCACTGTGTGTGTGACTTCAAGGTTTACTCAGTAGCAGCTCTGGGGCTTTTGATCGTATCACATGATCTTCCTCTGCACATGGAGTTTGCCAAGGAATTATAGATGTTTGAATTTTGTTTTTAATCATGTTTCATTGTTCATCTTGTCCACATTAACATTAAAAATGTAACATTTTCACAATTCCATGACGTCTGGGCAAACTCTGTGCATTGTAAATATTAGCTAAACACAGAATGGAGTCTGTGTGACTGACAGGAGATTACAACTGTTTTCAACCGTCACCATCAGAACTCTGCTCACGACTTCGTCCACCACTGGTCAAATGAACAAAGTGCTTTTCTGCCATCAATCAACCATTTACATCAACATCATTAGACTATGTGTTTCAACAGGAAGAACACTTAAATGTGTTAAAACCATGCAAGTGTGTGGTGTAAAGTAAGCCATGTGTATATGCCAGCCATACCAGACGTCTTCACATCTAAACAAGACCTGCTGGTGAGCTTTGCTTTGTTTCATCTTAACGCTGTGAAAACTTGTATGTCCAAAAGGGCAGCGTTTCAGCAAAGAAGGGACACATAGATTTTTGACAAGAGGTAGGAGAATTTTGTCAGTCCATCGAGGAAGGTGTAATTCTTTAATATATTTTAGAGCATGAAAACCTAGTGGTATGAGGTTTTTACCTGACAGCAATGATGGGTCGTCACCATTATAAAGAGGAGAAGGCTGCAAACCACACCTTCTGTGTTTGGAAAAGTATTTCGTGAAAGCCAGTCAAAGAAACAAAGAGAAAGCATGCATGCGTCACACTCAATGCTTCATTGCTTTTTTCCAACATGTAATTTTACACTTATTAATCCTTCTCTTTATACAAAACGAGCCAATGAAATGTAAACTTAACCTGAAATGAAGGGACATTTCAAAAGCACATTTATCCTCAAATTACCACAGATCTTAAACAGTACTCAAATGTTTTCACTTACGCCTTATCTGACCTTTTCTGCTGAGTGTTTTCTCCTTTCAAATGCATTTTTATTTAAGTGCATGCACCATAATGGAAACAGTCTCTAGGGTAAATACAGCTGTATGTTTATAGAGACACAGGACTGTGGAAGTCAATTAAATGGATAGCTTTTGGTCGTCATAAACAACGTTCCTTGAATTCTCTGTATTGTGTTGTGTTCAGGGCCAGAGGGTCCTTAACTGTAGAGTAACATTTGAAATAATAGGGTGATTTGTCTTAAAATGCCCTTTTTCACAGTACAACATCTGTGCTTCATAATATTTATCTTCACTCTTTTTAAAGCTGCAGGATGTGCTCATTTCATCTCTCATCTCCTGCTGCTTTTCTTGTTCTCTCACCAGAAAAACAACTGGAAACTATTCAGTTTCACATAATTTATTAAAATTTTCAACGACAACAGTATGAAATGCTTGAACAAAGTTAACAGAATTCTTTTCTCACAGTATGAAAATTACAGAGAAACTGCATCCACTGCATATATGAATATTTAAATGTCCACAGCAGCACTGGTGTTGTCAAGGTAAAAAGCAATGTGATCACCCTTTTCATACTGTATCTATTGGTGCATATGAGCAAATTGTGCACAGTTCATTACTGTGTAATACAAATATACTCAATAACACGGTGAAATAGGTAATGCTTTTCTTTAACTTACCCTATTTAATGTATATAGACAGCATATGAACATTTAAAGGGATAGTTCAGGTTTTTTGAAGCAGGATTGTATGAGGTACTTATGCATAGTTAATGTATTACCTTCAGTAAATGCACCCAGGTTGGAGAAATAGAGAGTAGTATCGGTATGGAAGCAAAACAATGTACTTTTCAGCAGTTACCGGAAGAGATGACAAATACAAGAAAAATAAAAATGAGCAATTATCATGGCAACAACTACAAAATGCTATTCACTGTGGAAGCAAGAGTACACCTTCATGAACCAGAGTGCACAGATGGAGACAGAGGCCTGAAGAGAGAGAGGGGGGAAATTTCTGTGGAACCTGCATTTCTTTTCTGCTTGTTTGGTAAGTTGTTTCAATTATTTGTAACTACTTAGTGCTACATAGGACCTGATGTTTTAGTACAGCAGTGCTCTTGAGCAAGTATCTATCTGGCCTATTTAGCGGTGCTCTGGACCAGTGTGCGCGGTGTTGTTTATGATTGTGTCGAGAAGAAAGGGCTGTCTGACGGCAAGGTAAAGCGGTTCTAATATTCAAAATATAAACTGATATTGATTATTTTAGGTGGGTCTTCGTGTAGGTAGATAAAATACATTTGGGTGTCGACTCTGTCCACAATGGTACATGCTTAGCTTCTGTGCCGATGCTCCTGTCTGCTTCTCCAACCTGGGCCTGTGCTGACTGCCATCTACTGTAGGTAATACACTGACTATTCATATGGTAAGTACCTTGTACAACCCCACTTCTAAAAACCCAAACCATCCCTTTAATGAATGGTTCATAACACACTATATTGTAGTTGTAAGCAGATACAAGCATTTAATAATGGATTTGTCAACAACTTAGAACTCTTCCTGTGGGCACCTATAAATGTAGGCTAGTGAAGTAACAGATAATGAATGACAATATAGCAAAACACATTTGTAATAACACTAAAATATGTCTTTATAGGAGATGTTATCATTGAAGAAATGTTACTTCTTCAACTGTACATCAATAATCACTTAAAAATGTCCTTATATATCTGCTTACGACTACATTTTAGTGAATTATAAACCATTTATTAAATGTTTATATAGAGCTCATAAAAAAAATGAAGAAAGGTGCTGCTGATCACAACAGTTCAGGTTAGTAGTATCTATCCTCACAATAGAGCCATCTTTAGCCAAGATTGCATTCAAACATAGCGCAAATTTTCTCCGAACTTCCAGACAACTGGCAAATGATGTGGATTAATGTGCATTTCCATCCACTACCACTGTACAGATCTTTTTGAGTGCATCAAGATGAACAGTAGGTGGGGCTAATTCTCCAGTCCCGTGCCATTAAAACCACTGCAGAAAAAGAGTGCCAGTCAACCCCAAAATGGTAGAAAACTGTGGCATTTGTGTTTATTTCATGTATGAATTTGAGGCTCGTTGCAGTCTCCTCATTGCTCCACACAGATCTGGTGTTTTTGTTTATTCACTGAGCCTGTTTCAGTTGCATTTTGTCGCACTTTACTTTCATTGATACACCAACTTTTCCACCAGGCTTTTTTTATGTGCAAAATGGCCATAAAAGCAGGTGGATGGAAACACACTTGATATCTCTTTTATTTTATTGCCACCACTAACAGACTGATACATGGAATCACATATCCAAAATGGCACAAGATGGTTTCCAAAAACCTGCAGTGCTGACTTAACCAGATTCCAGCATCCACAGTCAGATCATCCAAACAGAATTCTGCTGTAAAATCTCCAAAGAGGATCTTTTGTGCAGGTGAGGTCAGAGTGACTTCATTGGACTGTGCATTCTGCCGCATTCAGGTCCCATCTCTGCAGTTTGGCAGTTTTACTGTCTTCAGAATACAATTCAATGCAATTTTACATTGACAGTACAATGCAGAGTTGAGTCCATGTACTCGATATGCAACCTCTCTGTTTGCTAAAGTCTTTTCAAGATGGCAGACAGTGATTATCACAGGAAAGTGGACTAAACAACTGCTATTCAAACCCATTTTTTACCACCCTGATGAGTCCATTATTCCTTAGGCTCATGTTAGCATTTCCTTTTGTCCTTCTTCGTCTCCACCAACCCTGTGTGCCTCGCCTCTCAGCTGCTCCAGGTTCTCCTCAGAGCTGCAGGCGCTGTGCTGCATCACCCGGGAGAAAATCCTGCGACGTGATTGGGCGCTGAGGTCTAGTAGGTCAAAGGAATCGGAGGAGAAGAGGCTGTCCTCGCTCACCACACTGGAGGGGCGGCTGCGGCGGCCCTCGGCGCCCCCTGTGGCATGGAGGAGCTGCTGCAGGGCCTCAGGGAATATCGTGGGTGCTGAAGAGAGAGATGAGTGGTGGTCATCGGGAAGATCCAGACTGCGGGAGAACTTCCCGTTACGTTTCAGAATACCCTTCCTTCTCCGTACTGCCTCTGTGCGCATGGTGGGGCTGTCTTCTGCCGTTGGGACACAAGTATGCTGGTTGTGGGAGCACAAATCACCTGCACCATTCTCTTTAATTCCTGCTTCAGAGATTCTTTTTTCTGAGGATGAGCCATAACCCGACTCCCCTCCATACAAGTTCTTTAGTATCCCCTTCTTGGGCATTTTGGATGAGGGCTGACTGAATGTAGAGGGAGGCGGCAGACTACTGGACAGGACATCAGCATGTGTATGTGTTCGAAAAGGCTGGGGAGCAGCATTACATGGTTGGGAGGGAGAGTTTTCTTTAGGAGGGCTGTGAAAGACTGAGTCAAAACTCCTCTGGGGTTTCAGAATACCTTTGGGTTTCTTTCTTTCAGTGGTGGAAGTGGAGGAAATTGCAGCAGAGGTGGCAGCTGTTCCACAAACACCACCACAAGCTCCCAGTGCAGTCTGGGGAATTGCATTCTCCTTGCGTGACTTCCTGAGGCTCGACATTCCTCCGCGTACCCTTCCTCCACCTCCTCCTCCACGGTCGCTCTTCAGAGGTAAGCTGAAGTAAAAGGGGTGGGGAGAGAGCTGAGGGGGACAGGAAGAGTCTGAGGATAGGCACCCTGGGTCAACAGTCAAGTTGCTAGCAGCTGCAACCCGATTCTGCCAGTCGATGTAGCGAGCCAGCAGTGGGGAGGGGCATTCTTGATGCGGAGATGAAGGACAGTCACACACACTCTCTTCAAAACCCCAGTTCACCCACCAGTGGTTGGCCACATCCTCTATCGTAGCCCTCTCATCCACACGCACTGTCAACAACCAGTCGATAAGAGCGCAGGCGTCTGGAGGGAACAGAGTCACAAGTTATTTCTAGCAGCTACACTACAAAATAATGTAATTAACAGAATACGACTGAAAACAACAAACATCAGACACTCTGATGATTAGAAATATAATGCTGATGGAGACATGGAAACTGTAAAGGTTTACCTGAGGGGGGGTTGGGTCTGCGGTAGCAGCCTCGGCTGATCTGCTCTGTGAGCGTGGTGTGGCTGGCCCCGTCAAATGGCATGCTACTGTACACCAGGGCATACAGCAACACTCCCAGCGCCCAGCAGTCCACCTAGCACACAGAAACACATAACAAAGTCAGATTTAATAGAACATTCTAGAACATTCAGCTTTAAAGCGGCACTAATAAATATCTGTATATCATCTGTATATTATCTGTATATATAGAAAAAGCCATGTGTAACATGACAGGTGTCCCTCGTGGTGGTGAGCCCACGGAGAATAATGACCCGACTCTGTAGTTCCTCTCAGCTCTATGGAGCACTTTATTGTCTTTCAGCTCTTTGTTTTGGTTCTAGGGCAACAACTTTACTGATTTGGTATTAACAACAAACTATGATGTAACTTAAGAAGCACCCATAGTTTGGAAAATTGTCTGATGAGGAAACCAGTGATAGCAGTGTTTTGACCCACCTCTGGCCCCTGGTAGGGCAGTCCTTTCACTATCTCTGGGGCAGCATAGAGTGGACTTCCACAGTAGGTCTGCAGCAGAGTGCCCCTCTCGAAGTGATTGGAAAGACCAAAGTCAGCCAGCTGTCACAGAAAAAATGAACAACTATGACAACAATACATATGAAATGAAACCTTGAAAAATATGTAAAAAAAATACAACCAAACTACAAGTTTTGGGGAAAGAACTTTCTCAGCTGTGGGCACAAAAGACCAGTCCAGCATGTGTGTGTAGCTGTGTGTTCATGTCTGTTGGGTTCATGTGACAGTGAGTCTCAGTCACAGATGACATAACAGCTGCATTTACAAAAAATATCCAGGCGGAAAAAAGTGTATTCAAACTCCTATTGCTCAATAAAAGGGGGGTTAAAGTTCAGAGTGTTTCCTTTCAAAAGAGACCAAATCCATGCATGTACTCCATATGGTTCAAGAACAGCTATCAGTTTACTTTGGGTTTGTCTTTGATGGGCATTTTAGGCTCATATTTACTGGAATAGTAAGGGGTTTTAACTTTATGACTGAATGGACTAATCAATTAACACTGCACTGTTTACAAATTTCACTCACTAATTCACTTCAACACTCACACTCATCCTCAGACAATCCACATTCCAATTTTAGTGAGCATGTACTGCAAACTCTTACCCATGTGGTAAAAATACAATAACTCAAAGCAATTCCTTTTAAAGGAGCCAAAAGTAGGTATGCTGGAGTGTTGCCAGTGTAAGTGTGAGTGAGGAAAGAGAAGAGGGCCAAAAACATCAGGCTGCTTACACTCACGTCACGGAACAATCACTCACTCGAGGCTGCGAGAGCCACACGCAGACAGACCGAGGCTCCTCTCTATCTGAGGAGATTATTAACATGGGCACCAGTCCGCTATCAGCCCCTCTGGTGTTAAAAATACTCAACATGACAGCTTTATTTCTGTGGAACACAGGTTCGGGGGAAAAGAGACCTCACAGATGTGTATATAAGAGTTCATGTTATGCATACAGTGGCAATGATGATGTGTAGACTGAGCATGCGAGTTGTGCAGTTTATACAGCTTTACATTCTGCAAGCTACAGTGTGTTTGTGTGTGTGCGTTCTGCAGTGTAAATTCTCTTCCACCACAAGAGTTGTACATCTGTGTGAGGCTCCTGAAGAGACATTGCTCAGTGCCAAATACTTGTATGAGACGCGCACTTTCTTCAAAGAGTTCATATAGATGACTCCTGTACACGTCTGGGAATCACACAGCCTGTTGTGAGAAGCCACCGTCTCTGACATGCATGCTGATCGCTGGTAAATGCTCTACAGTGGCTCGCAGCCTGCGAGGTTCTTGAATAATATCATGTGAGAAGGAAGTGAAATTTGGTGTGTCGAGCATAATCATCTGGCTTGTCTGAGCTATGATCTTATTTGTGTTTGGCTTAATACAGTATCAGTGCTTTCTCACTGGACAAGAGGAAACTCTTGTCATGTCAAAACATGCCACTGAGCAGCTATAGTGCTGGCATAACTTGCACATGCATTGCACAGAGGCTTGGTCATTTCCTGCAGCGGATTCTGTGAGAGGGGGCGGTGTGGTGAACCTCAGGTTTGCAATGAATGAAGAGCCAATTTGAGGTCTTACACGGCGTGTTTTCTTTTGACGGACAGACGGGGCATACTTATATTAAAACCCTCCGATTGGCGCGATTGCCACTGGATTCCCTGCATTCCCCTTTGGCTGTGCACAGCTCCCATATAAGGAGAGGAGGCACCCAAATAAGGCAAAAAATGACCCCTGGGTCCTTTTATAAGACTAGGCAGTATATTTGTGCTGGTTCAGTGTGCATGGCTTAACAACACATAAAAATTGCTGTGGGCAGAAACTGCTCCAATGTGTTCTGAATGCGCATTTTGTTTGCCTTCTATTTTGGAGCTAGCAAGATGATCCATTATCAGCTGTACTATGTGAAGCTTCACTCCGGCATGCTAAGTGCAGCAGTGGAAAAAGATTTTTTCCTGAAATATATCAGCCAGTGTGTCATAAAGATGTATGCCTTTTATGTTCCAAAACAAAAGTCTAATCAGGGGTCTTCAGATGAGCAATGAAAATAACCCATGATGTATTTAACGTTTGGGCCAACATTGCTTTTGTCAGTGGACATCTGTTATTTTATCCAAGCATGAATGACTTGTTTTTGGAAGGAATCTCTCATTTATTTTCCCAAACGCACACGATCACCCTCTTTGTTTGAAAGTAACATGGAGGCTCAGCTTGTGTGTGTTTTATTGAGCTTACCTTTACATTTAAATCTTGATCTAAAAGGATATTCTCCAGCTTGAGGTCTCGATGCACAACACCATTCTGCAAGAAAAAGCAGAGACGCATGAGGTCCTGTGCTCCCTCCAGTTTACAGTCAGATGTGTTCCCTCTGCATGCAAACATAAGACTGAAGGGTGTGAAGTTCACAATATAAACCCAGCCTGTGGTGCACGGGCAGTTCATCTTTCATTAAAAACCTTATGACCATTAACATTCCACTTGGGCCTCATGTTGCAAGGCCATGTGTCTAACATATCAGAGAGCCTTGAGAAAGGCTCTCAGACTTTTTAATTGTCGAAAGGCATGGGGAAGTGCTTTGTTTGGGTTAATTCATCTGATGAGATGCGATCTGATCCCCGATAGCATTAAGCACCTGAAAGCCAACAAGAGGCCATAGAGTGTAGACAGCTGTGGAGCCTGGTGAGGAAAAGCCAGAGTACGCTGGACATTTAATGAGAGGAAAAGCTTGTTGCAGGATCACTTGTGTTTTCCTGACATTGAATCGGTAGCAAATCATAAGAAGAGACACTGCTGCTATACATAACTGTGGCCACGCAGGAAGCCCTGTGATGCAGGGAAACTTTAAACGTTGCTGTCAGTTTCTCTCAAATCACTGGTTAATGAGCCAGAATAGCCTCCTTTCTCTTGCTAATTACATCCTCTTCAGAGCACTTAAGCGGAGGACCTGACTCATGACCTTACTCAATATTTTGTGCACAGTATGTACAGAATATAAGCCTCAATGTGCCTGTATGTGTGTGCATGTATGCAAGGCAGAGAGAAAGAGAAAGAAAGACAGAAGAAATGTATGTTGACCATGTTATTATTCTTTCTATTTCAAATGACTTTAAACAGATTTGAAGAAAAAAAAAACAGCAAATGATTTAGAATTATTTTCATTCTTCTCTTGAAGCCTCAATAATCCTTCCATGTGCCTTGCATACCTCAGAGGCACATTCAATAATTCATTCATGCTGGAACATTCATGTCTATTTTGGGACAATATTTGAGGGCACAAAATCCACCTCCCCTGCCTGCTACAAAAAGCTACAGGAGCTGAATGATAATCTCTGAGTTTAATGTGAGGGATTCATGAAGAAGCCAACGTGCCAAAATAAGACTGCTAGGAAACAAAAACATGTCTGTCACATCCACCTCAGCTGACTGTAAGGTCCAGATCCTCACTTCTTCCCCACTGCACTTCTGCATTCATAGGATTTATGCATTTCCTCAATAATTCCTTTTTGTTTGGCTCCCCGTTTGATATTATGTACACAACAATTGAAACAAAGAAGAATCTGTTCCTTTGCCAGGGCTTACAGTACTGTGGAGGGATGAAGGAAGCTCATTTAGGCAACGTGTTTGTTAAATGTGTCAGTGTGTGACTGTAAAAAACAATCAAGGGATAATGCGCTCTTAACCCAGAGAGATCTGAAAACTCAAGTCAAGTTTTCCTGCAGAATTAGGATTAGGATTTAGTGGATTTAGTGGTACAGTATTTGCTTGTGCACAGTTGAATACCGCAGCATGCAATTCAGCACGTGCTTACATGTGGTCAATTCATACTAAATTCCAGTGGTGTTTTCACAGAACATGTGTGGGTGTCTACAGTATGTGTGTATGTGCATGTATGGAAACCTTGTGGCAGTAGTGGACAGCAGATGTGATTTGTCTGAAGATGCCTCTGGCTTCTGTTTCTGGCAGTCTCCTCCTCTCCTGGATGTAATCGTACAGCTCTCCCCTGCTGGCGTACTCCATCACTATCACAATCTTATCCCGGCTCTCGAACACTGCACGGGGCACAGGACACATTTACAGTACGGCATGATGCATATGTGTTTATTATACAACAACAACAACAACAGCTGCATTTCTGCATGTGCAGAATAACATGAAGACACAAACAATTAAGAAGTTGGAAATTTCATATGTGTGGATCAATGTAGAGTTTATATCTGTATTCCTTTGGTGAAAGTCTGTAAGTCTCTGTTTCTGTATTTCTGTATGTCTTTTCTGCTTGGAGCTCTGTACTCAAACTGTTTCCTGTGACCAGAAATAGTGAACACAATTTTCATGAGGTAATATTCCAACCTGATAAAGGCTTCCCAATCCAAAAACATAGTTAAGTAAAGTGAGTGCAAGTGACCAACAAATGTGGAGGACTGCGGGTTCCCTGCTGATTAATTTGAAATACACTCAAATATGTGGATTCACATGACAAAAAGTGTCAACAGGATAAAACCCAAGTTCTGAGGGAACTATTCTAAATGAATCCATTGAAAATACCCAAAGCAACAGCGTTAGATCTCTTCTCAATAATGTTTTTAAAGACAGAAATCTTTAAAAATGGTTCACAAATATACAGTCTCATGTAACTAAAGTCTAAAAATCTGACTGGTGATGAGAATAAAAAGTAATCATTCACAATGATATTTTGTTTTTTGATATTGCATTTGTGGATTTACCCTCGTGGAAGCGTATGATGTTGGAGTGCCTGAGCGAGGCGGTGATCTCGATCTCCCTCTGGATGTGAATCCTGTCCAGGTCGTCGGTGATGCGCTCCTTGCGGATCGACTTGATCGCCACCTGAGAAAGAAGATGCATGAGTACGTCTGTACACATTGTATGAATCTTTGTCTTCAAATCACACATATTTTGATCACTGTAATACTTAAACACAGCTCTAGAGCTAATATTTCAGCATTAGTGGATAGTTGCTACTGTGGCGATACTTGCAACCCTCGTTGTTGTTGCCCGTCTTCACAGAAGAGACATCTGGTGCCAATAAACACAGATTCCCCTTTAAGTAACTCTGCAAACCCAACATTCAGCTAATTTCTCCATCACCTCCCTCACAACTTGAGTAATGCACATGCAAATGCACAGTTCAAGTATTACTTGTATAGACATGCATGGAAACAAAGACATGCATCCTGTTGATATATCCTGTTGATATATCCTGTCTCTCTCTCTCACACACACATAGAAATCAAATCTCTGGGTATTAGAGGTGATTATGTGGGTTTTAAGGGCTGGATGGTGAGAGCAGGTCTCCTGTGATCTGAGCACGATCAGAGGCAGAAGGTTGACAGCTGCACTGTTCACACTCTACTTCATTAATCCCAGGCACTTACTGTACCCCGATGTAACCCCCCAACCACCGAACACACACATATACACCAAAACAGACACTCCAACATGAGCCCCTAAACCTCTTTGGGTAGACTAGCTGTCACCAAAATGGCCCCATGCAAGGACACACAATGAACTACAAAAAGGACAACCAAAGAGTTGGGAGATGTGGTATAATGTGCAGATGAGGCTTCAGGACCACTTTGTGAGGTTAGCATCCTAACATAGTACTGATCATACCCCTGTGTAATTCTGTCAAACCCTACAATGTCCCTATAGGCGAGCAGACCTCTCCTCTGGGTCACAACTCCAACATTCTCAGCTGCCGCAAAAACCGTCTACAAGACACTGGAAGAAACAATTCACACGCTCCATCAACCACCATGGTTATGCAACACAAACACACTCCAGGGAACTGCTGGGACTGACCTGACCTTCTATCACTGATGTGACGCTATCCAGCGAAGGAGAACATTTGTGTTTTTAGGTTTATATCTTTCCTATAAACAAGTGCAGAGATATGAGGATTTTTCTCACATCACCAGACTCTCCAGACTTATGTGGCATCCCTGTCCATCCAGAAGTACTGGGTCAGAGATTAGGCCACACATGTTCTGTGGTTGTCAGCTGAGTGGCGCATGTCCAAGCTTGGGGGGCTATTAACGTGTACGCTTGCATGCTCGTGAATGTTTTCTGACCCAAATACCTGCTGGCTGGGAAAGCAAGGAAAGGGGAGACTATGAAATAAGCTGGAGGAATGAGGAGGGAGGAGATAGGAGGCAGCTAACAGGTGAAAGGAATGGATAAAGTATGTCAAAGTATGTGGACTCAGGGCAAAAAGGCTTGTATAAGCTCTGACTTACCCCCCGGACATGGCATTAAGGCCTGCTCAGTAGAGCACAGAGAAGAGAGACACACTCTGGTTATTGTTCAGCCTTCGGGGCAATAAGAGCATTTTTAAGGGGCACGTGTGTGTGTGGAGGAAGTGTGTGCATGTGGGTGCATGATCTCACCCTGTGTGCAAATGCAAATGTGCTGGGTACACGTCATGTCTAAGAGTGACCTCTAAAGTATCCTCCTTCCTAACAATGTCTCATTGTTCACCCAAATAATGTCCTGCGTGTGAGATTTCAGCCAAAAGTGCCAAACTGTAACAGAATGCATGTAGAAAACACGAGTAGCCATGTGTGTGAGTCACGCAGATGTAATCAGATGTGCAGCAGAGGGACACACCGTACATGTTGGAATGGTACAGCCAATACAGATGTACAAAATGTACAGAGATGCTCGATGTTCTGCTCAGCCAGTCTCAACAAGACTTAATTTAAACCAGACAAAGTGGAACATCAATTTTCCCTCTGCTCCTCTTCTTCTCCTTCATTTGTATTGCAGTGGCTCCAGTGTACTATTTGTGTCTTCACAACAATGTTCCCCAGTTGCACAAATCTTTAGAGTGTTGACTTATTACAGGTGTTTTGTTAATATGCAAAGTCATGATAGGGGTTGGGGTTGGTCAATCATGAACTTCCTGTGCTGTTTTTCTCACAGACAAACACACACACACACACACACACACACACACACACACACACACACACACACACACACACACACACACACACACACACAAGTACACATCCCAAGAGCCTGAGCATCAGCAAAGATCCCTGCTGCATCTGTGAAAGATTTAACAGCAGGATTATACAGGCTTGTAGCCAAATACAAATAGACTCTTGACCTCATCATCCAGCTATGCACACTGTCCCCTGCCATAACCAGGAACTAGTACTACTGGAGTACTGTGCTGTGTATTTATGATGGGAGATAGGAAATAGACATGACAAAAACTCAATGCATAAAGAACAATAGAGCCAAACAATATACAGTTTCAGTACTGACATCCAAATGTACACATGCACAACAGAAAACAAAAACTAGCATGGTTGATGACTGTCACACGTTTGCAAATGATGATTTTTTTCTGCTCATTTTACGCCACTATTACAGTATAAAATCACAGTTTAACACACATACACCTTAAGTATGTTCTCAAATGAGCTGAAACTGAAGAACCTGTCCAAAAGTATTAAGGTCTACATAGCCAAGCTCTTTTTTTCCCACGTGTTTTTTCCTGACATTGAACCATGTGCTGAGGTAGCTTATTTGTCTGAACCAGCTGATGGAAACACACCTAATGCTCTTTCTCAAAAGAAAATGCAAAGTAATATGTCTTTCCATCCACTACTATTGTTTGAATATTAGAACTTAAGCATCTCGAGATAAACAGTTGGTGGCGCTAATTCTCCACTCAGGAGACGCCATTAAACCATACCAGAGGGAGGGGATGCAACAAAATGATGTCATTAAAAGAGCTCCCCTCAAATGGTGGAAAACTATGTGGAAACAGTGATGGAAAAAATGCATTTCTGTTAGTTTCATCAAGCTGTTTAAACACAGGTGAATGGAAATGTTTCTAACGATTACGCAAAATGATCGCGGTAGCTCAGATAATCATAATAAAGTCATGTTATGTAATAAGTGTGACGGGCCTGCATGCAATAACAAAAATCATATTTGTGTGTGGGTTGTTGCACGGCATGCTTTTCTGTCTTTGGAAGTTAAAAGCTGCACGCATCTGGTGAAGTTACAGAACTTTTATCAACATCAGAATGTATACTGCACCAAACAAAAACGTCTTAATGTTATTTTTTCAAACATAATTTAACCTTAAAGACGAGTCAGACTCCCAGCCAGCATAAGTGACCTGTGGCACAGATTACCCAGTATTCATCATCCTTTCCTTCCACTGCATCCTGTACATTAGTCACAGCAGACATTGTACAGGGACAATCTCACGTCAGCTATTTACTGTAATCTCAAACCGCTGCTGCTGTCTCCTCTTCCTCCTCTTCTTCCTCCTTGCTCTAAAACTGTCTCCTCCTCTGCCTCCTTCCCGCACTCAAACAACAGCCCCCTGGTCTTGTTTCCAAAAATAATGTCCGTTTTGTTTCAAAGAATCCTTGGTATGTGCTGGCTACTAGCTCAAAGAATTCAGCATTTTCCCTCTGTCCCACCAAACCCACTCACCCTGCGTGCACATACGCACACACACACACACACACACACACACACACACACACACACACACACACACACTCCTCTCTCTGTATCTTCTTCCATCAGTCTCCTGCCTTTCCTCTGTCTTTCCTGCCTCTCTCTGCCCTTTCTCTCTCACAGATGTAGGTCTCACTGTTACACTGAAAGCAGCCAGAGGAATTATGCCAGTCTCACTGCCACAATCTGATTGCAAAAAAAAAAAAAGATTATCCCTATTACAGCATGTTTGTTTACTAAAAAAAAGAAGTGGAATTTGAGGCTGATGGGGTATCTGTCTCCTTGTGCTCAGATCCCAGCAGAGTGAGGGATTAAACCCGGACTGCAGACATAAACCCACGATTATTCAAAGTAATCTGGCTGCACATTCTGTTTGTAACCTGGATATTGAGAATGAAAAGTTAATTAGAGACATATTATATTATTTTGTGTGTGTGTGTGTGTGTGTGTGTGTGTGTGTGTGTGTGTGTGTGTGTGTGTGTGTGTCTTTGTTGTGTGTATGTGTGTGTGAATGTGTTCTGGTAAAGGGGGTCAGACTCCTATTGGAGGAGACCTATTGTAGTAACTTTATCCCCTTGGTCAAGTGCTGAGTGAGTCAGACCAAAGGAATCTCAGGCTGGCAGCACAGGAAGCAAGAACTGGGTTCAGCATCAGCCCATGAGCTCACCCACAAACACACACACACACACACACACACACACACACACACACACACACACACACACACACAGTTTAGAGGCACACATGTCATCCAGGAGCATCCAGGGCAGCAGTCTTGGAGGCTCCTGGATGACCTGTGCTCAATACCTCCCAGGATGACAGAAGCATGAGCAGTATATCACAACATCTCTATATATCGTTTGTGTGGATTAGAGGAGGTTAAGAGGTCAAACATTTACATGAAGAGGTACATCATAATGCACATCATTTAGCACTATCTTCAGTATACTTCCTTCTGCATGTCCAATGTTTAAGATTGGAAAAGACACGCAGATCACAGCTGTGGAAAGCTTAAAAGCATCTTGCTCACCAACACTCACCGTTTTCTGGCTTGCCCTCTCGACCGCCTTCTTCACTTTGCCGTAGGTGCCTTTCCCCAGAGTCTCCATCACCTCATAGCGATGTTTCAAGTTGTGCTTGTGCTGGTGCTTCTTCACTTCCATCGGCGCTGTGGCAGTCGGTGCCCGGCCCACCGCATCCATGTCTGACTTTATCTGAGGCTGGTCCGCGCTGCAGGGTCGGCGGCTGTCCAGCCTCGGCGACTCCTCGCCGGCATGGTGGCCGCTGGATGCCGCGTCCTGCAGACAACCGAGCTCGGATTGGTGGCTGCTGTTCATTGCGCCTCTGCTGTCTGCCTCACGTCTGCCCATCCTCTCTGCGCACTGCGCGCACCTGTCAGGCGCAGCTTTCACTGGGACTGGACTCCCCAAATTACTTTGAGTTTAGAAGGAAAGCAGCTAACGTGCACATATAGAGCGTTATCAAAGCCACAGATCTACACAAACGAGCTCATTCAGAGACAAACCATCCGATCCATCTGAACAGCGGCTAGTTTCTCCTTCTCACCCTCTCCCCAAACACACAGCAACAGGAGCGATGAGAACCACATGGTCCGGAGCGATGGGTGGAGCCAGCTCGGATAGCAACATCCCGGGGCGTCACACTCATTAGGGATCCGTTTGGGTTTTCCGAGGGTTCATGTTGAACCGGCACAGCAGCAGGAGAGAGGGGAAGAAGGCATGTATGGAATGCCATGCGGGTCAGACACTCACCCCAAATCCCCCACTTCAGTCAGACGCGTTTGTTGATGCTTGCCCCGCGGTGAGCGCTGAAAAAACAAATCCTGGAAGAGACTTTGAAGAAACTAGGAGGAAACAGAGACTTTGAAGTCAGAGAGGAGTAATGGTTGCTCCTGCAGGATTAAATCGACTACTTTATTTCAAACCGACGTATAAAGATAGAAACATAAGAGCTTGTTGATCTATGGAAAGGCAACTTAACTGGTATTAGTTTAATACCCCACAAATAAGTTTATAAAAATAAAAAAAATAAAAAGTGATTTACGATTACAGGACCACGATACAATAAGACTTACTTATATTTAGCATTTATTTTGACTAAAATGTAACAGTTAACGAATCATTTATGTGCTTTACCAATCAGTAAGAAATATTTCAAAGGATGTCCAATAATTATTGCACAATCAAAAAATCCATACAAGAATCCTAATTTATATATCCGGAAGGACTAAAGCAATGTAATTTGGCAGATTTTTCCCCTCCTGTTATGAATGCTGTTGGCTTATAACAAGTCAGCACTAACCTGTGTAGCATTAACATGGTTTACCAACCATTATTAAAGAAATCACATATGTAACGACTAATTAACTACACTAACTCTTGAAAAGCGCACCACAAAACTCACAGCATGTGTCATTTGTTCAAATGCTTAAATAAAATAGTTTGGCATTTGGGGGAATATATATATTTGCTCAGAGTTCGACAGGAAGGTTGATACCACTCTCACACTGGTCTGTTGAAGCTGTTTATGAAGCTGGAGCCAGGATATGGCTAGCTTAGCTTAGCATAACAACTGGAAAAGCTGGCTCTGTCCAAACACTTTTTTTTTTTATTTACCTTTGGACAGAGCCTTAATGCTAAGCTAAACTATTGATCTTCTGGCCATAGCTCCATATTTTAAAGAGAGACATGAAAAGGAAATCATCCTTCTCATCTAACTTTCAGCAAGAAATCGACTAAGCATATTTCCCAAAATGGTGAACTATTCCCTTAGAATGCCAAACATGTTTTGGGACAATCAGCCTGTTGTGGTGTGTTATGCAATCAATGACCATTGTTTGTCAGAGGCAAAGGCGGAGGAGGTGTGTGACGCCAGAGACTGCTGTTTGCATCATGTTTCCTACCAACAGACAACACTGGTTTCTTTTAACCATGACCACAATCTCTCCCGACTCTTACTCAAGTGGTTTAAATCTCCTGAACGAAACCAAACCTTAACCACAGCGGTGTTTTTGTAAAGGCCATGTGGGTCATTTTCAAAGAAACTGACCAGTTTTGTTGTTTTGGGTGTGACGATTTGTTGATGGTTACATGCGAAGTTAAGGAATCAAGCCAGGTTTGGATAAAGCTATATGAGGTTTAAAGGACGCTTAAAGAAGCTTGTTTCCCACACATCCTGGCCCCTGGCATCGTTGCTCAGAGTCAGGAGATAAATTAGGGTGTGAAGAGGTCTCGAGGATTGAGGTTAGCCACCAGACAGACGTCATAGCTGTCATGCATGGCTGCTCGTCTTTCCACCACCGTCCACACATTGTCTGCAGGGTCCAACTCCAAAATCTCCTTGGTGATGATCTCATGACGGCCTGCAGGCATGAGAGGAAGTATATAAGTTACAGCTGACCAAAATCTAATTTCCGGAGATGCTGCTTCACCAGTTAGCTGGCATTCCTCACTCTGATGCAGTGCAACAGGAGGCATTTCAGCCTGAAGTGAAACTTATTAGAAGCTTCCTGAGGGACCACACAAGGCAAAAAAAGCAGACCGATTCACTAACTGACCGGCCCCCTTGTAGTATCCACAGAGGTAGAGCTTGCCCTCCACTACTCCTATGTTGGAGGCGTTGGTTCGGTGGGAGAGTAAAGATGAGGGAAGGGTTGGTCCTGCCCTCCAGGTGTCTGTGTCTGGGTTATAGATCTCCACTGAGCTCAGACAGCGACGTGATTGTCCACGGTCCTCTCCATCACATCCTATACCACCTGAAGAATGCACACACACACACACACACACACACACACACACACACACACACACACACACACACACACACACACACACACACACAAACACTCACACGTCATCTGGCTGCATTCTTCCTCATTCAGAATAACTAGGAATACACTGCAGTCTGTGTTGTAGTCTGACCTAATATGTAGATTTCTCCATTGAGCACAGCCGTGCCACAGCGGTACCTGGAGTACTTCATGCTGGCACACTCTGTCCACCTGTCCCTGCCAGGGTCAAACTGAAACACACGGTTACTCAGCTTGTCCGGCTCCTCATCTGGCTGGTGCTGAGGAAGGAGAAGTGAGAGTAGGACAGATGGGGGAAGAAAAAGGCAAGAAAGTGAGGTGAGAGCTGAGAAATGAGAAGGAAAAGAAAGAGAAAGAGTGAAGCACTGAGAAGATAAGCATTACATGAAATCTTCCACCAAATCACTTGACTTGCTTTAAACACACAGTATCTCATTTTTGCTGCTAGGGGTCTCTCAACCAAAACAATAACAAAAGAAGTAGTTTATGATGTCGTCAAGGAGCGTGGGATCATGTGAGTTGTTGATTTCATTGTTAAACAACCACCATTGGTAACTGGTAGATATTACAGTCATTCAGCCCATTCATCTCAGTGTCAGTATTAAAAATGCTAAATAAAATGGGTAAATGGGCAAATGCAGTCATTGAGGAAATGCCATTGAGGTGCAAATCAATGACTCCAAAAGTGCACAAAAATTATTGTAGGAATATTTATTTCCATAGGAGGATTATGGAGGTTGCAACTGGCTAATTCTTGAAAACTGAGACTCTTGGCTGGGTTTTAACCATTTCGGATGGTTTTTAAAGCAGTTTTTGTGTGTAGCAATAAAACTAACAGTTTAATTAAATTAAATTTAATTTAATAAAACTAACAGTCAACAGAAAACATAATACAACAAAACGGGTACAGTGTATCTGTTGTGAATGTGTGGAGATTGGCCTGGGCTGATGTTCAGTTCCCAGTCCGAATTACTATCCCAGTCCAGCCCTGCTGGAGGGCCCAAAAGTCTGGAATTTTGAAATTCTTCACATAGTTGATTTACAGCCAATGAAAGGTATTTCTCTATGACTAAATATGCAACCATCAAACTTAAAGTTTATTTACACCTGAAAATTCAGCTTCATCAGGACTGTGTGGGACTGATGACATTTGATTAACAGGGCCGGCAACATGACCAACAACTCCACAACTTCATCACATTTTGATGCAAACACAGCAAAATCCTGATGAGTGTACAGCAATATGTGACCGACAACTATTCCTGCCAGAAAAGCGTGTGTTCATGTTGGACCCTGTTCTTCAGAGTAAGAAAACAAATTTTCAGGGCCTTTAAATAATTGACTTTTTACCCGTGGGCAAAGTCTTCAGTTTATTTACTGTCAGCAGACTAGCCTGTCTCCTGCTGCTTAAGGACGCTTCAGCTCACTTATCTACAGCACTGTTAATATTGACATTCAGTGATTTCTGACAGGTGTGTGTGTACCTGTGGTGTCCAGCCGCCCAGCACATAGAGATGCTCCTTCACGCTGACGACACAGTGGCAGGCTAAGGGGAGAGGCAGCGGGGCGAAGCTGAGCCAGCTGCCTCCTCTCTTCAGCGACCACCTGTCCACACTGTCGGTGATGATGTAGTGATTACGTACTTTCATCTGACCCCCTATCATATAGAGGGCATCACCTAGCAGCCCTACTGCATACATGTCCCTGTATGCTGCTGTGCACAGCGCCACCCAGCTGCTCTCCTCTGAATTATCATACCTGGAACATAAACATTATGTCTGGTGTTAAATACAGTTCCATTGAAAAATATGGATTTCTTATACATGAGCACACATAAACACCTGTAGATATCCACCCTCTTCATCCTGTGTTGATCTTCTGTCTCTATGGCAACCAAGATGTTGTTGTCCCGCGTCACTGCCCCCGCTGTGATCTGTCCCAAGCCTCCACAGGCCCTCAGTGGAGAGGAGATGTAGTAAGTCTTTCTACCATGGGGGGCAAAGCAAAAACTGAGGTCAGCAACTCCCCCACGGCGGGCTGGCACTCCCTCCTTGTTCACCCCACCCAAGCAGAGCAGCAGGTCTGTGGTCTCCATGCCATAACGAAGGGCTGGCCGAGGTGGAGCTGATGTTGCACAGAGTCCTGAGGTCTGGAGAGCAGCGTCAATCATCCCAAAGCACTCAGCATCCCTCAGCAATACCTGGAGGATTAATTACAGGCATGGTAGTCTGTCAGTCTACTGATAAATGTGGATGAGGACACATTTTCCCTCCCTTTCGCCTCTCACCGGGTTTCTCCTCCTGGCCTTACGGAGGAATCCAGGGTCCACAAGCTCCAGCCGGACACGCCTGAGTAACTCCACAGCCCGGGCTTCACTCTGTGAGTCCCCGCTTCTCCTCTCCACCCAACGCAGGACCAGCTCCAGCACAACCTGCTCCTGTGATATGTTGAGGTCATCTGAACCCAGCAGATTCCCAAGACTTTGAGCATCCAGTTCCAGCACTTCTTCTTCCTCACAAACCTCGAGAGAGCAAGATAAAGAAGTGGGAAAACAAAGAAAACAGTTTATAGAGGATGATGGTAAAGAGTGTTGAAGGGAACCATACCAACACTGGTAATTCCCTGAGTATCTCAACACCTGACTGTGCATCACTGTGCAAAAAAATGCAAGTGACTTCTGCCGCCTAGTGGCAGAATTAAGTAGCGTTTTCTTTTTTTGCTGTCCTATCATCTTGTATTGGATATTGTTGTCACAAATAAAAATGTTATGGCGCTTGACAAAGAGCATCATCAAAGAATTATCAGATCATCTGTTCTGACCTGTGATTTATTTATCTTTGATTGTAAAGCACTTTGTGCTTCATTTTCTTATGTATGAAAAGTGCTATACAAGTAAAATTATAATAATGAATACCCCACCTCTGTAAAGTGTTGGCAGACGTATCGCAAGGCACTGTTGGCCAGACCACTGGCCCCCAGGTCTCTGGCCCAGTGGTACAGACCGACACAGTTGGAGGGGTCCATGCGGGCCTCCATGTGGCTCTGACACAACCTGAAGCAGTAACAACAAGGTAGTGATGGGAACAAGATGTCGTCAGTACTTCTTCTAACATACTTCGGTCACTGCTCTCTATACTACTTACACACCTATTATTGTTCTTCACAAATAATGTTACAGGTAGAATAAAATTACCATGATGTCCCTATTGTCCTTTACTGCAGAGGAAGACTGTACATGTCCTGTAATAATAATAATAATAATAATAATAATAATAAAGTGCTTTACAAGAAAGAAATCACATGGGCCAAGTGAGTGCTTTACATAGAAAAGACAGAATGGACATATAAACAGATAAATGTTAGTTTTTAGAATAATGATTGATTCCCAGTTTCTTTCCTTACCTGAAGGCTCCATCTATATGGAGCAGGAACGCAGCAGCAGCCACTCCCTGGATGTTGTCATTGGAAAGTGGAAGTTGAGCTCGGTACATGTAGTCCAGCAGCAGCTCCAGGCTCTGAGCTGGGGTGTCTCTGAGAGGTACCTCTCCTCCGCGGGTCTCCTTCAGACCACATGTAAACATGGCCTGGACAAATAGGATTCATCAAATAATGCAAAACACAGGTTGCATCATCTTGAATTTTCCTGTATCAGCACAATCATTCTCAATAACTGCATGGCCACTTTACCTGGAAGTAAGGGCTGAATGCAGACAGCACCACCTTGTGGCATGGAAAGGGAATCCCCTCCGCCACCAGCACCACATCAGTGAGCTCCTCAGCCGCTCTCATCCTTTCCAGCTGCCTGAGCAGAAGTGAGCCATGCTCTGCCTGAGCAGAGCCCAGCACTGGCGCATCCATAGACTGCTGTACTGAATGTCTGCGCCACTTTGGTCAGCTTAGAGAGGAAGACCTTGAGGCAGTGCTGTGTCAAACACACACAAGAGAGTCTTGTTCATATACAAAATCAGCATCTTTCTTAAGTAAAAGTACAAAACTGTTAGCAGCATTAGCAATATGTTTGTGAAATGTTGCATAATTTATCATTCTTGAGCCTCAAACAGTTATTTAAATGAAAGCTGAGAGGTTTAGAGGGGAAATGTCTCTTTCTGTGGAACTGTTTACGACAAACATAACAACGGGCTGCAAATAGACATTGTTTTGTCGTAAGGGGTCACAAACCAAAAATGGTTGGAAACTGCTGGTTTAATCTTTCACAATGTTTTCTATTTTGTTGCATTATTATTTTGAAAATACTTTTTATGGTGAGGTTAATCATCTCACCAGAGCAAAGCAAAGAAATTCATCGTAGGCTCACAGCTAAACACCAGCTTTTCCTTGTAGAGAAATTTTGTGATCTGTAATTTGAGCCCAAACCACAGATGTAATTTTAATCAAAACACGAATCCACTGGTCTGATTGAAATGCTGCATGAAAACCAAAAAGTTTTCCAAGGTGAAGACTGACGGCTGCATTTAGGCTGTAATTATGTTCAGTGAACTGGATCCTTGTACAGAGCACATTTAGTTCCACTTTCTCAAACTGAGGTTATGAATCAGTTTACTACTACTGCTCACTATACTGTGAATGCAATGAATGCACAAAACATTTGGGCCGTTTGGTTGTTTCTCAAGAATTACACAAAGGAGCCAGCATTAGGAAGACATCTCTAACATTTTGTTTTATTTAATTATAGGTTAATGCATGACATGCGATGAAACACTACTGAGAACAAACAGCAGATGGTGTTTGGATGGTTGGGACAGGTACTGAATGGCTTTGCTCTCTTCTTAGAGGCCTGCCTTGTTGAACATTAAACTGGTTCCGCCCCCATGCAACTGCCCCACCAACTCACATACTTATGGAGACAATAATGACACTGTCATTGGGTGTGCCAAACATACACAGGTCATACACAGGTCACCTCACTCTAGGCAGACATGCACAAAGTTCAGAGTATGAGCAGAAGCATGCTAGCATGACTTTAGCTAAGCACATGCAAAAAAAAACAAAAACAAAAACAAAAAACAAAAAAAAAAAAAACAGCTATCATACCAGTGGTGTCCTGAGGATGTCAGAGCCAGGATTCAGAAGTTTCTGAACTGGGACGACGTCAGCTTTGATGTCTTAAATTACTCTTTACAGGTTGCCTTATGTTTGTTTGCTAGCAGGTCTGGCTTGTGTTCTGTGCTATTTGCTGTGCCTGTGAGTGGGGGCAATAGCATGCTCACTGGTAAAAAGGTTTAAAATAGACCAGCAAGTGCTTGTAGTGCTGTTCAGGTTTCCAGAGGCAGTTGGGCAAACAGTCTACAAGTCTTCTGTTACCTTTTTTTTTTTTTTTTAAGTGTGGAATTCATCTAGAAACTTCAAGAGTTTCAGTCAATCAGAGGTATAGCATTTACATGCTGTACACAAAATAAACTAGAGGAGGATTTTCAGATGCAAGAAGGGATCAAATAAATTTCACAGTGTGTTGACAATATAAAATAAAAGTAAATTTACAGATTGTGATGAGACTTAAAGAGGACTTACAGTAATGGACAATCAGGACAAGGCTGGTGAGAGCATAGACTGTATGAAACATGACATCACCCATTGGTTTCTGAAGAGCCACCATGAAGCTCAGGGACTATTAACACAGCCTGCAATTTGTAGTTGCTCACAGACACACACTCAAGGACATATTATTAATAAGTATTTGTACACAAGAACTATTATGGCAACATGGAGAGTATAGGGAAATAACTACATCAGTCCACCTATATGATACTTTACACAGCAGACGAGGAAATCATATCACCTTGTCATGTCGCCTCGGCTAAACACACCCGATATCATTTCTTATCAAGATTGCAGTCAAGATCACAAACTTTTCTATGTTCAAAAAAAACCTTAGTAAAGAAAAACCTTCTGATCATCATTTTGTACACTCTGTCACAGGTCCAATCACAACAGGCGATGTTACCTCAAGGTAATTGTTTTCTAACCATATTTCCATGCACAGTTGAGTGTACTGTGTTATGCAACATCACGAGCTAAAAAATGTGGCCCTTATGGTTTATGGGCCGTGTAGATTAATCAGTGACTCCTGGTTAGGATTTGTGGATGTGTTGTTTCCATATGTGAAACGTGATTACATGGGCCAGTGACAGTGCTGTCACGCTGCCAGCTCTGATCCTAGCTCTTCATCAGGACCTTTGGTCAAGTGTGTGCCTCAGTTTACAGAGCAGACACCTGCATTTATTGATGAAGTGAAAGTAGATAAAATTGCCCAATTTGGCATGCTACATTTAGAAGTACATTTTAGAGCACTTTGTTGACAAGCGTGCATCTTTTCATGCATATCTGGTTCAACTTTAAGTTGACTGGACGTTTGGCAGGTCCAAGCATCAAAGCAGCAATTCTCAGCAGCAATGACTCTGACCTTTCTCCTGGTGCCATAATGACGTTCACATTTGTGGTTTTTAGTTGAAATGTTTCAATAATTATTGGACAGATCTTCCCATTAGGATGAAATGTAATAACTTGAGGATGATCTTGATGACAATGATTTGAATCTATTGGATGAAATGTTTCCATTATCCAATAAACGAAAGGGTTTATGACCAAATAGGCATAAAAGCAACAACATTTCCATCAGTGTTTAGCACTAACAAGCTACAGCTCACATATTAACACGCCTAACCAAGCCAGTGTGGAGCTGCCTCTCATTGGCCAAGCGTCTGATGTCAGATTGTAATGATGGTGATGTTTTGTAAGAGTTAGTTTTGACTGCTCACTGTAACTTTTGCCCTTTTTCCCAATTGTAAATCTTTCACCTCTGCTATATTTTATTACCCCGAATTGCCCTGGTGTAGGAAATGTGTCAAATACAAATAAAGTTTCCTTCCCTGTCTCGCCTGCCCCATCCCAATTGCACTTATATCTACAAATGAAACAATTTTCAGAAAAACTAGGTCAGGAAAAAACATGACTTGTGGCCATGAGGAAATCTAAAACCCTTAACAGGTTATCAAACACCTCACCTCTTCACACCTGCGGTTAAATGATTTATCTCACTGTTTACCCAAGAGTTAATACAAAAAGCAGGCGACAAGATTCTATATTTGTACAAGTCACACAGGGTTAATGGCTCATCAATCACAAGATAACAGTAGGTTTTTTTTTTTCTTTCATAATGCTTTTGTACTTCAGCAGGTGTCACCGTTAGAAAGTAGAAGATTTTGAGGGTGGAAAGCAAATATTATCCGTGTTGAAAATGTTACCTGGATGTCTTTTATGAAACTTCTGTCAACCAAATTAAAAAATTCTCCTTAAAGCCCCCCCCCCCCCATTGTTTTTGATATTAGCAGAATGACACTCTCAAAAGATAATAAACATGTTGTATACAGGACACAGATTTGATATTGTGGGGTTATAGACATTTAAAGACATAATGCAAAACAGTAAAATTTATTTTCAGAGTGGCTCTGGACTGTCCAAGTCCAGGACAAGACCACAGGGTTAATTAATAATGTTCATCATGATTCCGCTCAGGCTAGTGTTATTCAAGTCAACAAACCCCATGAAAATACCAAAACCAGCATCATGTTAGTGTGTGTTACATAACTCTGACTTCCTGACCAAGTCTGAACATGTAAATCTTTAAAAACAGCTTACAGATATATTATTTCATTTAAAACAAAATAATAATTCCCTAAAACAGATGGCACAGATGTCGTTTTTAACAAATGTTACTCATGAACTGTAAATGTGCCTATGTTTGGAACTATTTTCAGTGGCAGAAAATACACATCTGGTCCCCTGGTGAGTATTTACAACAGATGGACAGTGTCACACAATCGACTGGAGAAACATGTCACCCAGTGTGGCTCACTGATGTGTTTTTAATGAGGCAACAATGGAAGTCTATGGCATAGAGGAATAAAATATAACAGGTTGTTGCTACACTGACAGTGCTTCTAGGGTCAGTTCATTGTTGCTTTTGGTCTTTTTTTGGAATTTATTGCCAGTAAGACAAATGTCACCAGACTTATCCATCAAAGTCATGACATGCCATTTTAGGATACTACACAGAAGTGATTACCAGCCAGTGTGCTTCTTGGTCACACAGCTTCTGCAGTTGCATGACAGCGCGAGCCACAATCATGGAGTAGCTTGTCTAATTTAACCAAAAAAATGTTGATTCTGCAGGAAAACAATCAGCATGTTTGTGTTTATGATGAAAATAAACATAGAAATTGAATTATATGTTGTTTTTAGGCTTGTATTTAGTGTATTTGTTGTTACTATAACCAATAAATAACCAGCCACACAGGCACAGGACATGCTTCCCACACCTGTAACACTTCAGCATCATGTGTTGCTGACTAGAAATTTGATCAGACTGAAAAAAAAAAAGTAAAAAATCTTCCAACAATAACATCAACGAACACATCCATCTTATGCATAAAACATATTTTGATCAAAAACACCAGCATGAATGAATGTTTACTGAAATGTATTTAATACGATACTTATTCTAGTCTCTGATGCATTCAATGCCTCTGAATATGGTGTCTATCACTGAAATATTTCTAGCCCTGCTGCAATGTACATGCTTCATCTATCACCATGATCTGACTCAAATGAGTCTTGTCATTGGTTGAAAATTAAACACATAATCTTATTTGTATAATCTGCCAATGAGGTGAGATGTAAGTGACACTGTAAAATGTCCTCTCAGTTCGCACAACTTATGCTTTCAGCTGTGCTTAGTCATTTCAGTGTTCCCAAGTGTAAACAGCACATATTTAGGCGTGAGTGTGCGTGTGTGTGCGTGTACCGTGTATTTCTCACGTTGTGGGGACATAAAACTCTTTACATAGTCACATTGTGGGGAATCACCTTCCTTATGGGGACAAAATGCAAGTCCCCACAATGCAAATCATTAACTCATCATCAGCTCATCATCAGTGTGTGCGACAGGGACCAGGGTTAATGTGTGCAAGAATGTTTTCTGCTATGTCTAACGCTCATCTATTGCTGTTAGGCATTTCAGTCACAAAGTAAAATATTCTGAGCCAACTGCTTGTTCTTTTCCAGAAAATGTTTGATTTGCCGGTGGTAATTTGGAAACATGAAAACCGGAGGACACTCGGAAATGACGACATATAGGAAGATAATTAAAGCACAAGGAAAGACATTGTGAACAGTCACGTAACAGTACAAACACCTAAAACTCATGGCACAGGTAGATCATCGGTGCAGAAGTGCACCAGCTGCCGTGCTTCATTCAAGGCTGAAATGAAATAAAATTTAACTTTACAGCTTTATTGTCCACTGACATGGACAATTCCTCTTTGTCAGTAGATCGTAAGTGAAACATAAAACATTGAAGACAACATTTTAAATGTGAAACATTAATGATATTGTAAAGATGTCCTGCCAAGTCCTGCACATATAACATAACAGGAAAATAATAAGGATAGACAGTGGGAGAAAAAAAACTAGGATTTCAGGCTTCAGTGCTGTTTTTTTTTTGTTATTTATTTTATTTTTAAATTGCTCCCTGTAAAAACATATGAGTCTCATCATGTTTTGCCTTTTTTGCGTTCATTTGTCCATCTTAAACCTGTTTATCTCACCTGTATGTCCACATTTGAGCGTATTCTGCCCCTTTCCACACAGACTAACAACATAAACTTCAATCAATAGTGAAAGATATTTTAACAAAGACCCTATTAAATGTTAACCTGCTCACCATAAACATCAAATAGATGATCTGAAGGAGTGCTGTCGACTGTGACGGATGAATTTGTTTTCTAAGGTTATCTGGGTTAAAGGGAAATTAGCCTTTGGACAAGTTTTGAAACTCAAGTTATATTTATTATAATATATATTACAGTTTTTCATATCCTTCATGTCCAGTGAAAACCACTTATCTACAAATTTGGTGATTTTGAATTTTCCTGGTAAACTGAACCATTGAAGTGTTCCTTTATGGGACAACTATGTGAAAATTCTACTTCTTAATTTAAATAAACTCTCTAAAAACCCTCTTGGATTATCTTGAAAATGCTTTGTCACAAAGATGAAAACAGGGCTGTTTTTCTGAGCTCATTAAAAGTTGACTGTTTAGACTTACGTGGTTCTCACAGTGCAGTGACACCACAAACGTATGATGATCTTATAGAATATGATGAATTGCTGTATGTAAAGTACACAGCTGTTTATAAAGTAGTTAAAATGAGCTCAACCTTAAATATCTATAGCAGTGAAATGCAACAAACAAATGAATGTAGCAGGAATATTTTTATGTGCATTTTACTGCACAATGAGTACTTTAATATTTGATTTATACTTTATGCCACTATTAATACTTAAATGCTTTTACCTAAGTGATGTCTTGAATGCAGGACTTGAATGCAGCACAGACTTCCAGTCTGGGTTTAGCCATTTGACAGAGTAATTGAAAAAGGGTCGAATGAAATAAAATAAAAAACTGGGCTTGTCACAGATTTCAAACATGCACTAAGCAAAACCTTGCAGTTTCCTTTCAGCCATCTGAAGAGTATGTAGAATTTTCGGATATTTATTTTCATTTTTTTATTTTATTTAATTTATTTTTTTTTATTGGCCAATTCCGTAAAGTTTATCGGTCAATGTCGGCAGAATGATGCATCCCGAGTTTCCTGCTGACAATAAGAATTGTGTTACTTCATCTCAGTCATAAAGATAAGATGTTTCAGTCAGTCTGGTGCATAAACACAAACCTAACCAGCATACTGCAAGACAACCTTTAGTCTTTACCAGAGGACTAAATTCTCTCTCTGTCTCTGTCTGTCTGTCTGTCTGTCTGTCTGTCTGTCTGTCTGTCTGTCTGTCTGTCTGTCTGTCTGTCTGTCTGTCTGTCTGTCTGTCTCTCTCACACACACACACACAATCTCTGGTGTGTGTGCACATGCAGAACACGACATGTTGGGGTGGTGGTAGCTGTCTTAGAGAGACAGGAAAGGAGTAGTTACTCCCACAGTCCAAAAACAAATACTGTCAATCAGTATAGAATGGTGAGGAGGCTTCACTCTCACCACGTGGTGTTTGGCTTTTGTTGTGCAACTGTACCTGTCCTCTCCAGTCAAGAAGACTCAGGCATAAAAGGAGGAGCTCAGATAGGGACTGGCTTTACAGAGGTTTGGTGAATTTGTCCAACAGACACAGACATGGAGAAGATGGACTGTTCAGCTGGGCATTATTTAGTGCAACGGAAGGTTCTGGATGAGATAGGTCTGGATGAAGTGGCACAAAAAGGGATGTGGTCTGCTAAACCAACACTGGGTGAACGGGTGAAGGAGTCTCTGAGGTAAAAACAGAGAGGAGAGGACACAGGGGAGGGAGGCGTGAACTGGAAAACGCTCGGAAAAACAATGATGCGGACTGGCAAAAGGAATATGTTTGTGTTTGGATGTGAATATATTTTTGCATTACTATGCTCGATGGCTTTATTGCATCACGCATGACTTGAGTATGAGTTACAGATGAGTTTGTGCACGTGCATCCAAATGTATGTGTGTGGATGTTAGTTTAGAGTGATGATTAAAGAAAAACACTGAGAAATAGTTTCATCTGAGTCGTTAAACGACAGATGAGCAAAGTTCACAGTTTTTTTAAGTTAGAAACTAATAGCCAAATATTCAATCAATCAATATTATATATTAAGGAATCACAATACCGGACATGTTTTAAGACCAGATACTTCCAGTGCAGTGAATGAATGATAATCTAGTAACATTTCAGCCGAGGAGACTCAATTTGCGCTCTCAATGTAAGTATGTTAACCCAATATCTATCCAATAAATGATCTAATATTTGTTCATGTAGCTGTTCTCCCACTGTAATATTCAGTTCACTACTACAGCGTATATGTCATAAGAAGAGAACAGCAACACATTCACATGCTGGTGTTATCCAGTGTGTCACTGTTTTCCAAGGCCGACTGATAAAAACTGTAGCAAGTGTTTCAATTCACAAGTCTAGTTTCGGATATTTCAAATTTTTTTTACAACTGTTCCATTTTTTTTTTTCATAAACTAACAAAACCTAGACCAAAAACCTACACATTAGGGTAGCAACTACCCATTATTGTCACTGTTGATTAATCTGTTGATTATTTTCTCAATTGATCGATTAGTTGTTTGGCCTATAAAATGTCAGACATGGTTGACGTCCTCAAATGTCTTGTTTTGTATGCAACCCAAAGATATTCAGTTTGGTGTCATAGACAAGTAAAGAAACCAGAAAATGTTCACGTTTAAGAAGCTGGAATCAAAGGATTTAGACTTTTTTTCTCACAAAATTACTCAAACTGATTGGAAATGGTGTGCTCAGTAGTATGTATTTCTGGTTTATCTATTGCAGATGTTCAGTGCCCCGGCTGAAGCAAACAGTGCTGAGCTGGGTCCCCGTTCTTGGCTGGCTGCCTCAGTACTCCTTCAGAGAGAATGCCATAGGGGACCTGATCTCTGGCTGCAGTGTGGGCATCATGCATCTGCCACAGGGTTTGTATGAATGAATGTACACAGTGTTTCACAAATTTAACAAACTTTTTCACTTTAAAGAGCAGTCCAACATTTTACGATGCGCACTTATTCTCTTTCTTGCTGAGAGGGAGAAGAGAAATTTGATACCACTGTGTTGTTTGTTCAGCATGAAGCAGGAGAGGATTATCTTAGCTCAGCATAAAGACTACAAACAGGGGGAAACAGCTCTGGCTCCGGCTCTGTCTAAATGTAACAAAATCAGCCACCAGCACCTTTGAAGGTCACTTGACAAATTGTGGTTTTACAGGAGTCTGCTGGTTGGCTGACTTTTTTTAACCTTTTAAAACAGCCAGACTAGGTGTACCCACGTGCTTCCAGTGTAAATGCTAGGCTAAGCTAATAGGTGAGTGGTCTTCTCGTGACACTCTGAGAGAGAAAGCAAACAAGTGTGTTTTTTCTTTTTTAACCAGGCATGGCATATGCTCTTCTGGCTTCCTTACGCCCAGTGTATGGCCTTTACACCTCCCTCTACCCAGTGCTGGTCTACTTCCTCTTTGGTACTTCCAGACACATCTCTATAGGTGAGTGAGAGAGTCTGTGAGGTGTCACTGATTCAAACTGAATTTAAACTCATCCCTGCTTGTGTCTTTGTGCATGACTGTGTGTCTACATGCTCGGGTTCTTCACATTCAGGTACGTTTGCTGTGATCAGTGTCATGGTTGGGGGTGTGACGGAGAGGCTGGCATCAGACGATCAATTTAGTGCAAACAGCACTAATGGAACAGTAGACATCGATGCACGGGATGCATTCAGAGTAGAGATAGCATGTTCCATAGCAATCCTGGCAGGAATCTTCCAGGTGTGTTTGTGTGTCCATTGTGACCAAATTGAAAACTATTAGTGACTGCACTGAGATACCTTTTCAAGTCATATTTCACTCCTTTTGACTAACTCGCTGTCTTTTCCCAAGGTGCTTTTGGGTGTGATGAAGTTTGGTTTTGTGGTCAACTACCTCTCTGAGCCACTGGTTCGAGGCTACACCACAGGATCAGCATGTCATGTGTGCATCTCCCAGCTCCATTACCTGTTTGGAGTCTCGCCAGCTCGCTTCGCTGGTCCTCTCTCCCTTATTTATGTGAGTGTGTCATCATGCATTACACAATTCACATATGGACACTGTTGGAGGGACTGAGTGATAGACTTAGAGCAAAGTAATATTGGGCATTACTATAGCACTGTAGTAAACACAGGTCTGGTGACTCATTGCGTTTTGTTTCTGTTGGTACTGTTGGAGGTGTTGATTCAGCCTGTTGTCCCCTTTCTGACTAACTAAAACAGTATTAAAATGACAATTTGCCATTTTACAGGCAGTTGTCCTATGTGCTGTGCTATTTCTTCAGTTCACCTCACATTACTGTTTATTCAAGCCAAACAGCCATAATACAATAGATAGATGCTGTCGCAGGCAATGTATGTTTGTGTTCTGCTTGGGGGAGTCATGGTTGACTTGGGCGTGTCACATATATACTGTATGACCTTTAAAAGTGTGTTCTCAAATCAACTTAAGGTCACCAGGTAAAAGCTGCAGATAATCGCCGGCAGCATCTCTCTCAAACTTACATAATGTGTCAAGAACAGAAATCATGCTAATTAAATGCAGACAAAGAAACAGTGCATTTACAGAACAAACAGAACCTGTGTCATGGGACATTTCCTTTCTTTTATTTTTTCTTCTCCCTGTTTGAGGTGTAATCGCAAGCAAGTCATACCAATGCAAATTAGAGTCTCCTAAAATATGCAAAAACTACTGGGGCAGCAAGATGGACACGCCTGTGGGCAGACCACCATTAAACGTATGCACACTTCATTGCATTCTCCACTCCGTGTGGATTAACCTGATTTCTCCCTCCGTTCTCCCTCTCTTCTCCTCTCTTTTCCTCACAGATTCTGGTGGATATTTGCAAGCTGCTGCCAGAGACTAAAGTGCCAGAGCTGGTGGTCAGCCTGGTGGCGCTCTCTTTTCTCATTGTGGTCAAAGAAATCAATGCCTACTACAGACAGAAGCTGCCTATGCCCATCCCTATAGAACTCATAGTGGTAAGCCCTCACTTGATCAGCAGGTGTGTTCATTTAATAGTCCAGCAGGAGGCATCTTGGCTACAGTGATCATACTGGAACTGTGGAACAGATGACTTTGCTTTACTCTCATCTAAAAGAGGAGTTGTATATGCTGGAAGCTTTGCCCCATACAACATTCCTTGTGCCTTTTTTTCCAACAGGTCATTGTAGCAACAATCATCACCTACTTCTGCGGACTTAGGAGTAAATACAGCATCAATGTGGTTGGAGAGATTCCTAGTGGGTAAGTTTGTGTGTGTGTCTGTAGGCATAACAAACAGGCAAGAGACAGCTAAGGGGAGTGGTGAGTTCCAGGATAGCTGTGAGTGGACTGTTCACAAGATCACAGGCACAAAAGTACTGTGTTTCTTGGTTGGAAGATATGTGGGGCTGTGATAAGACAAAGTAATGGAGTCACAGTGTGAGTGATTTTCTAAAACACCTCTTGTCCTGGAAAAGCTCCCGCGATAGAACATTGCATAAGAGAGCAAACACGAACCAGGTAACAGGCACAGGTCAAAAATCCAAAAAGGCAGAACAAGAGAACAGGCAGGATACAAGGCAGGCATAAGCACAAACAACAATCTGGCAGATAACAAAGGGACACTGGTATAAATACTGAGGGGCAAACGAGCAGATGAGAAACAGGTGTGTGGTGGCAGAGCAGGCTGGTCACAGATTGGCTGACAGTCGATGCAGGGGAAGTGCAATAGGGTGTGAGCAGAGCACTGGCAGGAAGAGCTGGCAGGGCTGAGTGGAGGTTGAGCAGAGGGGTGTGAGCAGGAGGGTGGGGCTAAGAAGCTCCACCAGAGTCCATGACAATTCATTTCTACATGGGAAGATTTGAATAACTTTACTTTACAATCTTATCAAATTGTTATCAGCAAACTCAACCATGTGGGACATTGTGAGCCGCCCTAATGCCCTGAACTGTGTGTAGAGATGCCTTGATGTCAGGACTCTGTGTACTGTGCAAGGTGACAGTGATAAAAACGTTCATCTTCTCTTGCTGCTCCAGGCTCAAGGCTCCTCGCACTCCAGATGTCACATTGTTCTCAAAGGTGATAGGCGATGCTTTTGCAGTGGCCATTGTGGGCTACGCCATCAATATTTCTCTCGGCAAAACATTTGCCCTCAAACATGGCTACAAGGTGGACAGCAACCAGGTGAGGAAAGTCACACACACACACACACACACACACACACACACACACACACACACACACACACACACACACACACACACACACACGCACGCACGCACACACACACACACATAATTTAAAGCTACTGTTCAAATAGTAAAAGTAATGCATTATTTACAGTAACACATACTTTTTTGTAGTAACAAAGTCAAATAATATTCAGTAATATTATTGCAGTTACTCTATCACACAGCACATTCTTTGCTTTCAGCAAATTTGGTGCAAAGAAGTGGAGTAGTAACCTAATACTACTACTACTACTACTACTACTACTAATATATTATTATTATTATGCAAATGTAACCATAACATAATGACAACCCTATAGGGATGTGAGTCAACATTTTTTTTTCCAGTGCCTTTTAGTGGCATCAACCTCATGGTTTCGCGGTTATTGTCCAAAAAATAGACTTGAAGAATAAATGAACGGCATCAGCCATGAGACACAGCTGAAACATGAGCCTGCCTGTTGTGTGAGACACACAAATAGATAAAATGTGGTGGATAAAGCAAACTTCCTGTCAAAACCGAACATTTCCACAAGATTATGTTACATGGATGTAACCTGCAACTTGACTGGCTGTGAGGCGATAATTAAGGTTTCTTTTTTGTTACAGGTGCTCAGTTCATTTCAAATAATTTAAACTTATTGTATTGGCATGAATTACAAAAGTAATATGTTCTTTTGTCTCAGTTATAAAAATAATAATAATAACAATAATATTAAGAATTATTTTCCGCTTGATAAATGTTTTTCTCCATTTCACAACAAGAAGTTTCTTTTGTTTTCTCATAGGCTGCTTCCACCAATCTTTTTATGAACATCAATGTCTGAATTATATCCTAGTAATGACAGACTGAAACTGGATCGCCTAAACCTCTTAAGGAGTTGACCAAAGATGCATTTCAGCCATTAGTTGTACAAGCCAGTTTACAAATGTTTTCTCCCAGTCCATAACGTCATGTAACAAAGCCATCCAGGATTCACCCCACAGTGGAACACATACAACATTTTCTTTGCACAAGAGAGCAATCCAGTTTTACTTTTGATTACTTAATATGAATCTGACAAAAGTGAATAAGATGTGGTTGGTAGAATAAAGTGTGGATATATGCTGCATGAAACAAGTATGTATAAATGGGATCACAGATGCCACAGAAGAGTATGTATTGCTGTCTCTGTTGTGGAGATGTTCTCTCACTCAGGTCGTCATCATGCCAAACCATGGCCTGAGATTGAACTACACTCTCTTCTCTTTGCCAGTACATCAGGTCATTTCACCACAAAAATGATTAATGTTCCCCTGGGGATACAGTATATACACACAAAGAAAGAGAATCTAACAACCCATGCTTTCCTCACAACACTGTTTCTCACACACATGTATAGACGTACTGATGTGGGGTTTTATTAAACCTCTTATTCTAACCGATAGCACACTGTTCACACGTACACACACTTGCAGAGGCATGTGACTGGGATCATTCTGCTCTGGAGGGAGCAGTCACAGCCTCTAAGAGCTGGCTTGCTAAATTATTAATGCTCAACTAGCTTTACGCAGTCAAGGGTGCCTTAAATGTACTTGGCACTGCTCTCAGCATTGCATGGATGTGTTGACATGGCCATAAAGTTAATGAACAATGCATTCTGTTTTTCACCAGAAGGTTACAGACTCCAGACTTACATGGAATAATGCCATTTAATACTAATAGCAATACTAATAGCATCATATGTCAGCATCAAACGGAATCTGTTTCTCATCTTAAATGTTCGTATTCTACTTGAATTTGAAATGTTGCATCTGCCTTGCTGCTTCTCTTTTTCCAGGAGCTGGTTGCTTTGGGTCTTAGTAACACTGTGGGAAGCTTTTTTCAGTGCTACCCTGTGACTTCCTCCTTGTCCCGCAGCCTCGTCCAGGAGAGCACAGGGGGCAAGACACAAGTAAACAGACGCAAAGACATATGTGCTCCAACAGCACAAATACCTCTGATTAAATCCAATTATCATGTTCACTTGAGACCATTTATTGTACAATAAGTGTGTGTGTGTCATCAGGTTGCAGGAGTGATTTCGTCCATCATCGTGCTGATCACGATTCTCAAAATAGGTGCTCTCTTTGAAGATCTTCCCAAGGTAACACTCTCCTTTCCAGTACCATTCTTTTATATAATCAATATCTCTCTTGGCAGTGAAAGCAGCAAATACATCTGTGTGTGTGTGTGTGTGTGTGTGTGTGTGTGTGTGTGTGTGTGTGCATGTGTGTTCCTCAGGCTGTCTTATCCACAATAGTACTTGTGAATTTGAAAGGAATGTTCAAGCAGTTCACAGACGTACCCATGCTGTGGAAGACCAACAAGGCTGATCTGGTAAGACTAAATCCTCTTTAAGAGTGATTCTGCTCAGTTAAATACTGCGTGAGCCTTATAGCACTTTGAACCCGCTGACTGTAAGTGTTCATGCTGCCCTCTAGCTGGTGTGGCTGGTAACATTAATGAGCACCATCTTGCTCAACCTGGACCTGGGTCTGGCTGTCTCCGTTGGCTTTTCCATGCTCACTGTCATCTTCAGAACACAATTGTAACTACACACCACTTATTCATTATTGATGTATAGACAAACATGAGGATCGAATTTGATTATGTTTTTCAAAGCTAAAGGGCAGTTTGTTCTGTAAAAATGACATGTTAATGCCTTTCAGACCCCGTTACTCGATCTTGGGCCATTTGTCAGGCACTGAATTGTATCTGGACATAGACACTTACAAGGAGGTAAGAGTCTATTAGTGATAAATGACATTTGCTCTCTATCATATTCATCTATATTTAGTCAAAAGGTCGGTTCACTCAAATTATAAAAAAAAAAAAAGCATTTTTTTTATTTACCACTTGTGGTATTTAGCCATATATATACAACTTTGTATTTATTTGTTCTGTTAAGGGCTTCAGTAAAGGCTGAACTCCAAGTGCAGTGCTTGGAAGGTTTGAGACAAGAGGAGATGATCCTGAGACACAGGGACAGCAGACTTAGTTACTCAGAAAAACAGGCAAGGCAAAACTCTAGAGCACAGAACAAAGTACAAGGAGTGCAAAGAGGCCAGGGTGTGTTAGCAGGCTAGTGAGTGCAACAGTCTGGCAAAGGCTGGTGAGGAGATCTGGGTTTTTATCCTGTGGCTGATGAGTGTGGATTGACACACTCATCAGTCAGTCAGTCAATCCACCACTTTGGTCAAGACTGAAATGTCTCAACAACTGTTGGATTGTTTCCATGAAATTTGGTGCAGATATTCATTGTTCCCAAAGGATGAAACCCAATGACTTGCAAATATTTTCAAAATGAAAGATATATTCATCAACCTTTGCTTAGATGATGAACATTATACTGGCTTAACATCAGCATGTCATTGTGAGTATGTTGGCATGCTACTGGGGAGCAAATCTATGTTCCCAGAGTCCTGTGATTTCCAGTTATTTTGGGTCGAAACCCTAACCCTAACCCCAGGACCATTGGACTGACTCCTGCTGAAGCTAGCAACTGGCTCAAGCACAGCTGTGCCCAAGAACATCTTCACACAGCTTTTGGACATACATAGCTGTAGATTCCTTAAAATACAGTAATCCACATCCATTGTACTATGTTGGTAACAGAAATCCCAAGAGCAGAACTATCTGCATTATTAGATACAACTAAAGCTAAATTTGTGTGAACTGACCCTTTACAGGAATACTCTGTGGATAGAGTTTATTTAACTTTCAGTCAGTAAGTGATGGAAAAATCCCATTTAGTCAAAGAATACCTGCGGGAGGCTGAAAGTGCAAATGAAAGCAGAACAAGGTGTGAGTGTCTGAACTCTTCTGCCTCATAATGTGTCCCCGCAGGCTAAAGAGATTCCAGGAATTAAAATCTTCCGTTCATCTGCAACTATTTACTACACGAATGCTGAGATGTACTTGGAGGCCCTGCAAGAGAAGGTGTGTGTATGTGTGTCCGTAACTGTGGATGTGTGTTTGATTACAAGATGTAATCCCTGCCCGCTCTCCACAGCACCCTTAATTGCTTTCATTATCTCTCTCTGTTGTCTCACTTTCTCTTCTCTCTCTTTAATGTGATGCTCGGCTTTTTGTGTAGAGCGGAATTGATACTGGGGAGCTGCTGATGGTGAAGAGGAAACAAGAGGCGAAGCTGAAGCGTAAAGAAAAGAAAGAGAAAAAGAAAGCTGAAAAGGAGGAAAAGAAACAAGTATGATATCTGAAACAACACATTTAGATATACCTCGAGTCGCACAAATGATGGATTAGAACTAATATCTTTCACTTTTTCAACCTTTTGGCAGAAAAAAGCTGTTTTTTTGAAGGCGTCAGAGGTGAATGAGGTGAATGGAGTGAAGGAACAGGGGCCCCTAAGCCTGATGGAAATCTCTACAAATGGCCTCAGTAAAGGCCAAGTAAATTGGGCTTACCAACACGACACGACCATGTCAGAATCAGATTCAGACACTGGTTGCCATGGTGATGACAGCATCACCCAGGTATCGCACGAGCACAGTGATGAGGAAAAGGGCCTGGCCTGCAGATCAGACACGCATAGCGTCATCTTGGACATTTCGACAGCCAGCTTTGTGGACACAGTCGCTGTGAAGACCTTGAAAAATGTATGTGGGTGCCAGGATCTGTGCGTGTTGACATTCATTTAATCAGCAGTGTTAAAATAAGGGACAGGAGAGGGCATGCATGCATGCTTATTTACATTTTAAAAGAAAGAAGACAAAAACAAATCCAAAGTCTGTCTTTTTCTCCCAGATATTCAGGGACTTTGGAGAGATTGGTTTGGACATCTATCTAGCAGGCTGCCAAGGTGAGCGGCACTTCAGACAAAACAGAGACAAATGTCCTGAATGCAGACTTGAGGCACTGAAGCTTCAGATAATGAATGCGTCAAGGTCTCCGCCTCATTGGCACCACACTGTTCCCTGTCGTACACATCAGTCAAACATAAATATTTATTTTTCTAATCACAACATTTTTTTTGCCTCGTGCCCGCAAGGTCGCTCATAGTCATGCATGCTTTTCTGTGTGTTCAAATATCAGCGTGTGTCGTGGAGCAGCTGGAAGCTGCAGGTTTCTTCTCAGAGTCCATCTCAAAGAGCAGGCTGTTTGTCACAGTGCATGATGCGGTGATTCATATTCTCCACAAACTGGGATGCACAGACCTCGCACTTGTGAGTTCATCACAATGAATATTAATTGCACTTCTGAGCTCTCTGGGCTTCACTTATCACTTGTCCTTGCTCTAATCTATTCAGAAACGTTCCTACCTTTTTTCCAGGACGTGTCCTGCACTACTAAGATGTGACCAGCAGGAGTCAGACTGCTCCAACTCTCGCCACCTTCCTCCTCCTCCTGCTCCTCCTCTCAGACTGCTGGCTGTTCCATCGCTCACCGTTGGTCACCATTGTCTCCTCCCCCTTCAGTGGGGGAGAATGCACCACCTTGACATGGCGGTGGGTTGCCATGGAAACACAGGGAGCCGTTGCTGTGGCAACAGGCTTTTTATGATATCGTCTAATGAGATAGCCAGTGATACGTCACTGCAGCTCTCTCTCTGTGGTGTGTGTGTGTGAGGGACAGGGGAGGGGCGGGGGTTGAGTGGGAGAATGTAACACTGGACTAATAGGAGTCTGTATTTATAGCTTGTGTGAGAGAGTAGAAAGTGAGTGAAAGGTTGACTGTAAGGGGAAACCCATATGTTATGAACGATGTGCGTGTATATGCTTGTGTGTCAGTCTACTTTCTTGAACCAATGCGACTGGCCCTCATGTTCTTTTACAATAGGAAAGCCAAACGTCTCCCGCAACGAATCAATACAGTGTCAACATTTGTCACTGATATCGCCGGGCCTTTCCCTCTGGGAGGGGTTCTCAGTCCTAACATCACTCATTTGCTCCAAACACCTGCAGGAATGAGCTCAATTGGAAATATGGTGTCATAGGTGTTACGTTTCAAAAGAGCGGAAGGTCTTAAACACAATGTGGCTATATTTATAGTCACACATCTGATCCCTCTGATATCTCAAGCTCCCTTCTATTTTTGGGACCCAGTGTCATGTTATCATCATCTGCCTTCATAACCATCAGAAGCTAAACACTGTATTGTAATTCATGCTATGTGTTTTCCCTCAAATCGAACTGATTTGGATTGCCAAGGATGTTTGCTCTTTTACTTTTGTGAATGTATTTGGATCCTGGAATTACTGGTTCCTTGGATTAACCTCCCCAATGTCACCAATGTCAAGTGCAGCAAATTGCAGAACACACATTTCATTGGGAGTGCTTATCGCTCACTCTTGCACTATCTGACTGATTAGACTTCCAGTTTTCTGTGAAATGTCAATCTCATAAGTTTATTTTTTTATATAGACGTAAAAGTGTAACATATTTGAATGTGATTGAACCTATCGCATATTGCTATTGTGTTTTATGAATTAAGTACGAATGAGACCATGTAAATAAAAAGCCATAAAAACACAACGCATCCATCGTCATCTGGTCTTTTATTGCTTCTTTCCTAACATGGCATCAAGTCTCTTTCCCCTCCCTACAACCCAATCTCCTGCTCTTTGCACAATTCAGTCTAAAGTTTCTCTCCTTCTCTTTAAGGTGGAAATACTGATCATCACCCCCTCCAAATATTGTTAACACTGATTCACAGACCCTACAATACACTGGATACTTAAGTTAGTTCATAACACACAGCTGGAAGTGGTGATGCATTGTCTCATTTTGATTTGTTTTTTTTTGTTTGTTTTTTACAAATGGAAGTTATTTTTGTACAGATAATTAAGTGGATACAGAAAACAATGGTGAAAGGCAATGTCACGTGTAAATGAAGACACCGCTATCACGGTCCAACACACACCGCGTCATAGAGACACGTGCGCATGCCAAGACACATGCACACGCACACACGCACGCACGCATACAGACCATGGCATGTCAGTAGGAGGTATGAAGCCTTTCATTTAGATCTTTTATGGTTCAGTTCATTCAGCACAAAATGGTGAACATTTGGGGACGGATGAGTCTGTTGAAACCCTGACAGACAGAGGCACAGAAAGGGAGGATATCACAACTACATTAGACACATCACACTCACAGGACGAGACGGGACGGGACAGCACAAAGGCAAGGAGAAGAGAGAGAAAGAGAGGAGGGTCAGCGAGGTAGAGTCAGAAAGCAGAGCAGAGGGTGTATCAGCATGTGATGACTGTGTGAGTGTTTCAGTTTTTCTTTCGTCTAATCTTTGGTCCATTTGTCCAGGGCTTTTCCGCAGCCTTAAAACTGTGGGGTGTGCGGCCAATCTGCGCTTTGCTCTTACCAGGCCTGTGTGGTGTGCATGTATCACGTGTAGTTTTTGTAAGTGTGTGCTGGTGCCAAGGGCAACCTTGGCTCTGTGTTCTGCAGGGGCTCAGCTCGTCAGATGACACTTTCAAAGAGCAGCGTACTCTTGGTTCCTGCAGGGGGCAGCAGTTTGGCCTCACTTTCCGGGGCCAGGTACTCCAGGTGATGTCTGCCCCAAACTGGGGTGGTTAGGTGCTGCCACCGCTACATGGAGAAGAACAAGGACACAGAGATGATGAGTTGTTTATTGGAGAGATGCTTCAGCCTTCTTCTAATGAGTGATGAAGAAACCAGCAGACCAAATAACTAACAGGAGAAGGAGGGCGGTGTCCAAGGTGACACATCTCTACTGATTACAAATAAAAACATGAGTGGCGCGCTGACCTCCCGCAATGATCCTTTGCAGCGCAGTAGCTTGTAGAGAACAGTGAGAGGGATACAGAGCATGGAGGACAGGGCCAATGTCCAGCCAAGCACTTCACCCCACAAGGGGTAGGTGTACACTGTGTTGTAGGTCAGGGGCTTGTAGTTCACCACATGGAACAGGAACACTCCCTATACCCACAAAAAAAATGTCAGCTGTTTGCAACTGGCTGGTAAAACTTGTCGAAAAACACACAGAGCAGCACTTACCACACAGACAAAAGGCGTGATGTAGGACCAGCACCACTTCATGTAGGGCAGGGGCTGATAGCCGATCATACGAGCCACGTCGTCCATGAAACGGTCTGCGCCTGACAGGAATGACATAAGGATGTTGTGATAATGCTCTGAATTGTGTGGTATGTGCTGTGTGTATTGTAATTGTGCAGTATTGTCTCACCATAGACCCATGCAATCACCACACACTCCCAGAAGGCCTGCCACAGCAGAGTGATGCCACTGGCAGAGTAGTAGTCAAACAGCTGGAAGACATACATCCCTCCCTGACAGACACAGAGAGAGCTGTCAGCCTCAAGACCACGCCGTTAATACTTTATGTGCGGCCTATTTCCAGCCTTGTCTCGACAGTTTAGGTCATCTCAGCTCATTCCTGGCAATGCTTTCCTGTGCCCAATTGAGCATCAGGTGCACAAACCATGTATATTAATGAAACAATAAAATAAAACAATCTCAAGCTCAGCCAAGAGAATCTGGCCTTTCATCTTGTTTCTGAACAACACTGGAGAAGTTTGCTGTGTTACAATCAGCCTACAAATGACAGTGTATTCCACCTGATTCTTAATAATAGAAAACTGTAGGAAATCCTCAGTGTACCTCAGTGACCATGGACATGTCGATGAGGAAGCAGATGACGCAGCAGATGGCCGCTACCACCTCTCGCCGCAGAGAGCCTAGGGCGGATTTAGGGGGTAACATGTCCATGATTGCTGTTATCAAACCCTCTACCCCCACAAACTGAAAAAGAGAACAGAGAGACAGCAGAGATGATGAGTAAGTAAATAAGTAAGAATGATAAGAATTATATGCAGAATTAAGCTGCTTATTTCCTGAGTGCTGGCCTGACCCCACTACGACTCGACAACCTCAACCAATCAGCGTTGTGAGGGATGTGCTGCAGATGTGCTTGACATGTAACAGGTGCAGGTGAGCATGTCGGCTCGGACCCAGACATCCCTCCTCATTCTCCCTATGCAAGAATGTTTACTTGTATCTTTGCAGAAACATATTTCAACCTCCGGGATGAGCTGAGAGAATAACAGCTGTGCGGTTATTTTTACATCGTTTACCAGAAATGGCAGCATACGCATGACCCATGTGGCTATGGCAGGAAAAAGAGAGAGGTGGATGGAGAAGAAAAAAGGGAGAGAATGGAAAGCGAGAGTAAATGAATGGATTGCAGAGTAGACAGACGCTCTCTGTGTGAATCAGACAGAAGCTCATTGACAAATCCCTGGGCTGCAAAACAATGGATGTAGGCACCGGCTCAAACAGATACACAACAAACAGGCTGCTAAGAAATGCAATGCTAAAACTGGACGTGATGCGTTGTGTGAGAGGAAGTGGGAGAGAAAGAGCCAAAGAAATGTCGATGAGCTATCTATTCTACATAAAGTGTTGCAGAATTGAGAAGACAGTAAAATCTAGAATACTTTACGTTTGCATGAAGTTCCTCTAAGCTAAATTCTTTCTCCAATGTGTTTAAAAGTGTATATAAACAAACTCAAATGTGTCAGTAATCAGGATTACCTGGCTGTCCAGGCCCAGTATGAGCAACATAAAGAAGAAAAGTGCAGCCCAGAGTGGCGCCAGAGGCATCAGAGTCACAGCCTTGGGGTAGGCTATAAAGGCCAGGCCTGGACCTGCACATCAAGAAAGTGAGTCAGAGGCAGAACATCAAGGGAATATACAGTAGCTCTAATAGTCAATACTCAGCTCTGCACTGGGTTTCAGGCAGCCAATTCACAGAGAACCTGTATTCTTACCGCTCTCAGCTACCTTACTGATGTCCACGCCTTGCTCTGCAGCCATGAAGCCTAGCACAGAGAACACCACAAAGCCTGCAAAGAAACTGGTTCCGCTGTTAATGATGGCCAGCAAGAATGCATCCCTACAGAGAAATACGGAGAGAAAGGAAGAGGAACAGAGAGATAGGTGAAACAGAACAGGGACACTGAGGAAAAGATGCACTATAATATGCTGAAACATGAGGCTCATGTAAGATACTCAAGACAATCACTAGCAACAGAAGAGACCGACTGTGATGGTGAATGGAAGATCAATAGCAATTTCTCTGAAAGCTGCTGTTGTGTTAGCAGTTGGCAGGTAGAGAGCAGGCCTCCAATAAGCCAGTGGGAAGTCTGTCTCAAGGTCTGAGAGGGTAAAGGAAAACACCTACTGACTGCTCATTACATATAAAGACAGTATACCAGACATTATAATAATGCATGTTGGCCATCTAATTCTAATTTTAGTATGAAGTGTGCTTATATGGTCTACACGGTAAGGAATGACCTTCTGTTCCTGACAAGCGTAGCTGGCAAAACCAGTCAAGAATGCTTTCTGATATGAAGAATTCGTAAACAGAAGTTGCACCACAATGATTATTATAACAATGCTGCAGCTGTGTTCAGAAGCAACCTCCGCTCAGTCTACCGTCAACAGGCTCTATCAATCTGAAATGGCAGTGAGAGGAAGGAACACTTATGGATACGTATAATCAACACAAGCCAGAGTAAGTGTTTGGGTTAAGAAAGCAGTCCATATCAAGACCACAATTATTAAACAAGAATAGCTATAACCGCACTAGCAGCCTTTACGCCTACAGCTGGCGCTGGACCGTACCACTAAATCAAAAGTGTTTCTAGACTGTAGAAAGGTCATTTCAGACTCAAGCTCAGCTCTATGCTGCCAGACCCGGCTCAGTTTTCATCAGTTGAAGGGCCTGTTTGTACAACATGTTGTCCGACCACATCCGGAATCACAAGTCTTCAGGTGGAGTGAAAGCCCAGCCAGCACAGAGACAGGGGAGATGCGATACTGTTTAAAAACGGGCACAACACATTATCAGACGGTCTCTCTTGGAAAGCACTGAAAGTGTTGCGCTCTACTGCTCACATGAAAAGCAGCAGAAATAAATGTGACAACGACAAAGTGAACCAGTGGCTCCTCTCTCACCTCTGCACAGCTGGCCAATCACTGCCCGAAACGGGGGGGGTGTCTGACTATTGGATGCTACCATTCTGATGTTTCGCATTTTAAAGTTTAGCACAAAAACATGGGATAATGTAAGACTGACATTGTGATCTCTACAGCTAAACCCCTAGCGTTGCTAAAAAAGTCATACGAGTCAAGCTGTGTGGTTTGAAAGCAAGTGAACACAACCCAAAATTCAGTCCTGAGCTCTAAATGAAATATATGTTGGCATTTGCGAGCAGTGTATACACACATCCCCGCAGCTATTCCAGCTATTCCTGCGCTACTCTAAGTGTGTGTGAGAAGCAGAGCTGAGCTGACATACCTCAGAATCTGAACTCATCTTTCAACTTCCAATTAAGGTCAAGGCAGAGAAAATGTCAGATGGCAGGATATCCACGAGGCTCCTCCTATTATGGGCATTCCAAATATGCAAGCAAGTGCTGAGATTTTTTATATATATATCCCTATTACCGCTATGGAGCAAACTACCTCGTAACGGTTTTAATCTGTTTACATGTCTGTCTGTTTAGGGTAAACACATGGAAGCTTATCAACCAGCCTACAAAAACAGCAATAGTGAGGCCAGCTGTTGCTAGAAACAGACAATGTAACCCAGGTCGGTGCTTCATTGAAGGTCTAACTGACCTTCTGTAGTTCCAGCTCATTTCGACAGCATTTTAAAAAAAGCATAGTGGAATGATGGCGAAATAAAACAGGGCTTGTTTCATGTTCAGGGCTGGAGGACACTGCTGTGATTCTTCCTCGCAGCCTATTCGCTTCTATTTTGATCAGGCAGGGAAACAAGTTTACGTCTGCAATGTGAGTGCTAGGAAGTCTTTGGACATTCGATCATAATTCCTGGCGTGCTGATGCAGTGCATTTAAGTCTACTGGTTGTTCCAGTGGCCAGAGAACAGCACAGGCCTTCACGTTCATTCAACGCAATTACAAGAGGGCAAAGCAATAAAGGAAGTGATTGTTGTTCGTAAAGACAGACTGAAGGGAGGCCTCCATACATACTGCATATGTAGAAACTCACTGGTAGCAGTTGTTATGGAAGCGGTTGTAGCTGCCCAGTGCAGTCAGGGCGCCCAGTCCAATGGCATAAGAGAAGAAAATCTGAGTGCCGGCATCAATCCACACCTATCACAAACGGAATAATCTTACATGTTGTTGTACAAATCTGTTTCTTGTCACGACAGTGCTCCAGAAAAAAGTGCGGCTAAAGTTATACCTGTGCTTCTCCAAGTTTGGACCAGTCTGGTTTCAGGTAGTAAACAATCCCATCTAAAGCTCCAGGTAGAGTGACTCCATGGGCCAAAAGAACAACCAGAACCAGGTAGGGGAACAGAGCTGTGAAGTACACAACCTACAGAAAGAGGAAAGGAGAGAGCTGTGAAGTACACTTGTAGATACCATAGGTCCAATTTGTGCAGTACACTTGGGGGTGGGGGGGTGAAGTTTGAGTGCTAAGCATTAGAACTTGCATAAAGTGAAAGTAGAAAACTCCACACTACACCCTTAAAACATTTAAACCTCTCACATTACATGAAGTAAGTACAAAGAAAAATGTAGTTATATGATGAATTTTACAAGATAGCTGGAAAGGTTTAGTGCTTATTATCAATATGGTCCATCAGCTATGGTCAAATGTTTCAACAGAATTGCACCCAAGTATGTTTTTATCACTTTGATTAATCAATTACCTGCTTTGCAAATACTCAAGTCTTAAGTAGAAGCCCATTAGGTCCTTCCTGTAGTAGATGTGTAATGGGCCCTGTCATGTTACTTTGAAGAAAACGTAGCCTGTAAATGGAAAGCCAGACAATTTGTAAACCTCCTGCAATAGCAGGGGTTTTTGGCAGACCTTTTAGAAGGTAGTCTTTGTCAAGTTATGCTGCGAAAGCCACCCCTGCTACCTAGTAGAAGCATCAAGTCCTTGCTAAATCAGTACGGTAAGAGTAAAGTAGTGAGAAAGCACATATTTGCCTTGATCTAGGGCGAGCATTTGCAGAAAAGCCCCTTTCCACCTCTCAAACATCTACATGGTGGAAAGTTACTAATCGGCTTACAGCCGGCTGGCTCAATCTCCTTCATTATTTTTTCCCTCGCTCTATGAGCTTCAGCTACTCTGGAGACACAAGTATGCAAACACAGACATCGCCATGTGCTACAAAATAAAGATGCATTCATTATGCTACTGTATGAGAGCAGACAGATTCAACAGAATGAGGAGTGGGCATCTTTTTTTTAAATTACCAAATGGAAGTCACTCTGAACAAAGTGTATGTACAGTATAACAGAATAGGGATCTACGGTTCAGACGATTATGGTCTTACAGTACATTAAGCTGCACATAAACAGTATATAAATACACGTGAGGAAGCAGGTAAAGAATAACGTGTCTGCTTTTATTTGTTTTCATATGTGTTTCAGTCTAGACACTGATCCTCTCACTATACCAAAGCTGATTTGGGGTCAAAGGGCAAAATGCCGCCATTATTTAAACCTTTGCATGAAGCCATGCAAATATTGGTCTGCACTCCATAGCCCCAGACATGTGCCAAATAACACCTTACATACAGCAAATGTAAATATCATTCTGCACACTATAAACCCAAACAGTGACATGTACTATAATACGAAGAATCGTGAATTGTACAGCCAGAAAATGCTTTACCTTGCCAGTCGATTTAACTCCTTTCCACATGCAGAAGTAAACAATGATCCAGGTGGCTATGAGACACAGCACCATCTCATAGCTGATGTCCCCGGGCTCGTGCAGCCCACCAGACAGGCGAAGCACTTTACGTCTAGGAGGAAGAAGACAAAGGTGCGGCCATTTAAAAAAAAAAAAAAAAGAACTGCAACTTCAATCATATTTCGCAAGATTTTATAGTCCTTGTAAAGGCCAGACAGATGCCAGAAAAATGAAATATATTCTGTAACTGACATAAAACATGATCTGCATGATCAAAATAAAAGTCTGGAAACTTGTTTAGACCCCTAAAATTCAATTTGGCAGTAGATAAGTGTGTTAAAATCTTTATAGCTTTTAGTTTAGATACTAAAATGCATTTTGTAAGATGGTTGACATGCTGCTCAACTCCCCCATAACATATTCCCAGATAAGGTATGACCTACTCCCAGAACTCGATGACTGGGGAGCGCATGCCCTCGGCCTCTGTGCAGCTGCCGTTGGTGAGGAGCTGGGCTGAAGACAGGTTCAACAGGGACGTGGAGGAGAGGAGGTTGGAGGGGGTGGCAGCAGATGATGCACTGCGGTTGTGGCAGGCGCGGCGGAAGTCCTGTGTACAGTTGGGGGTGTTCCAGGGGTGTCCACAGGTGGCCCAGGGCAGTGGGTTGGCGAAGGAGTGGAAGAGAAAGTAGAGGCCCCACACCAGAATCATTATGTAGTAGGTGTTGCAGAAGAACACTATCACCATTGAGGCCAAGCCCAGACCTGAGAGAGAGGGAGAGAGGATGCCAGAAGAGGTATGTTGGCATGAAAGTTGCAAATCAGAGGTGATAATCAGCATTTTCTGTGTCCGACACGCTAACATGCACAGAGATAGATACCTTTGAAGAGGGGTGCGATGTTCCAGGCAGAGACCCCTCCCTGCTTCATGAACTGCCCCAGTGCAATCTCCAGGAAGAAGACCGGGATGCCCCCGATGAACACAATCAACAAGTAGGGGATCAGAAAAACCCCTGCAACACACATATTCATCACATGGTCACATTCATCACATGGTACATATGTAGAAACACGGGCTCATACTGAGGGAACATTCAGCCTACCTCAAAAACAATGATTACTTCTGTTCCAAAGCATTTGCAAGGTTTGGAAATTTAACAGGAAATGCAGTATTTCAGTATTTGAGCCCTATCAGTGACATAACAATGACAATAATGGTATCAAATCAAGAAATTCCCTTAGCCAGATCACATATTTGGCATTCTTTATGCCTCAAAAAACAGTTGTTTCATGAGGAAATGGACATGAGCTCAAGTGAAGTTTGAAAGTTAATGTTTGCTGAGTTGTCCTAAGACTTAATTATCATGTACTCCATCGTCATGGTACATGGTCAAAGTGACATAATTAAGATCCAAGCGTCCAAAACACAGTAATGTAAGCTGAACCACACATGAACGTATGAATAAGCGTATCATGTCATTTAATTATATGACCAGTCATTATAATTTTATGACTGATCAGGGCAAGTTGCATCACTCCCTTCATACGTGGAATTTGTGTTTGACATAACAGCGGGAGAAAGAGGTTTGCCAATGTAAAAACAGAATTATCATAATAAACACAACGATCATCATCAGTATCTCCAAGACTTGAGATAATTGTTTCATCAACATCACATTAAGCAATTCATATTAAAATGAATGGTGAGGTCTTTATCACTAAACTATCAGGACCAGGCTCATAAAGCACCTTCTGCTCTTGGAAGACACATTATACGAGCAGCGCTTTTGCAGTAGCACATCTGACCTAAAAGTCATGTTTATCAGGTGTTTAAGGACACGAGTTGCACAAACATTGGCACGGCTCCTGCTAATCAAGCAATCGACACAACAAGAAACGGTTGAGAGGAGGAGATGAGGGGGAAGCAATAAAGGGCAAAAGAGCGAAAGCCAGGGAGAAGGACAGACAAGGCTACAGATAAGAGATGCATTGACAGTGTATGTAGGAGACGACTGCATCATGTGTTTCGACAGTTTACCGTCCTTGAACTTGAAAGCTGCACAGAGCAGAGGCAGACGAAGGACTATCAAATGGAGACGGGGAAAAGGACAATAGACCTCAGCGGGAGTTATTAGTCCTGATAGAGACATCGAGGACTTGTTCCTTTTTGATTAGTTGTAGTTTGTCCTTGGGCAGTTGGTTTGTGCTCGGTGTTTGTCTATAAATAATCTTCTTTTGAACTCCATACTGCAGGAGAGGCTTTTTTCTGTGCAATAGGAATACAAAGCAGAAAATGATATGAAAAAAGGCGCCGTATGACATTTGACTCACAAAACCCAATTGCAATAATTTGGTCTGAATAATAACATAACTGGGTGATGCCACCACGGTGCGCAGATGGGAGGGAGTCACATGACCTGCTGTGACGCAGAGCAGAGCAGGGAGAGGCTAAGAAGAAAGGAGGGAAAGATGGATACATCACAGGAGAGGGAGGCAGAAAAACTGGGACAACGCTGTGGTAGGGGAGGTTCAACAAATACAAAAATGACACACCGAGGCATTGACCTGGTTGGCTGTGCGACAGCGCTATCGATTGACAATCCGTGCCTCATTCAGTCCATCATTCTTTATGTCACTCTCTGAGTGCAGAGGGCTGTAGCCTTATAAGGAAACATTCGTGAGTGTGAGTCCAGGAGAGAAAGGGGTGGGAGAGCGAGAGAGAAACAGAAAGAGAAAGGGAGAGAGATGCAATAGGAGGCGTGAATGGAATGAATGGAGAAAATGCTTGTGTCCCAGCATATTGGCCAAATCATCGAGGAACTGCACCCTTAATAGGCTTAAGTAAATCCTCTCTAATCATAACAGGTCCAGACACATCAGGCCTAGCGGCTGAGTTACAAATAAATAAATAATTGAGATTTGCAGAGCATTAATTCTACGCATTCAGAGCACATTCATCTAGTGCTGTCCCCAGTGGAGTGCGTCCTTGTTTCAGTAACAAGCAGCTCTGACTGAGAGTCCCAGTCCTTATCTGATAACGTTGTTGAGTTACAAGGTGTACCATGGGTCGGTCAAACACATGAAGTGAAGCACTGTAGTGGATGTGGCTAGATGTGGAGGAGAGGACAGGCGTAGGGACAGGACAGTTATTGTATGACATATCCATATGCCTCCTTATCAGGAGGCGAGTGGGAGAGAGCACCTTTGTGTGCGATATGAGTGCTGGGCAGGAGCACAGGGGGTGGACTGTGTGAGGCAGGCCATTGTTATACGATATCAGAAGGTGGGTATCAGAGCCACGGGTCACAAGACACACACACATGAGGGACAGGGAGGGCTGGACTAAGACATGCACACACACACACACACACACACACACACACACACACACACACACACAGAGTTTAATTTCCATGCAACACCTCATAAAAGAATAACAAAGTGGGTAGGGCAGCGATAAGAGAAGTCAGTGGCCAAAAACTGCAGTAAAAGCAGGTTACTAATGAACACACTAGCATGAATGGAAAAGGCATCATGCAGGGAAAGTTCGACAACAATGCAAATAACCTTATATGCCATTGAGAGAACAGCAGGAATACTGTAGGGCAGCTTGTACTAAGCCTGTCTGTTAAGCAGCAGGCAGCCATAATAAATAAAGCGAAAGCACGTGGGTGGGCATGGCTTTTCAGCTACGTGCTCACAGCCACGCAGGCCCTGCTATTTGCCACCTATTGCCTCTATTCCAGTATTAGGTCTCGAGACGCTGCCTTTCACTGTCGTCCTACCAGCTGTCTGAAGCATCTGAGTTCATCTAATCTGTTACAGACTAACTTAGGATAAAAAAAAAACAAAAAAAAAAACAGGACAATTCTTCAGTTGGGGAGACTCTCTCAGCCCCCAAGAGCTTTGTTTTCTCTTTCATGTGTGCATGTGTGTTGCACTAATAGCAAGACAACAGTATTGATGCAACATTTACAGCAGGTGACACGCCTCCTTCAGTGACCCTCAGGTCTATGTGCTCAACCCCCATTTTTTTCAACTTGCAAGACATGACTTCATCTCCCAACATATAGGGAAGTGAATTATTATGTTTGCAGATGAAGCCACCATCACTGGCCAGACTTCAAGCAACAATGACGGACCGTTCTGGCAAGGAGTCAGAAAATTTGCAGAGTGGTGCAGCATATGAATATCCTGAATGAGAAGTTCATGCATCAACTCACTATTAATCATGAAGTACTCCATCAGCGTTGCTCATACATTAACATTTCATCATCTGTATTTTTGGAAATCAACCTTGAATAAGGACTTAAGTGTGCCTCAGAGGTTTAAAAGTGATACTCCTCTTATGTTCACTGTAACAGTGTTTATTGGTGTGCATCCATAAGACCTATATTAACTACACATGCCACTGAAACTCACCTCCTCCGTTCTTGTAGCAGAGGTAAGGGAACCGCCACACGTTGCCCAAACCGACAGCAAAACCCACGCAGGACATGATGAAGTCCATCTGTCTGGTCCAGGTTTCTCTCTCCGCCGCTGGTACTGCTACAGCCCCATTTCCAGTCCCAGCCGCAGCCCCGTCCTGGGTCTGCGGTGGCCCGGCCCCTCCACCCTCACCACACCCTGGGCCCGCTCCAGGCACAGGCACGAGGGGGCGAGCTGACCCACCCTCTTCCTCGGACAGGGTCCCTGCTTCTAACTGGGGGAGACTGATTTCACCTGGCCAGGAAAAGACGGGACAAGGGTCAGATAAGACTGAAGAATAGAGAGCCAGGCGGCAAGGAGAGTGAACAGAAGCAGATAAGACAACAGTGTTTGTGTAACACTAACATACTCACAGTCTTATCACAAAAGGCAGCAGATTAACACCACTTCTATCTAAAGCATATGCACTCATGACTTCACATTGCACGTCAGGACTGGAGACAGATGAACCACAGTCTCTTGAGTCAGACTTGCACTGAATGGAAGCGGGAAAGCGCGCGGTCTCCATTCATTGCAATGCAGCGTCAGTGCAACCTTAGCCAATTACTACAAATGTCCACTGAGCCACAACAGGGCTGAAATGCTTAATTTAGTAGATTTTGATTGTGTATACTGTCCTTACAGTTAGTATCTGGGCTACAATCGTGCTGCGGTTGTATTGTCATCACTAAGCCCTCCCCTGATGCTCTCTCCCTGCCTGTCTCACAGACAGAGGGATTAGTGTGCTGCAGCACCACACAGCAGAGCCAGTTCAAGGTATCTCAAGCTCCTCTGTCACTCACAAAGCTTTCATTTTCTCTCTTCCACACACACACACACACACACACACACAAACAAACCAAGGCATGCACAAATAAAAGCAGCAGCATCAGTGCCATTCCATGATATCAGCCAGCCGCTGTGTGCTGGATGCAAAGCAAGGCAGCTGAATCCAGATCAGAGCAGTTTGAGGGGGTGTGTGAGCAGAGGAGGGGAGAAGAGTGGGGATGGTGAGGGATGTCTGCATCTACAGCGCAACTTAACATGAGGATACCTGTGGTTTAACCATATTTATGAGAGAAATAGCTGCACGCAGTATGTGATAATATTTTACTGTCTCATTTTTGCATCACAAGAAAAGACAGAAATTTGGTCTATGACGAGAATATAACGCTCGGCTCTCTGTTAGAGACTGATGTATCTGCATGAGTCATCTGACTTCACCAGCCTAAATGATGATGCTCTCTCATAGCAGTGACGTAAAACTTGACAACGATTTGTTTGTGGAATAAGGGTCTTCAGAATGCGCCAGGAAGTGACACCTGTCCAAGACCATATTTAGCATCAAGATCGACTTGTATTCTGTTGAGTCAGCTCTGATGTGAAGTGTATGGTCAAATATCTTTAAATGTGCGTCAACTGTGATGAGAAACATCACTGAGGCACGGTAAGTGCAGCTGATGTGGGGTTGCTCTTGCACAGTGAATAATGTCACAGGCTGAGGCAGGGATGCTCAGATTCATCAGCATGTGGTTGTTTAGCAAGTGGTTGATAAACAATAAGCCGTTATTAAGCAGTGGAAGTCACATATCATACTCACCTTGGCTGTTCTCTTCCAACTCAGGTGACATGTTGTTGGGGGGGCGGCACAAAAATCAATTTAAATCTTCCAAAAAGCAAGCCGGGTGTTGATGGAGCCGGGGGCTGCCGAAGTTTTATTGATGTGCCGAGCTAGCAAGGCACCCGGCGGGGCAGGCAGAGAGGGGCAGCCACCGCAGGCAGTGCTCCGGTTGTCTTTTTGATTCTGAGTTTGTTATTTCGCCTTCTTGAAATTAAAAAAAGTCGCAGTTTTTTTATGATTATCACACGTTGGAAACCCTCAGCTCAGCCAAGAGATGGAAATTTTCACAAGGCGCCGCAGTCAGTTCAGACGTTGACAAAGGAGATTCAAAAGCAGTCGACGAAGCACTTGAAGGTAAGCCTGAAGAATCTCATGGATAACAGTTAAATGAAAAGTATGCTGCGCCTTAGGATGAAGATATTTTCCTTAAACAGCCCAGTCAGAAGTCCATGAACCTGTACGTGATGCCGCGGCTCGACAGACGAAGAATGTGATCCGCTCCACGGTCGGTCCGCTGTGACTGACGCTCCCCCCGCCTCCTCCTGCCGCCGCCCGACGTGATTGGCTGAAGGCAGCCCAGTGCGGTGCGCACAGCATCAGCAGCACCGCTCAGCCAAAATGAAAGGAGTCACAAGAATGGCTTTACTGCACTGCATACGTCCTTGACCTGAAAACACACAAATAACTGCGGATATAAGCCCCAAAGCGCTGTCTGGTGGCGTTTCGCTCTCATTATTCGCTCTGTATCTCGAGACCATGGGGACCGAAAGGCGGGTTTCCGACTTGGGGTGAAGGGAGGAGGACCAGGGGCACTGAGGGGCTCCAAATGGCGCGCACACAAATTAACTTACTTTCGGGTTGTCTCTTTAAGAATTTGTGAATGTTTTGAATAAGTACGTATTTTAATTCTTCTGTATATTTTTCCGCTTCGCATGGGGCTATTGTGCTCTTACAAGGATTTCTGGTGCCCATATAATTAGCCTTTAATAGACCCTAATGGAACTTTCTGGCCCCCTCTAGCGGCAGTCTTTTATAATCTTCACTACCACCTTACCCAGTAGTGACAATGCCTGATGTATGAGGGCTGTGACTGTGCGGGAATAAAGACTTGAATTATTAGAGACAGGACACAGAGAAAGGGTGATCCATCAGTGTCTTGTATGCCTTAACATACTGACTAATGTCTCGCCGTATGCTTCCAGACAGAGTGGACCTATAGGAACTGGTGCCAACCAGATGCTACTTCAGCACTTTTAAATTACACCACAATGGAAACCATTTCTGTGCTAGCTCACATTTAACTCACGGATATTGTTGTTCTGTGTTTGACACTGGGGCGACATCTAGTGGACATTGTCTATATCAACTGGTTGGCATGAGTGATCACAAAACGCCACTTATAAAACATTGCTTTATATATTTCATAACATAGAACGAGTACAATAAAATACAGCAACAGATTCAGTGCAACATCAAGCTGTAATAAATATGCATTCCTTTAACTTAAATCATTCTGGCAATAAATAACACTCAAATAAATACTCTCAATTAATATTTTTGAGAATAAGAAACACAAACCTAGGAATACCAAAGACTTGAGTTTAAATTACACCTGAAGGACTGGCCTCCCACAGCCAGTGAGACCAGCAATCATTTTGTCCAGTCAAGAACAGTCCTGCATGTGCAGTAGGTGAGGCAAACCCCACATTAAAAAACAATTCATGATAAACTCTGAAAACAGACAGAGAACAGATATAAATGATCTCACAGAAACGTCCCTCAGGAACACATTCACAGATGAATATTATGATATGGCTTGTAACAAAAGGCTTTAATTCTACAATAAACAACAATGTCCTGCAGCGGGGGCAGGTGCCTAGCAAACCCAAATGGGTGGCAGATAAGCAGGTTTATCTCTTAGACGTGACTGCATCTTTTCCAACTCACATCACCATACCCATATATACCTCTTATTCAGAATCAGTGGTATTTTCTGTAAGGCGCTAGAGGATGGCATTCACCCTATTTAATTCATATGTATTTGTTATCCATGTATTATAAATAAATTGCGAGGAAACCAATGCATCCGCGCACAATTCTATGTTAAAAATCACCAAAATTTCCTAATGAAACTGACTTACGTATCAAGTAAATTTGATGTCCAAGCAGTAGCTTGAGAGACATAATATAATGCCAGAAAGATTTACTGAAAGGAGAAGATATCTGGCATGATTTTTTGTGGAATTCTCATTTTGCATCTGACATTGCGGAAAAGTCTGTCAGGCCTGACTGGCTTCATAGATGCGAGACTGACTTTTAAAATAAAGGTTATAGATCCTGGTGAAGGTCGCTGTGTGAGAGAGGTTGGTAATGCTCCTCCATGCCCGACTTGGCTCGATGCCTTTGAGCAACTAGTCTCTGGTAGCGGACCTGCTGCTGGTGATCTGGGTCCACATTTACCCAGCTGTTGGCCACCCACTTCACCCCTCGCTTGACTGGACAGTCGCCGTGCAGGGAATACTCATCGAGCTCACCCATCCATCCTAAAGGGGGCAGGGGAGAAGATGAATAAACTCAGATAAATGTCAACAACAAGCCTTAATTAACTTTTAGAGATAAGACTGGATGATGTAAGGACAAGAGGCATGTTTTTTCAGCAGAGGACTAATGTTTCTGTGCAAACCCAAGGCTTCTGTCTTTGCTATGATGAATCTGAAATGTGTGCTATCGGGTCAGATATTGGCACTGCTGTGATGATCAAATGGCCATAAGGCACCACAATTTTTTACATCTTATGGCATAGCTGTTGTGTGCTGTTGCTTCATTAGCTCCTTCAATAAGATAATCATCCAGCCTTGTATAAAGCTGGTCTGCCCTCCCAGAATCCAATCAGATAATCATTTCAGTCCAGGAACTGATAATCGTCACAACTGATCGAATGAGATGAGTTACAGAAAAAAAAGTGTGGAGAGAGAAAATGGAAATTGAGAGGACAGATGACATGGAGAAAGACAGTAAAAGGTCTGCTGAGAACCTGTGGGGTTCATCTGCCTATCAGCTGATACTGGCAAAGTTTTTTTTTTTTTTTTTTTTTTTTTTTAAACAAATTCTGAAAGAAATGACTGTGTACATCGTGTATGCACCTCACGTGGTGCTTTGGACTGCATCCTGAGGAAACAGATGTAAACAAAATTGCAATATCTTGCTGTAGCAGCACTTTGCTGTGAGAAAAAAAAAAACAAAAGCATAAGGCTAAAAGAGTCAGGATGAGAAAATGGTTGTGGTGACATGGGTTGTCTTTTCTTCTTCAACTGGAGGTGAGATCTGAACTGTCAGTTTGAATATGTGTCAACAGGAGAATGCTAGCTAATGTTAGCCTCCCGGGCAAGAATGTTTACTGCTATTTGGCAACAACGTCAGCGTCATCGTTTCCATCTTGTAAACTTGTCTCTGTCATTGGCTGTCTATAAACTCCTCACATCTAATCTGGGCCGAACATTGATATGGACCAAGGTCCCAGACCAGATTTCTTCAACTGTTGTAAAGGGGTGAGTCTCAGCTAAATCGTCTGAACCCCCCCCCCCCCATAGTCTGAGCCTGGCTTAAAGCTTCCAGTATCTTACCTCTACCATCAGAGAGATGGTTGTACCAGAGAAGAGCTGTCCCAGCAGTAGGTTTCATTCTCAGGTTTCCTCTGCCACATGTCTCCTGGGTGTCAGTCAAATCAACTCCATCCTGGATGAGTGCCTAGGACACACAAACTGTAAACAGCTTGTGTCTAATCGTTTATTTTGGCACACTGTGTTGACTTAGGTATCAGATTCCTTGTCATGCTTCAGCACAGTCTGCATGTTATCAGCAGCATTCAGGTCATGTACAGTTATCATCATTTCACAGCGGCAAGAAATGAAAAGAGGCTTTGCTGGTGCGTGACTGTGCGTCGTGAAAGCACACTCACCTGCTCTTCATAGGTACGGTTGTCTGCCACAGGAAAGGTGGTCTCACCACCTTCCTCTACAGAGCTGAGGTAGAATAACATGGTAAGATACCTGGTTTGAAACAAGAAAGGAAGCAACAAATACAGACAGGGAAATTGTGAAAAAATGTCCCCTCATCTCCAAAAAGTTGTCTCAAAGCAATCACAATACTTTGATAATGAAATGATGTTTTGAAAGTAATCGTTTTGGGAGATAAATGGGAAAAGAAAGAAATGAATGCCTAACACTGACCATGAAACACCTCACTATAAAAATGTGTGTAATCAGTCAGACTAGTCAAATGAAAAGCTCAGCAAATTTGGAGACAATTAAGGTTGTTTGTGACATTACATTAGTGCTAAACCATCAAGGTACCTGGATTCAAAACTAAACAGAGCACACGTATTATACACACCGGCAAGAGACCTCTGTGAGAGCAGATGTGTTTCCCGCCAGTCGTGTGTGTGCGCAGGTAGTCTCTGAATGAGAAGGACTGCTGTCATGGTGTGCATTACTGAAGTCTCCGTGCTCAAAGCGAATCACCTGCAGCGGCTCACTCAGCTCAACCAATGCAGAGGGCAGACGTGTCAGGCTCATTACTCTGAGAAAAAACACAAGAGATAAAGAAGTATATTCCAAATCTTGTCTGTGTGGGCTGCTACTGGAAGAGTGTTGCTACCTGTTCCTGAGCGTGTGCAGTACGTGGTGGGATCCCGGGCCTTGGTATAGCCACGTATGTTTGCTTCTCTGTTTGAACTGATGCTGGAGCTTTCTGCTTCGCTTTTGTCCTGGGCGCTGGGACACATCATAAACACGCCTGAAGTCCTCCAAGGTTAGCATCCCTGCCAGGAAAACACACATGCACGCACACACGCACGCACGCACACACAATCCCTTACTAGGCAACTTGTAATCCTTCATACAGCTGAGGGCATGGGACAGTACAGACCAAATACAGCCTTAAAAGTATAGATATGAATGGAGCAAAATCATTAAACCCGCCGTTCAGTTCCACAGTACCACGATTCCAGTTCAGTTTCATTTAATCTCGAATTATTGGACAATGTAGTGAACAGCAGGCTATAACAGCCTCCCATCTCCGTTTCCTCCATTCCTTCCCTCTTTGTCAAACCGTATGCTGTTACTCTCAGCTGAATGAATGTCTGGCCCCCATCAGTTCCCCTGGGAGACCGCGCCCCAGCCGCAACAATAGCTCTGGGGTGCCAGGGAAGAGGTGGCTGGGGGGGGGGTTAACGAAAGAGTGCGGAGGAGGGAATGGGGGGGGTACAGGGTATCCGGGGGAAAATTAAGAAAAGGGGTTGGAGAATAATCAGTTTTTAATGAGATAGGATGAGGCACATCCGGACTGGGATGTGTGCAACGCCTGGCACAATGGCATCAGGTCAAAATGGTGTCACCCCTCTTCCGGCCTTGCCACTCACAAAGACTCGCACGCAATCACAGCCACCCATTAGCCACTTACTCTTAGCAGTACACAACCAGTGCTGAAACACTCATACACAAAAAAAGAATGAATTAGGTCCAGCAGAGTTATTATTTACACATTAGTAGCACCAGTCCTTGTATTTTGTATTTGCACTGTGTCCTTGCTTGTTTTTGTCACTTTTCTTACATTTTTGCATATCTGTGTCACAATCAGATTTCAGGATTCCATTTTAAGTCACTTTCATTTTCTACTAGTGTCTCACATTCTTTAAAAAGTCATTCAAATCTGCATGTGACCCAAAACTTAACTCTGAGCAGCATTCTGTATGGAATCAGTCAGAAGAATCACAAACGTACTGACACACACAAACAACGGAAGTACCAACCTGTTGGACAGGCTTCCAGACCAGCGAGTATCTGCCGTAAATTGTCTGGGTTCAACCAAGTTCCATCTTGAGAGCGTGAGTGACTCACAATCTGGAGGAGATACCAGAATGCTTTTCATGTTTCAACAAAAAACACAACACATTCTGACAGCTCATCTAACTGGAATTTTTGGAAATCTATTTTCCTCGTCCAGCTCTACAGACATATGGATCACAAGATATTTCTCTCTCGTCACCTCCTTCTTCTGAAGCAGCCCGTCCTGGTTTAGGTCCAACAGACTGAAGACCTCCTCTGTGCTGAGAGAAAGCAGAGGCTGGTTTGAGTCCTCTTGTCCCTGGCTGGGTGCTGTTGTCTGGCTCTCCATCAGACCCTTGAGCTGAGCCAGCTGCACCACCACACGGCACTCCTCCTCTGACAGGAAACCAGGGATCTCTGACAGGAAGAGGAAAAAGACAACAGTGGTGAATGTTAGGACCTTGTGGTTAGATGCATGCCAATACCTTTCAACCACCCTAATCTAAAATGGGGAAAAGTTTATTGCACAAACTTACCCAAAACTGTAGTTATGTGTTCCTGAGTTCGTTAAGTACATGGAAACTAGTGTTTCTATCACAAATCATATGGAGTCTATTGAGTCATTTTTTTCTCCAGGAGAAACGCAAATAAATCTCAGTCAACATATTTTGAAAATCCCAAATTAACTGCGACACCATGTGACCAGAATAACAGAAATGAAAATTTGATGTCATTACAATAAAGGTAGGCCCTCAGTCTCCGCAAGATTAGAGTGAGCATCAAGGATATATAATCTATCAAAGAGAGTGGCTTGATTATGCCATGCTCATCAAAAACATGCAATGTTTGGCTGACATTCTGGGTTTGTTCACAGATTAACAGTAAATAATGATTCACTAAATCAAAAGTGAAGATTATACAGGATGACTAGGTAGCAGTGAAGCCACTGATGAAACAGAAAACAGTGAACTCACTCCAGTAACATCGTTATTGGTGTCTATGCAATCACTTAAAATTCATTTTGAAATTTTTCAAAGCTGAAAATTCCCACTCAAAACCTCTGCACCCAAACATGTCACATGGATCTATAGTATACTGCACACCTGAGATAGTGAGTGGGTGGGGGACTTTTAAAGGGATTAGGAGATCTCTGATGACTGCATTGACTTGATTTGTCAGACTAAAGGGATTACTTCAGATTGCCTAACAGAACCTTTCAGTGTGAAGGCAATTTCCAGTTTGATCAGTCTATGCTAATTAGTATGATTAGGATGTCTGAGAAATCCCATAAATGTCTTATCACAGTGCTTTAAAAGACTCATTGAAACATGGACTTGTAACAGTTGTTTTCAGCACGTTAATTTTTCTGTGTTCGTAAAATAAAAATGATGAAGATGGTAACTTAAATTATATCTTGTAATAACCCAGACTACAGGCACAAAGAGTTAAATATTGGGGTCTTTACATCACATTACAATTAGGTGTGAAAAACCTCTTAACTTTGGAACACCATCACATAACTTTGTGCTAATTAATAATCTTTCTTGCATGTTTTAGTAGGTGTTACAGCGTGGGAACTCTTTAGTGACAGTATACATTGACTGTGTATATAATGAATTCAAGCTATTCCCCTCTGTCACTCCCCAGTGAGCCACTTGTGGTATAGCCTATCCCACAGGTAGGTTTAATGAGTGATGACACTGGACTTGTCCCAGAGGAGGGTGGGAAAAGTGTGGGCTTCTAGAAGATGTAATTGCTAATATTAATTAGTGCAAACACAGTGAAAGAATCACTTACACCTAGTATACTTAGAAGTAGTAGAAGTCTTTTTTTCCATTTTGGTCTCTACTTTTGAGATCTGCCCCTAACACTTCTTTCTGTACGTCCACCTGGGTTTCCGAGAAAATTAGATTTGTAAAAATTCAATATTATTCTATTACATACATTTTCATTGAACTTATTCGTGAGAAGGCCCAAATTACTGTTTCGTGGTTCCATCCTGTTCTCTTCTTCCTCTTAATCCATTAAGATCTGTCAGTCACTTCCCCTCTTAATAAAAGGCTTCCGGCAGGTTGGCTGCCTGTACAGTAGAGACCTTGTTTGTCACTCATGTCTTTTACACTGTACCCACTTGGTTAATTCCTATTGTCCAGTCAAGCCTCATTAATCTGGATAACTGATATGAATGAAGGGGGATTGCGCCTTCCTCTTCTCCCTCCCACTACTGTCTCTTTCTCCCCCGGAAAGGAAGTGACCTGCTTGTCTGAACAGGAATCAGGCCATGGCTACGCAGCAGGACCGCACCAATTTTGTTTGTGTCTGACGCATATGTACACACACCAGCAGCGTGTACTAGAGCTGCAATTGCTGATTACTTTCAGTATTGATTAATCTTAATCAATTGATTTAGCATCTGATCTATAAAAGCTCCAGAAGCAGTGGAAAATTCCCATCACAATGTCCCACATAACAAGGTGATGCCATTGAATGTCTTGTTTTATGTGACCAATACTGAGAAACCCCCAAATGCCCAGTTTACTACGATGGAGGACAATATAAAACAGCGAACTGTTGCATCAGACAAGATGCAACCAATGAATTTGGGGCATTTTTCCACAAAAAAATGCCTTAAAAATGTATCAATTATCAAAATAGTCGCTGTTGGATGCAGATTATCTTCTCTTGATGGGTTATAGCTGTGCAATGACCTCACTCGGAGAAGAACCACTATTGTAATGAATAATAAGTATTAAATATTCATAAAAATATCTAACCTTTCCCTCTTAGCAGTAGGGGAGGATAAAAAAAAGTGCAAAAAGCTAAGAGGTCCGAGCGGGACATGAGAGTTAGACGTAGGTTGGAAGAAAATGCATGATGGATGGGGTCATGAAGTTTCACTACATGAGGGATAGTCTGTTCCTCAATTCAAGCTGTGGGGATGGAAATGGCAGAAAGCCAACAGTATCACAAATGCCAAATCATCTACCTTACTAATCTTGAGCTCTGTCAAACACACTTAAATCTGCTCATAAATGCAAGTGGATTTGCATCTCTGATAACACTTTAATGTGTGCCCCCATCCCTTCTCTCTATTGTTCTCTTCGCCTCCCCTTACCCCTTCCTATGCAAATGTAATTACCGCCCACTATAAATACACCTATTCTGCCATCCTCTCCTGCACTGTCACACAGGAGTCTTCTCTCATTCAAGAGGCACAGTTCAGGATTACTCTTCCTTACCAGCTTTTGTCCCAGGATGACTGCAGTGCTCTGCCCTCAGTTTATCTCAAGGAAATCCTGCCATTCAGCCTCCCTACTATTTCTCCTTCTGCTTGCTGGGCCTAGCAGCACAAAAGTGCTTGGTCCTGGTCGGGTAAGGGCAGGGCTGGAAGGACGAACAAGTGCTGAGGATCGGGTCAGATCTGGAGTCAAGGACAAAGGTGGGGACACTGGACCTGGATATAGACATACTCGTGTTTCTAGACCGGGAGCTGCAGCAGGAGAGGGTGGAGAGGCGTGGGTGGACCCTGATACTACTACTGGCTTCAGGTCAACGCTGTCTATAGCTGAGGGTGGACTATGGGAGCCCCGCACTTCCTCTCACTGTGTCCCTATCCCGATGGGCATGGCCTTGTGCCAAAACATCGGTTATGACACCATGAGGATGCCCAACCTACTGGGTCACGAGTCTCCAGCTGAGGCAGTACAACAAAGTGCCAGCTGGTTGCCACTACTTGCCAGAGAGTGCCACCCTGATGCCCGCATCTTCCTCTGTTCTCTCTTTGCACCCATCTGCCTTGACAGGTAAGTTTACATAAACAAAATGTTTCTATCAACATATATTCTCGAGCAAGTTTTTATATCAATGGTAAAGTTAAATAGGAGCAGGGTAGTCGAGGGTTAACACCTTTTCAAAGCTATGCAAATTGGTGCTGTTATCTGAGTACAGGCCCTGGTTTCGCACAGAAACCAATCCCTCAAAGCACTATAATCTCCCTTTTGTCAAATTAGCACCTCTCAGTTTAGAAACAGAAAAGCAAGCAACCAAATGTTTTCTAATCCAGTCTTGATTTGTTCCCCGCCACAAAGCTGTGGATTCAAATCCTCTCATCTATTCAATGTTGTCTACATTGCCTCACTATTTCTTCTTTATCAGGTTTATATCACCCTGCAGGAGTCTGTGCGAATCTGTGCGGGACAGCTGTGCACCAATCATGAGCTGTTATGGCTACCCCTGGCCAGATATTCTCCGCTGTGATCAGTATCCTGCAGATCATCTCATGTGTATCTCCTCCATCACCAACAGCAGTGTTCACACAGGGGGGCGGAGAGGTGAGAAACTGACCACATAGACACGTATGCTTGAGTCAACTAAATTCAACAAATGATTCAATTATTGGTTTGACTATTTCAGTGCCCCAGGCAAGCTGTCGGGATTGTGAGCTGGAGGAGGCCTCCTCTTCAAAGGACACACTTGAGACATTTTGTAGGAATGATTTTGGTGAGTCTCAGTATTCTTCTCTCCTGTCTGGTCAAATCCTTGATAATGTTGTATAACTTTCTTATCTACTTTCTTCCCAGTTGTGAAATTACGTCTAACAAGGCTTAAGTATAGTCCAGTAAGCCTGTCTCAGTTCTCACTGGCTGCCAAACTGGATGTTTTGAAGCACGGACCCCTGCTAGGTGGGCAGATCCGCTCCCGCATTGAACTGTGGTTGGAGAGGGATGCCACCTGTGTAAGGAACATGACACGGCATCACCCACGAGGTGGGACCTTCCTAGTGACAGGCACAGTGCAGGGGGAACGCCTGGTGGTCAATAAGGTTTATGCCTGGCAAAGACGAGACAAGAACCTGATGGCAGCTGCACGCAAATGGAAACATCACAGATGCAGGAGCTAGGATTTTGTGCTAGGTTAGAAAATTCTAAAAGAACTGAGATGTGAAACAAGAATTAAACAGCTATGCATAGGGAAAGGATAGACATAGCATTTCAAATTTGCCTAAATATCTTCCACTGTAAATTATGCTTGTCTTTTCAAATCATGTTGAAACTCCTGTTGATCAGATGATAACATGCAGTCAGTGGATCACAAATGGAGCTCATAAATAACCAACACTGTGTCTCTCAGACAGTGTAAGTCAAAGAATTAAGAGATGTTATTAGAAAATGTACATATCTGTGAATTTTAAGTAAATACCACTGGTATATATTTGTATGACTTTGAGAAAAAAATAAATGTGATCTACATGAAATGTCATTTATTTATGAATAACAGCTCATACTGAAAGACTACAATGCACTTACCAAATAGCAAAGGTTTCAGGCTGATGGTCTTCATCTCATGTGTTCTGTCTGGCACGAGAGACACCTGCTGAACATGACCCACCTGTGGATGAACAAGAGGCATTATCAGCACACTCAAGACATCAGGGTTCGAATGCATGGACACTGCTAGAGCAGATCTGGGTCACATTAAATTCTGAGGGATTTAAAATGTTGCAGGAAGGGCTGCTGCAATGCAATTAAATTACAGCAAGGCTGCAAAACCACAGATTTAATCCTTTAAATTTCAGCTGTGATTTACAGAGCTGAGGATTAGTAGCTTGTGAATAATGGATAGTTACTAGCAAGGGCAGAAGTGAGTGGTAACTCCTGATACTGTGACTGATTAGCTTTTTTAATATACTGGCATTTTGTGAGTATTTTACAAATTTACTTAATTTATTTTATGTAATATATAAATAAATAAATCAGTGACCATACTTTTACTTTGGCAACACTGATTGTACTGCAGGATTTTCTTTCCCATCACTGAGTGAAGATGGCAAACTTCATCTTACTGAAATAGTTTTTCAGTTTCGTTACCCGTATCCCCTCAATGCGAGGCAGACTGAAACTTTGACTGTAGTCGTCCACATGCAGCTCCCTTGAAACTGGGGCAGGATGGGGCAATGGGGTTCCACTGTCGCTGACTGATGCTGAAGGGGCCCCGTCTCCACTGACAAGATCCCCGGGGCCGTTGTTGTAGTGCACGTACAGCAGCAAGCCGATAACATTCAGGATATAGACATGGAAGAAGACCATGACCACAACGAAATAAGCGCGAGAGCAGATACTGCTTCTCTGGATGTGCAGTCGAGAGCGGCGGAAAGGGGGGTTGAAAGCAGACGACAACGGTTTGTCGTCGTCGTCGTATTCTTCCTGCTCGATTAAATGTTCCTGAGCGTCTTCCATTTTTGCACCAAACGAATGAACCGCAATGGAAAGCTTGAGATATTTAGTTACTGGGTAACGTTCCTGTCAATGTCTATCACTTTGCGTCTGCCTGATAACGTTAGCTGCCCGCTTGATGTTAGCAAACCTAGCTAACAGCTAGCTACGGGGCAAACCCCACTGCACACCTCTGGCTGTCTCGATAAAAATCGACCCTGTCGTCTCTCCTGCTTTTAGCCAGAGAAACAGGGCGGCTCCAAGCGAAAAAGCAAGTATGCCGACAGTCGTTTTCTTCGATAAATAAATGTGTCATCATTAACTCAAGTCCCCTAATCCCGTGATAGCTAACTGCCTGGTGCGCTGCCCCTGACAACCTGCCTAACAACAAGACGGAAAAACTAACGACTGCAGAGGAGCGGCCATTTGTGGTCTCACAGTAAACCGTTAGCGGCCTCTATTGGTCAACGCCAGAACAAAACAATGGCGTGGACCGCTGACTGACCTTTTAAAATAGAAGAGGACAAGTATTCACATTAGTTACTTAAGTAAAAGAACTGGTACAACAGTGTAAATCAGTGCATTGTAATATGTTATCTGGTAGGTAATAGCTCTCAGAGTGCTGAGAAATCTAGTTGGATATCAGTAAACAGCAGCATAAATTTCAAATACTTAAGAAAACTGTGAAAAGTATATATATTACGCTATGCTATGCTATGCTATGCTATGCTATGCTATGCTATGCTATACCACTGGATAAAGGACCTCAGTATGGAAGGCCATATGGGACTATAATGAAATGTAAATGTAACTTGAAAATTAAAATAGCATTATTTTAATTTGTTAAAATTTGTTTGGAATTTTAGAAAATTGCATTTTCATTTTCACTTCACCAAAAGAGTAGTGTTGACATCTAAGTGTAAATGCAATATACTTTTGCTCAATGGATATGAATATTGTCCAGTTTTGTTTAGAGCAGGTTAAGTCTCTCACTAAGTCTTTCCATTGTCATTTTAATATGGCCATCAAATGCCCATATGAGTATGTGTAAATGCAATTTGGAATATTGTATTTTCATTTTCATATTATCATTTTAAGTCTTATATGGGCATTCCATGCCTCAGAATTGTACTGAAGTGCTCTATTTTAATACATTTTTCCACCACTGCACTGCAGAGGAGGTGACAGTAGGCAGGATTTTAGTCATAAATCTGAATCCTGCAGAAATTTTTGACTAGTCACCAAAACATTTTGATTTGATTTTTTCATCCATTCCTCATCATATAAATGATTTCAGCTGTTTAATTACATTTTCAGTTCATTTTTATTATCCTTTATGTTGTTTCGAAGCCTTCCCCCTGCCAGGACATAATTATGGGGGATATATTCTTAGGAGTAGCCTACTCCAGCAATTTAGCACTGCACTTCTATGAAGTTGGGGAAATTACAAGACAGTGGTTTTAAAATGGTCAAAATGGAAGCAGCAGAGGCAGAGATATCTTGATTTTTAGTCTCCATAGTATGGGTCCAACTCCAAAAACACTAATTCTCCACAATGCAACTCGACAGTGCCTTTCATTACACGATGCCTTCCTCCTAAATGTCCTTTTCTTTTCAACCTTACACCGCCAGTTTGTTAAACATTTCAAGCCTTAAGCCCAAAGTGAGATAACCTCAATGACCCCCAGTCATGACAGTATTTTTTTTCTGACACTGGAAAGCTCCCTCTGAAGCCACAGAAGATGTTACATAATTGTGTTACAGGCTGAGTAATTCACATGTAAAATCGGTTAATCCGTTAATCATATTCTAATGCTTTTGACCTAAAAAAACAAAATTTAAAAAAGGCATTATCTAAAAATATCATAATTTCAGCTTTCAAAATCCATCATGTGTAATTTTTGTGTCGCTGCACAGAACATTCACTCATCTGTGCCTATTGTTCAAGAGTTTCAGGAGTTCTTTGAGTAAATATGGAGCATGTAACCTCAAACAATCTAATAATCCAGTGCAGAGTTATGAGGAGTCTAACCGGCAGCGCATTTCTGATCCGCAAATTGAAGACACCATGACTACAAGTTTCAAAAAACGTATTTGTTGATTGCCATATTCACATGATATTGCATTAATGTACAGATCTTTCCTTTATTTTGCTATATTTCTAGAGCAACGTAGAGCACTACCTGAAACTGCTCCAATAAGCTTTGTCCAGTGAATGAATTTGTCCTGAATGAAAACATCTTGCTGCAGTTCATCACTTACACCACACGGTGGCGATGAAGACCATTAGGCAGACTTCTCCTCATCAACTTTGTTTGCTGTGTCATCCGTGATTTGTGACGTAATTGTTAACGATCCAGGTGATCCCCGTGGAAAAAAACACAGTAATGACTCCCTTTTATTCAACTTTATATATATTAATATACAAATACAAGCATTGCGTGGAAACCTTGGATTTAGACCTCCACAGTACTGATTCAGGTAGTGGCCATTTTATACCAAAAGCAGAACGTGCTTGTTACTACACGTATCTGCGCTGCTTAAAGTTGTAATTAAATGTAATCCAGTTGAGTCAACTCATCCTGTGTTTTACACTCTGGCCAGTAATTTGTGTGTTAGTATTCAAACCTCAAGCTTTGGGACCAAAGAAAAATGTATTTCAAAGCCTCCACTATATTTTCACTCATGTTGGTGCCAACTAAGTAGTGCTGGATGGCACTGTTGGATTTCCATAATTTCCAGTCCATGCATTATTCACATGGAATTTCTCGGAGGTGCATGTTTAGATGGAAATGGGGCTTGGATCATGAAGGCTAATTTCCCCGGTGGCATTGCTCCCCCAAATTAATCTATCTAACCCCCCTTTTATACATAGGGACACAGAGAGTTGGAAGTGGGGGTAGAGGTTAGAGAGTCACACACAGGCACACACACACACACACCCACACACACACACACACACACACACACACACACACACACACCCCTTGCGGTGTTTTCCGGGATCACGCCACTGCTTCCACTCGGGATCCACGCAGCAGCAGCGATATGGCTGATCATCACCGGACGGGACGTCGCTGTTTATAAGCGAAAGTAATGCCAAATAATGCGTAATTACAGGTCAACAATGCACCTACTCAGGCGACGGGACACTGCGACACACCGCGTAACGCAGGGATAAGACTTCGCCTGACGGGTTAAAGGCAATCTGGTGTGTTTTACAGCAAAGTAGTTGGAGGAACTTGTCGCAGTGGATTCATCCCAGCGTGCTGCCTGGATTACCACACACAAGTGGAACAATAGTCTCCTGCAGCAGAAACACTAGCAGGTCAGTGGCAGCGCTGTCTTTTTTTTATTTTATATTTTTTTCATTCCTGGTTTTGTTATCAGGCCGTCTTCTTCACTCCACGTTTTGATCGCGTAATGACAACGATGGGGCAACGAGCAACGACAGCCACGGTTGTCCTATCACCTGACATTGCAGGTGGAGTTTGTTTTACGGCGAAAACAAAGGTATTTGTTGGTTTTGGCCGGGTTATAAGTGCGCGCCCATGCGGAGCTGATGTGGTCACTGTAAAAAGCCGAATCGCAATAGATGAAGTGGCACCATGGCATATAAAAGTGATAAATAGCGATAAGGACACCGCAGAGCGACTCAGATTTAAGAGCCTAGAGGAATATATTTGACATATTAATACAGCCTCGAGGTCTTAACATGTAAATCCACAATCCTAACATCGGGATATGACCCTTGTCTTATTTCCATGGAGTTTCTGAGCCGGCCGGGCGCCTGTGGAACTTTTCTTTGCCCTGCCTGACTCTCCTCCTCCCGGATACTTGCGTCAGGAAAACACGGGGAGAGAGGAACTGACCGAAAACGCAAAAGGCCTGTAAGGTAGAGGGATCTCTGCCAGCCAGGCCCGACGCGAACCGCCGCGTATTTGGTTGGAGTCCCGTCATGTTTACCGTGCGGCCGCTCGCCGCCCGCTGCTGTGCGCTCGCCCCGCGGTCATGCTCAGGCTCAGGGGGTTTTGTCAGGACCTTCGCTCGTCCGCAAATGTGACAGTCCAGTCCTGCGGTCCCGCAGTGTTGTCGATAACCTCGTGGATGTTCGTCGATTCTATCGCCAACAGAGGCTGAGCAATTACTGCCTGTAGCAAAAGCTCCGAACACTTCATGTCTCAGCGGCGTGTCGGGGGACTCATTTAGCGCTAAATTATGAATGTCCATCTCAGTGTGGGATGTCCAGATTGGAAATCATGCGCATACGTCAATGCCTTTGCCTTTCCACCCCGACTGAAAAATCTCACTAATAATCCCACACCGATAATGACCGTGTGTTATTCTGCTATCCTGTCGTATTGTAATGACAACTGGACCACAGTTTTGGTTTGGGCCTCGTTATATTTTATATTTATACTTTTGTAATGTATGTTTGTCTTATTGTCGCACAATGTAATGTCCTGAAGTACTGTGATGCACCTTTATGTGTCTTCTGGTTTGAATGTCACTCAGTCGTACAGTATAATGTGTAAATAAGGAGTGTCCAAGCCAATAATAATAATAATAATAATAATAATAATAATAATAATAATGATAATGTTTTGGCCGTTCAGTTATCATTACGTCATGATGATGTGATCATACCTTGTTATCATTCTTCTATGAAGTACTCAAAGCTAGCTGTAAATGTACACATGTACGTGTGTGTAATAAGTAACCGTGGGACACAGGTCATTACAGCAATTTGATCTTCTTATATATTGTGTTTGCGTACATTTGCCATGTGTTGGAAAAATGTATTGGAAAAATATTCATTTTGCTCTTGTGATATTGATTTCAGCCACATTATCCAGGCCTAAGTGAAGTTCTTTGTGCCCCCTTTGAACCAGATTGCCCCAAACTCACAAGAGGCAGACGCTCAATTCTCCTTCCTCCTCTTGTGGCCCAAAAGTGGCATTTCAGATCTTTTGCCTTGTCTTTTTGCAGTCTTGCACTTCTGCTTGTTCATTCATCTTCTTTTTGTAATTCCCTCCACTCATCTAACTCCAGAGATTTAGGTTAAGTGACAGAAGAGCTGCTAAGGAGGAGCCATTGGGCTTATAAGGGGAATGGACTACTTTTTTTGGGTTATCTGTCAGTCTGTGCGTGCGTTTGTGTGGATGTGTGTAGGATTCTGTAGTTGGGCAGATTTGTGCATTACTCATGCATCCTGAGGCCGCTGCGCCAGGCAGCGTTCGGAGTGCCACTGAGTGCCCACTCCACTCTGCCACATTGTATGTGAGTGCATGCATGCGTGTGATTCATGTGCCGCTGAAATGCAGAAGAATTCTTGTTTGTTTGTGACAAAAGACAAAGAAAGAGAGGTACAGGAGGCAAGACTGAAAGATAATCGGAACAAATTGTTGAAATCTTCCCTTCTGTTCTGATAAAAAGTCATTTCTGTGTCTGCGTGTCGGTCAAATCTGCAGCTAGTTTGTGTTGTGTATGTGCTGCAGACATTCATTCTTTTGCCCCGGCTTAATTGGCAGAGGAATCCCACAGCAAGGCTGGCAGGGAAGGATGCTGCAGCACTGTGTGGCATTCCCAAGCACTGGAGGGCTGGAAGTTTTCTAGCTGACATGAGCATATGTGTGTGTGAGAGTGTGCGCGTGGCGAGGGGGGGAGTACAGGAAAAGGGACGAGATGTGAATTGTGAATTCTCAGCTTTACGCCTCTCTCTGTCTCCTTTCTTCTTCTCTTTACCTTAGAGACACAAACTGCGGTTCCAGCCTGGGCCTGTAACCTAGCAACCCAAATGGTGTGTGTCTTGAATAAATCAGACGGCGTTCCTCCTCCTGTCCTCCTCAGGGGTGTGTCACTTCACCTCACCTCCATCCTACCACATCCGCGCAACCACCAACACACGCATGTGGAAACACACGTGCACGTGCTGTTAACAGAGGCACTCAAATAACAAAGTTAGAGAAGGTTTTATTCTGTGTCCTTAACCCCTTAACCTTTGCTCTTGTGCTCGCTTTATTGCACGGCCCATGTTACACTGCTTGTGAATTCCCCAGCCGCTCATTGTGTTGCTTTCAAACACAACTGAAACAGCAGAAGTGCTTGTAGTGTGTTTGAAGGAGTCGGAGCGCCCTCCGTCATCTGGAGTGTGTCCCTCCGTTCAGTGGGAGTGATGCATCAGAGTTGTTCGTGGTATGCCGGGTGTCTGGTGAGTGTGGCCTGCACATGCTGCAGCCTGGAGCCACATGTCCTATCCCACTCACTCTTGCGCCTCTGCCAGGCTCTTCACACTGCCACGTTCATCCACACCAGACATGGCTCGGTATCCACTCATAACACTTTATTCTTCCTGAACACAGATATACGTATACACTCTGAAATGTCTTACACATCCTGAGTACAGTATTTCTCTTAGTTTATTTACTTGTAGCTAATATTGTAGCATTGTAGCAAAGTTTGAAACATACAGAAATATTAATATATCATCAAAACTGGCATAGAAAGTAGTTAAGAGCCACTTTAATGCTTTTGTTAGGCAGGAATGTTTATGTTCGAGCATGAATCCACACATTAACAGATAAAAGATATAATCAATGGAAAATGATAGAAAAAAGTTGGCAAGTATTTCTGCCATTTCATAAAATATTGTTTAAAAGCAGATGGGAAAAGTTTGAAGAGTAAGTAAATAAGTAACTTATTGCTTAAATGTTTGCTTATTTTGTGTAGTTGTGTACTAGACAGACTGCACCTTAATTCATCATATTATAAATGAAATTGGAAATCTCGACTGCATGTATGATATGCAGTGATACCCGGATGTGTTTCCCTCTATGAGCTGCTTGGTGATGAGATTTCCACTGCATCACTGTTTGTGTTAATTCTAAGATAAGATGGAGACTGTGAAATTAGTCATTACTGTGTTGGCATGGCTGGATACGAGCACAAGTATGTATGTATTTATCTGGGTAATAAGCTGCATTATATTATCGGCTGTTCCCCCGTAATATGGGTCATTTATTCCAAAAAAAATCATGGATGACGGCTGAAAGGTTGCACGAGGAGAACCTAGTGTCCTTGTCTAAGCAGGCTTCTACTGAAGTCTGGGAAAACATGCAAATGAGGGGGGAGGGAGATTCGTTCCATACTGATAATCCATGGGTGACGGATGTTATGAAATGAATGTTAGTTGCTCTCCTTTCGCTCCTTTGTTCCCTTTTTTTAACTTTTTTTTTCGTCTTGGAGAAACGCCTCCGGCTGAGGTGCAAACCGCATCCAGCTGGGCTCACGTAAATTGGCGGAGGCAATGTTGTTAGCAATGGATACTCGCTTAAGCGCATCTTCGAGTGAAAAAAAAAGCCAGCTGTCCTGAGTGAGGATCGCTGGGTTTGAATTCCCTCAGAGCACTGGCTGTCTCTAATAGGCCTGAAAGACTGAGAGCCTGAAAGGATGAATGGCTTTTGTTGAAGCCTCCAAGGTTGGACACAAAGAGAAAGGCAGTGGGTGCTGTGTGTGTGTGCGTGTGTGTGTGTACGTGTGTGTGTGCACTTGTGCATGTCAGCTCTCGAGCCCTTATGGGTTAGATAGAAGTAGCAGGAAGTGGAAGGGGGACAGAAATACTCTGCCATATCTGCCTCTACCTCCAGGCAAGTAAAACAGCGTGGAGGAACACAACATAGGGCCTTCAACACATAAATACACACATGCAAAGACATATATACTGTACATACACGCATAAACCAGTTTCTAAATGTCTGCTGAGGGGCACTCTAAACAACTTTGAAAGCTATACAACTGCAAATACACACCAGGCGGGTCATCGGTGAATATGAGGAGCACTTTGCTTGAGAAACAATATGTGCTTTTCCTCCCATTTATTTTAAGGATGGAATGCGTCTCTCTCCTGTAAGCACATTTGGTGTATACACTGTTTGAACCCAGCTTTCCATCAGAGTACACTGGCTCAGGCTGGGCTCCTGTAGAATCAGCCATAGATGGTGTGTATATAGAATATGAAGACTTTATTCAGGTCATGTTTTGTCCTCCCATTTTTGCTCTGCAATACTGTAGATTATGGAAGAGCCAATGAAATGTATGTCAATCACAGCTCATCTGGGAAAGTTGTGCTTGTCTGAAACCTCTGGGGAGCTGCATTGTCAGCCATTTACATGTTTTTTTTGTACATTTTTTGTTTGTTGCTCTCTTTCTCTCTCATTCTCTGTGTCTCTGTGGGTCTGCTCTCTCATTCTGTGTCTTTCATTCTGCAATGTTTGCACTTGGGATACATAACAATGAGAACACACGCCGCGTGAGCAAACACAATCATTGGGAGCCCAAAGAACTGTAGAAAATGCGCCGAGGCTGCACTGCAGTAGTTTCACTGTACAATGAAGATTAACGGTTCAGTGTGGATCTAGCTGTTGATGGTTATAATGAGAACAATGGCCGTGATAATGATGATGGGGATGCAGGTGGTGCTGATGATGATAATGATGATGTTGGTTGTTGTCCTTCCCCCCTCCCTCAGGCCTGTGGGCCCCAGTGGTGCGGTTGAGAAGATGGACAGGATGAAGATAATCAAGCGGAGGCTGTCCATGTCTCTACGCAGCGCTCGGCCTGTCGATGACTCCCTGTCCGAACTGGCTGAACAGATGGCCTTGGATGAGCCATCTGCAGCCAGGGACAATGGTGAGACACGTGAGCAAGTGCAGCCACACACAGGTATACGCCAGCACCTATTTCCGGCATTGCAGCTCACACACAAACTTGAAAAATCTTTCATGTGAATCACTTGTATGTGTGTAATACTTGTGCATATGTGAACTATATCTATATGCTGCATGTGAGTGCAGTATCTCAGCTCATAACAAAAGAAACAGAAGAGAAAGGCAGTGTGGGTTGTCATTATGATGAAGAGCAATTGTGTCCCCACCATAACCCTCTTTGACTCCAACGTTTGTCAAGGCTAGTGTCTTACCACACAGGAGCACGCGGAGACATTATTAAAGAGCAGTTTCTAATGTGCTTCAACAGTTCAAGACCTTCAGCTCCTCGTCGGAGCTTTAGCAGCACATGAAGAAGCATCACCTGATGTAGTGGTTTGCAAATGATGGAGTAGGTGGAGAGAGTCAAAATAGAGGTCATAACTGACCCGTGCAGGAGATGCAGGAAGGTTATGCAAAATTATGACAGCATATGTTGCACTGCCCTCCACCGTCTTCCATTTAGACTGAACTGCTCCCTGAAATACTGTATTTGTTGTCATGTATTTGTATCTCAGGAACAGTATGTGAATATTAATCATACGCACCACGCTCATGAAGGCATAAAGACATGCACACCCAAAACTGACACACAAATCTTCACCTGAACTTAACCTTCATCATCTTCACCTCATCATCACCACTGTTCACCTCACTTCATTTGTCAATCATCAAGATTGAAAGCAGTAGTATACTGGAAATGTATGTGAATTCACAAAGCTTAGTTGAGAATTCAGGTACATTCACTTGTGTGTTCTTGTGAATCCCAGCTTCCAGATGAAAGTGCAAAAAGCCATGTCATTGTCAGAAACTCTGGGTGCCATCTGCTGGGCATCTTCCAGGCTTGCATGCTCCTCTTTGGAAATATCAGAGCCCTCACCTGACACAATCGCAGCGTCCGTGTGCGTCCGCGCGCGTGTGATTGGTCTTTGTGTGTGTCTGCATCCTATTCTGCTTCCAGACAGAAACCAGGTCAGAACACAGAGAGGGAGGTTGCCTCTTGTTTCGGCAGACACTTTTGTCTCAGAGAAGAGACAGTCAGAAAGTGAGAAAACAAGAAGAAAAGTGTCAGTGTTCAAATATAGCTGTGCTGTGTTTTGGGCCAGAAATGTCGGCTGCTTTGCAGTTTGGATACAAGGAGTGATAATATTTGCTCATTGTTACTCGTCGTTAGCGGCTCCCGTGCCACAACATCCATACCTCTACCTGATTAATTTCACTCCCTGCCATCTCTGTCCTCTTCCCCCTATTTTTACATCCCTCTCTTTAGACTTTAATAGCTCCAGCTATGTCAGTTCACTTCCAGAGAGTGCAACGAGCAAGGAAGAGACAGGCAGTAGGATGGAGGAAGTGATGTAGAGGATGAGGAGAGGGACATTAAACTTTAACCACTGCTCTACATCTTGCACTTACCATCTCCTCCTGCCCTTTTCCCTTGCTGTATCACCCCCGCCTCCCACATCTCTATATATCTTAGTCAGACCGTGCAAAAGAGCGGTAAAAAATACTCCTCACATTTTTCAAAGTGCTAATTAGAGGCAACATGGATTCCAGCGTTGACCTCAGATCTGTTCTTCCACCGTGTTCTTGGAGGCGAGACTGTCAGGCAGTCATGTGAGGATTTTAGAGAAACATTAAACCCTAATGCTTAAGAATCTCAGTGCAATTTGCAGTGCAATGTGGAGGAAATTGGGGATTATTTGAAAGATGTAACATGCGCTATCTATATAAGCTAACTTAATATCTACTCCAGCCCTGTTTCCAACTGTGCAGCTGCTAGCATTTCATGTGCGTGTCTCTCTCTCTTTTTTTTTTTTTTTTGTTTGGATTTCCTGTTCTTCAAAATCAGTCTTAATCAGTCTATGACTCACCATATTTTCCACTATGCATGCCCCATGCCTCATACTCTCTCGATGGCTATTTGGATTACTGTGCTTCACAACTGTTCCCTCTTCTAACACGAGTGCATTCCCACCCTTTAATCTATCACTACTGCATATTGTACTGTTCCTACATGTTCTGCTGCCTCTGTGTCGTGACCTTGTGTCGTCTTTTTCCCTCTTTTTCTCCCCGTCCTTCCTCATCTGCCTGTCTCTGTTTGGCTGCTTCTCTTCCCTCTCTTCTGTTCTCTCCTCAACTCTTTATCTCTCTGTTTTGCTTTATTTATTTGTCTTGCCCCTCCTCTTTCTCATTTTTGTCAACCCGCTGTCCTTCTGAGCTTTCTCCTTCCCCACCTTCGTTCTATCCCTCTCCCTGTCTGTCCGTCTGGCATCGCGTGTCTCAGAGCCCATGGTGGTGTGTGCTGTGCACCCTCCCGCCTCACACAGTGCTCCCTCCTTCCTGCGTCAATATGCCGGTCATCTGGGCCGCACCGCCCTGCGCAGAGAGCCAGGTGGGGGGCTGGAAAGAGACAGAGCCTACCTGAGCCTGCACAGGACTGGATCTCTGGGTACACACACACACACACTCACACTCACACAGTGATGCATGCACCTGTAAGGACACACACATATAGCTTGATGTGCTCATTAACTGCTTTAATTCCAAACTTTGGAGAGTGAAACCAAAGCCTGAAGTACATTTTATGCTCATTTTAAAGATAAAGTCAGTTTAAAACAAACCCGCCATGAAACGTAACTAAATACTTTCACAAGAACCCTGCTTCAGTACAATATTTTTTGTGCTTTGCTTGAGTATTTTCATTATATAAATATACAAATATTGTCCCCCACTACATTTATATAACATTTATAGTTACTAGCTACTCTGAAGATCAAGGTTTTACACACAAATCGATCCTTGATTATTGTGGTTCATTTATAAAATTTTAGGCATTGTCACAGATTAAATTTTCTGACAGTATATAAAGTACTTAGTATCTAAATTAGCTTTACTTCAACCAGCTACAACATAAATACACAGTAATGCATCAGTAAGAGTAATCAAATAATATAACATTGACAGGATGCTTTTGTTAGTGTTGTTTTGTTGTAAGTCAATTTTGCTACAAGTACTGCTGTACTTCTGTTTAAATACCATGAGGTACTGTTACTTTTATGTGAGTAAAGGATCTGAGTACTTTTTCCACCAGTGACACAAACACTGCTTCACATTGCGCTGACAGACAACTCACCACACTGTTTCCTGTAAACCCAGTCCAGTTTTTCCTTTGTCATTTTCTGCATATTTTCACTTCTTCTGTGTGTCTGTCGTTTAGTAAAGAGAACTCTTCTGTATATTTCAGTCCTTGCATGCTTGGAGAAAAACTTAATATTCAGCTACTGTGTATCATTTTATGAATATTTCAGCAGAGCAATGTCAGGCTTGAGCAATACTGCCACCTTTGGGTGGAAAACACATGCACACACTGATGTCATGTAGATGTCAATGTTGCTTAGCATACAGGGGTGTGTGTGCGTGTGTGTCTCTGTGTGTGTCCGTGTGTGTTTTGCGTGCATGCATTTATGTGGATTTCAGTGAGTGAAAAACCGTATTTACTGATGCAAGTTGACTGTCCTCCCAACATTTACTACAAATCTGGAAGGCTAAAACTCTAATGACCTTAATCCAACATACACAAACACACACACACACACACACACACATGCGCATGCTCATAACACCCACGTGCTCACACAATCACTTTTTTCTTCTGTCTGACTGCATTATGTAATGGAATGTGTGGTCTGTGGCTATATGAATCCCAGTAATCTTATTTCCCACTATGGTGGAACAGCTTATATCAGGAGCAGCAGGGATGGAGTGAGGAAGGGAAAGTCAGTGATGGAGGCAAATGCAAGGGCCTGAAGAATGGATGTTAGAGATGGGCTTTAGAATGAAATGGAGCTTAGAAAATGGCGAAGGATTGATTATGGGGGACTGAGCGATAGAGGATGAGAAATGAAAAGTATAGATGAAAGGAGGGAGCGACAGACAGAGAGGAAGCGGAGCATTGGTTCCAAAGGAATCATATTAGCTTTGTGCCGTGCATCCCGTGAGTCCTCGGCTGAGTGAACTGCAGATAGACCACAACGAGACTCCTTGCATCCATTGAACTCTCGCCGGCGAGGGAACTAGTCTAGTGTCAGGAGCTTACAGTTCATTGTGATCCTGCAAACTGGGAATACATTAAGAATGGATGGATGAACCTTACGTGATCCCTGCAAAGATATCGGGACAGCAGCATAGGGCTGGCTGTAGTTTTTATTTTTCATTTGACAAAAGAAGTTTGCAAATGCTGGATGCTCTCTAAACACAAGAAGCTGGAGAACTTTTTCAAAACTTGAATACTGATGCATTTAAGTTATCTAAAAAGGTTTTGAGGAAATATACTGCTGCTGTAGTATCTGATGAGCCATAGTAGGATGCAACATGGCGGACTGTCTGGACCCTCTCCCTCTGTAGATATAAAGAACTCATTCTAAATAACAAAAACATAAAGATTCGTATTTCCAAATGAAAACATAATCGTGAATATTATATTCCATGTCTGTCAGTAGATCCCCTGTCCTACACACTGGACTTTTAAATCCTCATAAATGTTGCCACTACACTGTATAAAATGTAAGGAAAGTGTGAGCGTACCGGTCTTAAGCCCAAAGACTGATGGTCTGGCAGAGCGTATTCATTCTGTGAAGTCCACAGCTGTCTCTGAGCTCAGAAAAGCCCTAAAAAGGACATAGCTTGACTCAGAACCTAGAATAGATGCTATTCTATTATTAAAATCATGATAAGGTGTAGTGTAGAATTTCTGTGCGTGCATGTGTGTGTACATGTGTGTTTCCCACTGGCTGGTCTCGCTGACTCACTGTGTGCCACTCAGCAGTCAGAGCACGTCGCACCCTTTAATAGAGCGACACGATGATGCAATCTCTCTTTCCTGCTGCACTAAAGAGATTGCCCACTCTTTCACTGTCTTTCCCTAACTTGCTCTATCCATCCATAGGAGTATTCAATTAAATATTACTTTTCATCTGTGTAAGTAGGCTGACTTCACTGTGTGTGCTAGAGGAGTTTGGCCCGAAGCCAGAACCAGAGAGCTTTTACAGGTTTGTGATTCATCCCACTCCCACCGCAGTGTACTTACAGTACGGAAAGATGAGCACTGCACTTTTTGTACATTTGTTGCTTTTCACCGGTTACCTCGTCCCTCGCTGTGTGAAGATCTGTAGGAACACTGTTGAGGATTAACCGGCCCTGCTGTCTGTTTCACTGAGAAACAGGACTCTGCTGAAAGCTGCCGGCTCTTCTGTAAAACCCGTCGCAGGCTGCTATTTCTGATACTGTCACAGATGTCTCCTCTCGTTCTTTTCTCCCCCTGTCTCTCTTTCTGTCTCTATCTCTCCACATACATCAGAATACTATATTTAACCTCCAGATAAACCCAGAAGATAAAAGATGGAAAGCTTTTCAGACCACCCTTACCTCTCCCTGTGTATTGTACACCACAAGAGACCTTGTCTGTGCAAGGGATTTAATGTAATGCATTAACACTGCATTAATCGCTGTTGCCCGCTCCCTCGCTCCCGACACTCTCAGCCATCCATTTGCTTACACTAACCCTCCTTGCTCACTCCCAGATTGGATTTAATAACAATGCAGTGGACTCCTTTCATGTGGTTGGTTTTGTAAGGTTTTCGTGTATTATAGGGTGGTCTGCTCTAAGTGTAGCTTATGCTAGCGGCGAAGATGTTGCTAAAGAATGCTGGAGATACAGGAAGGGAAGGCGGTGGGTGAGGAGTTGGGGACCAGCTCATACGGAGCCGGTAGCTGACAGTAGGCACTGTGGGCCCAGTAATTGAATAATCAGATTCCTTAGATGCAGATAAAAGGTTTAGAGGTAATTACTGCAGTCTAAATTCTGCCTCCCTCCAGCCTTCTGAGTGCATTTCTGTGAGTGTGTGTGTGTGTGTGTGTGTTCCTCAGGGATCTTGTATGCACTTTGATTTTTATTGTCTCTGTAGTCTGGAGGCAGACTGTGGTATTTATGGTAAAAAAAAAAAAAAAAAAGTCAGTGAAAACAATATATTTTAATTGGTGGCTCAAATGTAGCCAAGCAAATGTGACAGCAAAGATGTTTAAAGCAAGGTAGCACAAAAAACTGCAGTAAACATGCCTTGACGGGACTAAACAGCTGTTTGGAGGTGGCTGCAGAGCAAGAGAGAAATCTTTGATGTGTACAGTTGCACTTGTGAATACAAAGAGACGGGAAGACAGTGATGGGTGGAGGGCTGAGTGGCAAGCTTTTGTCCTTGACTCCTTAAACTCAAGGATGCAGCACTCTGCGTCAATATATGCCTGTCGATCCACTGTAAATGGCCATTTCTCTTCTTGAATCTACTTTAAAGTTCATAGTAATGGCTCCAAAGAAAACAACCATGAGTACATCTCATGTAGAGACTTGCAGTCCTCCCAAATATTTATTTTAAACCACGTTCCACACCTAGCAAATTTTTCAAAGATGTGTTAAGTATACAGTATGCCGATGATCTCACATATTTACATATCTTAGCCAATTATACTGTGTTATTTTAGCTGTTGCAAAGAATGGTTGTGTGTTTGTGTAAATGGTGCGTCATTATTGACATGTCGGGTATGTCGGGTAAGCGTGTCAACAGCCTTATTATTGACATGCATGGCGAGATGAGGTTTTGCCTTACAGTTACTGAACACACAGCTCTTTAAAGTGTGAATCCTCGAGAATATTATGAGGAAAGGTCGCGTGTGATGCTTTATCTTGCTGACATTTTGGATGCACTTGACATTCAACACATTCGCGTTCTAGAGAAATGTCTTTTTATGTTAGCTTCTATGGTTGCGTGGTCCACGGGTCCTTCGGAAACATTGATGGAAATATGCATGCACATACATGAAATGGTGGCATTGTGGAAGCCTATGCAGTGGTAGTGTTTATGCCACAGTTGTCCGCTGAAATCTTAAAAAAAAAAATATACTTCCATCAGACAATTTCATTGGATCATCTTCTGAATAAAACACTCACACCTTAAAGGTCCCATGAAATGTGCACTGAATGTCCTGGAAAACTGTACCACTTTTCTCCTTTGTATGACTAAAGGACTGGACTAGCATATTGATGCATTAACACGTAAGCACTTATTTGATGTAGATGAGGTCGAGGTAGAGCTAATCTTATCATATAGTGTTGAATCAGTGTCAGTGTTGTGTTGCAACAGGAAATAGGTCACACTGAGGAAGTACTGGGACCTTTGACCATGCTGGTTAGTGCTGGTACTGCCTCCCTCACTCGATACTGCAGATTTTTTATTTTGAATGAAAGCTTGAACTCATCAGGATTAACACTTCTACATCCTGCTAGATAGTTCCTTGTTTGAGGAATGTGTTTATACTGTATATTATCTATGCTTTGCAGGTGTGCCATATAGAGCCATGTAAATGTGTAGTTTATATAGGGATATACAGTAACTGTGTGTGCAGTGGCATGTGTCGGGAATAGTGCGTGTGTATGTGTGCACGGGTGGAGCATGAACAGTGGCCTGTGCTTCAGTTCCATGGGGAAGGACAGAGGGAGAAAGAGAAAGAGGAGGGTGGAGAGAACGCATGAGAGGAGGAAGATGGAAGCTAGGATGCCAGAGGCGTCACTCAAAAGCCTCAGGGTTTCAATTTCTGTACTAGAGAGAGATAAGGACGAGGAGGCAGAGGGTGGAGAGGATGGAAGGAGCAAGAGGGAGAGAGAAGACGAATGAGATACAGTGATAGAGGCGGAGTGCAAGAAAGAGGCTGATCAGGCAGAAAATGTTGTCATCGGCTCCTGAATAGAACGAGACCATCGTACTGTATATTCAACACCATTTCTGGATCCAGACAAAGATTGGAAGAGGGAGGGAGGGAGAGATAGAGACAGGAGGAGGGGGAGAGAGAGACCGAGAGAGATTGGTATCACATGAGAGGGAGGAGAGTAATAGCAAGGTGATGGGAGGGAGCAAGAGGACTAACAACACTGAAAGCACTGATAGGGGCGCCAGAGGCAAGGAAGGAGCAATCGAGAGAGGGAGTGGAAAGAAGGAGAGCAGCACAACGGCCTGAACAGAGTGGTGTGCTGAATAACAGTGGAAGACCAGGGAGGACAAAGGGAAGAGATCTGAGTGGAGGAGGAAGACATCAGGAAAAGAAGAAGACACTGCGCCTGAGAAAGTGACAGGAGGGAAGGAAAGCTTAGAGCCAAAGAGGGCAGATAGTTAAACACCAGACAGATCGAAGTGTTTTTCTCCTTAGCAGGAGCCGTAAGTTTGGGTCTCTGCACGTGTGTGTGTGTGTGTGTGTGCGTGTGTGTGTTTCAGCGTAAATCACATAGATGGAAACAGAACACCTGTTATTCCGAGATGATGGGGTGTAACAGTTTTCAGCTTGTGTGTGTTGGGCTGTCTCTGCAGCATTTTGCCTACCTGCACGGTGTTTGACCTTCCTTAGTCAGCAAGCAGAGTGCTACTGCAGAGAGGAATAGAGCGAGCAAGAAGGAGAGGTGGAGAGAGGGAGTGTCTACAGGAAGAGAGAGAGAGAGTGTGTTAAAGTGGAGTAGTTGCCGAGGGAGTTGTTGCATTGTGATTAGTGTGCCTGTGCAATCTGCACTGTCCTCCCAATGTAAGACATGTTCTCTACTGCATGGGTCTGTCCTGGAAATACAGAGACAGTCTGAAGATTGGATTTTGCCCAGAAAGCTTTGACCCTCAATCAGCTTCAACTCCTGAAGTCTGGGTCCCACCCAGACCTGTTGACTGGACACCAAGACTCTTTTTTTTTTGTCTTGTTTCTTTGTGAAATGTGTTTTTGATTTTGCAGTTTCGACTGCTTTGAATCCACTGGAACTATGGATATGTCAGACAACCCTCAAGGGTGCTCTGCTCGTGCTCCCAGTGTGGGAGACTCGAGGATGGGGGAGGCTAGAATGGGAGAGGGGATGAGAATTGGGGAGAGAGACACCCCGCTGAGGCTGTCACCTTTCCGTATGCTTCGAGTGCTGGACTCATGCCGTCCTCCAGGAAACCGTATTGGTGAGTCTCATCACTGCCCATCACTGATCCTCCATTTCATCAGATCAAGTTCCAGTTCCAAGACTGTACTGATGACTGATGAATGTGTATGAGTTTGGTAGATGTTCAGAGGTAAATGCTGTATAATAGAAGATGTTGTAAGTAACTTTGTATCTGATGAAGGCCTAGAGTAGTTCCCATTGCATTACCACATGTAATATACTGTATATACTGTTTCACTCTGGGGCATTTGATTAAGATGAGACGTGTGTCCTGAGGTCTTACTGGATACAAGAACATAGATTTTTGTTAAGTGGTTTCCTCACAGAATCTGCTGATCCCACATCTTCATCTCTTTCTTGACCTTGTTAACTTCAAAATATGATTTCCTTTATGTGGCTGGTTTGAGATGCAGTGGACTGGCTCAGAGCAGTGTGTGTGTGGTTATCTTCAGGGATCACACATGTTCCACAGAGATGTGATGTGACCTTCAAGTTCTTCTTCACTTTTGTATTCATTTGCTTGTTAGTACAATAGCTGCAGTATCTCCAGTCCTGTGGCTCATGCTGGATTCAGATGCTATAATGTCCTTTGCTTAAAAACAGTTTTGAGAACCTCTGGCCGAAGAGCCAAAAAAGCAGTAAAATGATCCAGTTCAAAGCCTTGTAATGACAGTGAGTAATGCATTGGATGCGGACAGTGACTGTTAATTCTACCAGCGCACCCTCGAGCAACCCCTCTGAACTCGAGCTCTGGTCTTGCTGAGTGAAGGCTTATGATGAAAAAAAAAATCCCAGGATTTCCATTACTCTTTGAAGGCCTCTTGAAGCAAATCTTACCCTTGCTTTACTTCCTTTAACATCCTTTCCACTGGTGTTTCAATCATTTTCTGAGGCACTGCTAACATGTACCAGAGATGGATTTCTAGCAAAGTAGAGTACATGCAGAGCTGGGTGAGGTAAGGATAGTCCTAAAAGCAGCCCACTCACTCTTCCAGACGTGTTAGGAGGGAGTCAGCAACCCTAACTAGGCCAGCCGGCTTCCACACAGGGAGGCAGTGGTAGCTCGTGACATTTACTGTCTGCTCTTAGTCTGCTATGGAAATGGAGCAGAAAGAACCTGGAGGGGACCGGAAAAGAATGCCCTCTGTGATTAGGAAGTATGTGTGAGTGTGTTTATTTTGGAGACTCCTAAAAACTTGGTATTTGACCCGAGGACGCTGCCTTATGTCCTGCATCACACTGAGTGTTGCGTGCCTGGTGTGTGTTCTTGTTGGCTGGCATTGAGTCGTCTCGTCACTTGTTGGATAAGCTAGCAAAAGAGTAGCCTCGAAAGTTGTCAATTAGCATAATCCTCTACAGGAGGATTCATGCCTAATTGTAGCCTCAAGCAGAGATGATTTTCTATTTTTTATGATCAGCAATTTTCAGAGGTTTTTGCTCCTTGCACTGCTGGCAGGACTGCAACTGTGGATTTTCAAATTACTTTTATCTCTGGTCCGATGGTGGGGGTCTGCATTCCGATATCAATGTTGTATGTTGCATCAATAGATTCCCAGTACTTGACGTACATAAATAAAACCAGCTCATACTTAGCCACTCAGTCTCAGTTTTCACCAAACCAAAATAATTCAGGATTTATGTTCTTACAGAGGTGCATGCAGGTTGTTGTATGAAGTAGTCATGGAGCTTGTAGAAGCACGCACCACAATACCCTGCAAAACCACGCCTATGTGGGTGAAATACCAAGCTTTTAGGGTGTCCTGGTGTACAAGAGACAAATGCACATCCTGTATGTGTTAGCAGAACATTAATGTATCGTATTGTTTCAGGGCCCAGGTGATGGAATTTTCCTCCCAGGTCAGTCTGGTCCACCTGCATCTGCTCGACTGTTTACACAAACAGACGAGATCAGGACCTCTTCCGAAAGTGAGAAAGACTTGTGACCTAATAGCACTACTGGATCCTCGCTCGTCGTGAGCGCGTGGTCATGTGTGTGCGTCTGGCAGAATGAAGATATCCTGGATCAATTTCCCCTCACTCTGGTGTCAGTTGCCTTGCGTTTAATGTTTCAGCATCAGGATTGTGAAGATTGATTCCTGATATGACTACTGGCCGCTCACTTTTCTTACCAAGCTCTTGCATATGCGTAGTCTGTATTCATGTCGGGCTTTAAGGCCAGAGGCAGTACATCAGACTTTGAGATTTGAATGACTATGAAGAGGTTTACTAAGCATTTACACAGATGGATTGTGTTTGGGTTGTGTTTTGCTAATGAGCATATGCTGCTTTTGTCAACAGATAGAGTAGTTAGACCGATGGACAGATGTAGGCAGTAAATAGCAGCTGGGATCTAGACTGTTTGTGGCAGTAAGAAAACCTGTAATGAAATTCATATGTAGCGTTGGCTGCTGAGAAAAATCTATTAAACTTTTCTGATGCTTTTGAGTGTATAAATAGGTTTTTGAAATTTTGGGGAAGGACCCAGTCAGATGGTGACATACTATACATTTAATAAATATGTTCAGTCCAAGTATTAAATAATACATACTGTAAATACAAACTAAAGTAAAAAGCAAGCATCCACCCACTGAGTTCACACTCCTTGTTCCATAGACTAGCTTGCCTCTCTGAAATCCTAACCTTGACTACATAAAAGAGACGCACACAAATGACCGAGAATTAGCCAAAGGTGGTGTTGCCCCATTATACATCTGACAGACAGTGCACTATAATAAAGAGCTTTTCCGATCTGGCTCTCAGTCGTTCTGTCTCATGGCTGACGTGTCGCAATCACTCAAGGGATTTTTCTTTCCGCTTATTCTTCCCACCAAATCATCCTCCCCCGATCCCCTAATCTTCCTTCTATCTGTCACTCTTCTGCCTTTGCTGGCTGTTTGAAATATAAACATCGGATGATGGTAAGGTAAGATGTTACTGGTGACCTTTATCATCTATCGGTCCGTCTCTGGAAACAGTTCATTACACTAAACACAAAAGAAACATGCACACACAGATGCACATACGTACTGTATGTGCTGTACATGACCCAGACTTGAAAGCTATCATTCACCATGCACTGAAGCCCAAAGAGAGACCCCTGTTCCCTTCCCCCCACATTTACTCACACACCATAGAAGGAGGCAGTCCTGTCTGCCACACTGACTCATTTATCAGATGGACTGTGGGGGGAATAGAGGTGTGTGGGGGGGTGGGAGGCAAAGACGGGAAAGCTCCCATTGCATGGAGGGTGATATCGATCTATGACCTCCTCATCTTACCAATGGTATTTTATACACACTCGGCTAACACCCCTGCATGGCTGATGGTACAATCCATCATCTAGGGATTGGGACCCTACCATGGCTTCCTCAGAGTGATGAATGAAATCTAAGAAAGACAAAAGGTTGTGTCCTCTGATGGGTACATGGAGAGAGCGATAGAGGAGAAGGGAGTCGAAGAGGCATAGCACCGCAAAGCAAAACAAATACAAGCAGTCCAGCTGAATAAAAGTGCAGTGCAAAGCATGACGATAACAGTATGTTTGTGTCTCCGTCTGTTGTAGGTATCGTCCATGAGAATGTGAAGATGGGTTCAGATGGGGAGAGCGACCAGGCATCTGGGACATCTTCTGATGAGGTCCAGAGTCCAGTCAGGGTCCGGATGAGGAACAACCATCATCGGCGCATCTCTAATGAGGTATAGGAAGCCAGAGACACCTCTCACTGAAAACATTTGCTTCTTTACTATCCAGTTTTTACTACATGCTATATAGGGAATTCTAAGCAGACTATGGATGGTAGAGTTAGGCCGATAAACTGGCCGAGCCCATGTCTCAGCTGCTATTAGCTTATTGCAGATATATCGGTATAAATGGCAACCAACAAGTAACAAGAAATAGCAGTACAGTAATGCTAAACTAGGTTTGAGGTCATTTAGAAAGTTGATTTTTACAATGTAGAATGTCCTGTTTAGCATGTATATTGGTCGCAATAAAAAAACAGATCTAAAGGATCCGTAGCAAGATCGGTTGCTTATGATATATCGTTCTTAGTATTGGCCTCAAAAGTCCAGTGTTGGTGGGGCTATGTCAGATGGCAAATGGCAAAAAAGCAAATTTGGACACAAATTACAGACATTGCTGACCTTGTTTTCTATGCTAGCAGTTATTATGCAGTTAAATTCTGCATTTTATTGTGCTGCTTGTGCCTACATGCGCAGGAGGCAAACACCGGCACGCAGATGCCCAGTGTGCGTCATGTGACACATGTTTTCAAGCATGTTAGTCTGGATGGAAATTATGTGTGACAGCGCTAAAACACTGTTTCTGTTGTAAGCAGCTTTAACATACAGTAAGTCCCCTGTCCACGTGAGTACACCTGTGCTGTCTATGGACAGGTGAAGTTGCTATTTGTTATGTTTTTATGCTGCATCCCTGAGTGTGTGCTCACGTCTCGGCCAGAGAGTGTGTGCGTATGCGTGTGTGTGTGTGTGTATGAAGGAGTTGCAGAGTGATGAGTGCAGCAGTATTAGAGGAAATGCCTCTGGACACACAGGCTGCTGCCTGTGACTGCTGTGAACAGTGGAAGGGACTAATTTAGACCATTTTTACCACAGAGAGAGAAAGAGAAGAGGGGGGCAGTGTTGGAGGGGAAAATGCTGGGGTGAGAGAGTAATTATGGAAGTAGGAATAATTATTGGTGTGACAAAGAAAGGGGAGATCCACAGGAACAGGGCTGAGCGGATGATAAGAGGGAAGAAGGAGAGATGGAGGGCAAAAAGACAGCAGGAAAGAACAGAAAAACAATGTTTTCTCTCAGCCATCCCTCTCCGTTCACCCCTTCCCCCCATCTGCCTTTCTCCCCCCAGGAATCTGTCCATTCCTCTCTCCTCTGCTCCTGCTACCCCCCGCCCCCCCCTCCTATTTTTTCTTCCGCCTCCTTCTCCTCTGAGCATGTGGATGGCACTCTTATCACAGTGCCAGCCTCTCTCTCTTTCTCTCTCTCTCTTTCTCTCTCTCTCTTTCTCTTCTCTCTCTCTCTCTTTCTCTCTCTCTCTGTCAGTGTGTGTGCAGTCATGTGGCAGGTCAGAGACATGCATCGTGGAAAACGCGTGTGTGTGATTGTATAGAGAGACACGTTTAAGGAGGACAATGAGGGAGCTACTAGAGCTGTTCTGCATTGTGAGTATGGGAACATGTGTATTGTGTGTGTGTGTGTGTGTGTGTGTGTGTGTGTGTGTGTGTGTGTGTGTGTGTGTGTGTGTGTGTGCGTGCGTGTGCATGGGGGGGGGGGGTCTTTAGTCAATCTATACCAGTGAATAAGAAGTCATGAGTCATTTTGTCCATTGTTGCCCTTTTGTAAAGGAGTATGGATAGTTCAGCTCTGTTGTTTTGACCATCGCTGGTTTTATTAATTTTGTGAAATGAATGGTGAATTAGTGAGTTGTGTTTTTCTGGGATGATTATGCACCTGTGGTGTGTTTTTGTGTTACTGTGTTGCAGTATTTGCTTTCAGTGTATTACTCTCTTTTCTGATTCATTCAGTGCAGCTAGAAATTAATAAATTGCTCAGGTCAAAGCTTATGCAGAGTGCGGAGCACTGCTTGACGTTTTCAGTATGTGTGACTGTATGTTTTCAGGGTGTATTTAGAGTGTGTAACAGTCCTTAGGGTGATGGCTTGTATGTAATACTGCATGTTGTTATGTTAGCCAGTGAACTCCGCTAAAACCATTATAGGCGTAAAACCTGTCAGCCTTTGGTCTTCAGGCATACATACACTTTCTACCCTCCCACTGACGCTCACATGTAAACACACATCATTTCACACACTTCATCGAAGACACATACTGTGGGGCTGTTGGGACTGGGCCAGCCAGCCAACATTGCCATGGAAACAACGTGTGATTGGCACCTTGCCAGTGTCCTACATGGATAGCATATAGGAGCGATGCATTGTGGGAAAAGTAGCATCACACAATGTGCATTCAAGCGAGAGCCAGGAAGTGATTCCAGCTGATGCGTTGTAGGTCGGCCACTCAACATGTGCTACATGTATATATACAAATATAATCCTTGTAGGCTAGAAGTACACACACTCAAAGAGAAGTCAACTACACCAGGCAGAAGAGTAGAAGACCAAAATATCAGTCATGTTTAGTAATAAAAAGGCTGGTTCCAGATGTTTTCCAGATGAGCTTGTGAGTTTGGAAATAGTGGTGTGCCAACCTTCTCACTCTGCCAGCAATCCATTCTGAAAATTAGCCTGAAATTTGCCAGGATCTCATCTGGAACCAGTCCCATCATGTAGTGGTCTTGGGCTGGCCTTTCATTCAGCCTCTCTAGATATGACTTTCATTCACATCATCATTCATCAGTCATTCACAACAGCAGATGGCACCTGTAGACCAAAAGTGTGTATCTGAGCTGCAGTCACTTCACTAACTCATTGCCAGGAGTGACAGATGGAGAAAACAGATAACAGATTTTTACGTGGCACAAAAGTAGGCCATGTAACCAAGGCTTGAGAAAGAATTTGCCAGATCACGATCAGTTGAGGCGAAGCGATCAAAGAACTGTCAAACGGCCAACAAGTATGACGTCACATAATGTCAGATGAATCGAAGTGATGAGCACAAGAAGACAGCCTGGGATGGATGGATCATGCACTAATGCTGAGTCTGTTTGAGGTGGTCCAGTGGAATTACAAATAGCAGAATGATACAAATGACTCAATTCAACTAAAAAATGTGACTCTTTTTGCTTTGTTCATTTATTTTATTTTCAATAATACAGTACGTGTTACAGAACATCTAAAAGATGCAGAATAAGATGTGTAATACATCACCTTATATTCAAGCCACAATGGTGTAACATGGAATTACTTTGCTTAAATATGTAGAAACACAAATGGACTATTGTTTTTAACTTGTAGGGAAACTCCTCCCTCATACATGCCCCCCTGTCATGGGGTTACAGGTTTCAAACTAAGAAAAAAAATCTAAATCAAATCTGGAATGATATATATGAACCTCTGTTCGTCCCCTTGACTCCCCTTCTCTCTCTCTCTCTCTCTGTGTCTCTGTTTCAGGACATAAACAAACGTCTGTCTCTCCCAGCTGATATCAGGCTACCGGAGGGCTACTTGGAGAAGTTTGCCATGAACAGCCCGCCCTTTGACAAGCCCATGAGCCGCAGGCTACGGCGTGCTTCATTGGTCAGTAATCACTGTGTCTGTGTCTATTTGTGTGTCTCTGTACATGTGTGCAATGCCGCCGAACCTAATTTTTAGTCAGCTGCTTTGGCGATACGCTGGTTGCTGCTTATTAGCATTAGCACTTTAGTGAGTACAGCTGGATGTGTGCTGCTCTTTTGATGCTGCTTTGTTTAGAAAAAAAAAAAGTTGTATGAACTTTCGAATGGCATTGTGCACAACTAAAATGTTATGCTATGGAGCTTACAATGGCTCAGTAGGGGGATGAATGATAAATTCATTCTGTATTATGTATCCAGGCCAAGAGCATTATGGGTATGAATCTGGGGGTGGGAGAGAGAGGGGGGTTTGCTACTGGATGCATAGAGAGGGGGATGATGGCAGATATTCATGAATATGCAGCCTGTCCCCGTATTCCCCTTTGTGTGGCTGCTGAAGTGCTCCAGCTCTTTCACACTTTATTCGACTTACTCTTTTGTTTCTCTTCGGTCTCAACTATTCCTTCACGCGCGACTGAATGAAGCAAGAGCGGCGTCTGTTTCACCCTCAGTCCTACATACTTGCTTTAAATTATATTTAGTCTGCTTCACTGATAAATTATACACAATTTTAACACGATTACAAAAAGCCTTGATATACTATGGGAAAGCATAAAGGATTCGCTTTCCATCAACCGTTTTTGCTGTAATTATTGAACAGGGCCGGCGCCCTGCCTCCAGCTCTCTGCTTGAAGTGATTTAATGACGCAGCTTTTCTGCCGGAGTCTAACAGAGATGAAAGGAAAGAATCTTTGAGGAGAGGTTTGCAGGGAAGAAGAGAGGTTTATGGTATAAGGATGGATGAGAAGAAGGGGATAGACTTTCTCTGTTTTTGTCTTTACACTCTAAAGGAATGGCGGACATTTTCTCACATGCTTGGGACTGTCCACTTGTGTGTGGCTGTGTATCTTTAGGCATTGTTGTATTCATGTGATGTAATAGATCAATCAATAATTCAGTAGCAGTGTCAAACTCATCTGCTGCAGCTCCTCGCCCGAGGAGGATTACACATCTTGAAGTGAGCCAGAGAGCAGAGGAAGAGGGAAGGATGCAGACAGGGATGACAAGGGAATTTTTTAGGGAATAAAGGACAGGAAGACATGATTTTAAGACATGTTGAGTTGTCAGGGTGAACAAATGTGTGGGGAGGAGCATTAGTGGAAGACAAATGGCTGCTGAGATACATTTTAAAAGCAGTCTTTAAATCTTTGATTCAAGTTGAATAGCAGGAAAGGAACAGTTTCATTTTATCTTGGTCATCTTGCTGAGCCTGCAGAGTGTATGTAAGAAGCTGCTGCTGGATTATTTTTATTGGAGAGGCTTATGTTGTTGACTTTATTTTGTGTGGTGCACCCATGTGTACAGTGCTTTGTTTGCACTGATTAAAGTTTCACTTTGTTTCAGGCCTACTTTTGACTCTCTGATCTGGAGACTTGGAGATAACTAGGTCACCACTCACATGCATTCTTCAGTCGTTTTTACCTCTGCCTCCCTAATTCACTTTGACCACCTGTGGCTGGAACTGACAAGAAGTTCCAATAGGTCAAAACCCAGACCAGGTTGAAAAATGTTAGCATAGCAAATGCATGTCACAGTCTCTCCAAATGTGGATGCATGTCACAAAAGAGCGTGTGCGCTTCCTCAGTCATACTTTACCAGAACGAGTGCGAGCTTAAAGCGACTATATATTTCTGAATACGCTGATGTAACAGCATTTGGGCCGTCATTGTGCTTGTCATTTGTTACCGTAACACAGAACATGTGTCAGGTGTCCCGTAACAGATGCTGGCATTGAAGCTGTGTATTTTGATCTCTGAATGGCTTCCAATGTAATATAAGTGAAGTTGGTTGGTATCAGTTTTCTCTCATGGCTGTTGCCCATTGATGATCAATTATTCACAGCAGTCCAATGAGAGTCAGTGCTCCATGGGGCTGAGGAAAGAGATGTCATTTTATCTCAATCCACCAACACTTAAGCGTGTAATGCAACGCCCGCTTTTTTCTAACCCTTTCAACCCTGCAGTGACACAGTATTAAACTTTATAACTGTAAAACTGAATGTCCAGTTAGGCAAAACAGCATTTTATGTGCCTTTCAGCTCTTGTTTATATTGTACTATCATTATAGCACACTGTATACTGTGCTTTTGTTGTTTAATGATAAAAAAATCATCATAACAGAGCTCAAGTGTCTGTTCACACCTTGTGTGTTGATACCAGTGGGTTTACATGAAAAGGGTGCCACAGTGCATGATGTTTATTGGTTGATTGATTGAAGTCCGGAGGACTGCCTACATCATGTTAATGAAAGGGCTCTTCTTTCCTCCCGCCTCTCCTCGCCTGCTGCCTCTTTTCTGAGCAGAAGGCTGTCACTTTCCCTCTCCCGCTCAATACTTCTATCCATCCTCTCTCTCTCCATCAAGCCCTCTCACAGGCTGCACAAGGAGAAAGCCTATTTAAAAATGATATGTGGTCAAGGTAATGGACTCATCTCTCCTCTCACATTTCTTCCCTCGGCTGTCAGTCCATCTATCTGTGTGTCACCTCGGTTCCTGTCCAGGTTCAGACAGGACGAACACACCCATTTCGTTTGGTTTTATGTTGCTTTAATTTTGTCAGGAAAACTTGGTCTGACCTATTTCTGCTGAGTAAGCTCACTGGAGCGTTGGGAATGAAATGAACCCATTGCCATCGAAAGCATACGCAGGCGCACACACACATAAGAAAAGGACTGAAAGGTGCATAGACAGAGAGCGCAGCTGCGTGCTGTGAGCAGAGAGCTGGGCCTTACTTCATTTTAGAGACACTTAAACAAAATGAGAGGCTGCAGATTTATTTTCTGGAGCGGGGTCGGTGTGTAGGGGAGGTGGTCACAACATATGTGTGTTTTATATGTTTTGAAACATCTGTGTGTGTGTGTGTGTGTGTGTGTGTGTGTGGGCTTTGCTCATGAGATTGACTGCCCTGCCAAAAGAGCAGCACAGCTCAGCAACAGCTCCTGACAGCCCCTGTCACAAACACAGAGATGTGAGCGGTGTGTTTGTGTGTGTCTGTGTGTGTGTGTGTGTGTGCAGGGTGAGTGTGTTTACATTTGAACATAGGCTGTGTGTCTCATCACAAATATTCTCTTGCCTACAAGCGCACACAATCATATGCAGCCAATGTACACCTTACACTGCACATTTCCCTGCTGAGGGATTAATAAAAGATTATTTTGTCTTACCTTATCTTTTATCCAGTGATACACCACATGCACATACTAAATGCACATGCAAACACACGCAGTTTGTATTGATTGTTATTTATTCTCTTTCTTTCTTTTTATTTCCAGGCATTACAAATGATCAGATACAAAACTAGACATTCATTCTGAAGCATAAATATGATTATTAATTAATTAAACAAATTGAAATTTGTCCATAGCAGCGCGCACACACTTGTTTCAGTGTCTAAGTGTGTCATCTTGTGTCCAAGCTTGTTCTGATGTTGGCATTTAGGCATGCCTTTAAAGAGATCACATGCTTCATCAGCTAACTTGGTCACCGGAGACCCTCCCCCTCATACGCACACATACATGCGCGTTGCCGAGCATTGGCCTGGCATTCACATCAGCTTCATGATGGGACGGGCCAGCGCAAGATTGAGAGAGATGGGTAGATTCAGAGAGATGAACGCTGATAAAACATGGCTGAAGCGACCCTGACAGAGATAGACAAAGAAGTGCGGAAAAGTGACAGGGAGAGGGATAAACACAGACAGGCCCGTGGGTATCACAGCTTGACATAGCTACATCCATCTATAATTCATGACCTCAAAACCCTGGGGCCACATACATTATGCAGATAAACTGAAGGATTCAGGATTAATTCACAATGCATAAAGATATGAAGCACGACTGCTGAATATCTTTGTTGTTTAGATGTAAACACATAATCCCCACTAAATATTGTGTGGTAGAAGAGCGGATGTCATATTTACTTGTCTTTGTTATGCTGACTTCCTGTGGCCAAAGAATATATGTGCAGCTGATAAGTCACTTTGTAGCCCTGCAGAAGTATTTCACTACTGAAAAGGTCTTTTCTTAAAACTGGGTTGTCTGTGCAGAAGAAAGAAGTAAAAATTTCTGAAATTGGTGCTGCAATACCAGAGAAAATAGAGGAAAATGCTCAACGCCCTTTTTGCAGTAAGTGTTGTGCATCTACCCCTTCTAGGGTCTGCGAAGAAAAATGAACCACATGCTCAAAAATATTAAAATAGGCATAAAAATGGTTGAACCAGCTATGACCTGGGGAAAGGTTTACTCAATCAAAATCAGACATATCCCATTTGCAAGTGGCTGTTTATGACGTGCACCGTATATGGTGCTGAACTGTCACAGCATCGTGGAGTGTAGCAGAGATGCTCAGTAACATACTATAAGTGCTGGAGAAACCAAGCTAATGTTTTTCCACAGGCATGCACAGAATAGCAAGACCTGGTGACTCAGACCCCTACAAATGTCAACAGTGTTAGTACTGAAATCTGAACTAACAGCCGTGGCCTGGAGGATTTGACTCTTAAGATAGCTAACCTAGCCTAGCCTGGCCTACAATGGAGCTGCAGCTAAAGTAAATGCAAACTGGCTTAGTGTTAATTTGCAGTGATAGCACTCATAACTTCCTCAACTATCTTCTTCTTCTTGTCTTCTCTAGTCTGAAATCGGCTTTGGGAAACTTGAGACCTACATCAAACTGGACAAACTAGGGGAGGTGAGATCAATAAAGAACATCAGTGAATGTGACAGATGTACAAGCTCCTCAAATACTCAGTTTGCTTTGTCTCACAATCTCAATGCTTTCTATCTCTGCAGGGGACTTATGCTACAGTGTTTAAGGGGCGAAGCAAGTTAACTGACAACTTAGTCGCTCTGAAAGAGATCCGACTGGAGCATGAGGAGGGGGCGCCCTGCACTGCCATCCGAGAAGGTATCGAACTGATCGTGTGATTTGGAAGTAAAGAGCTTACAGGTCAACATGGGACCATAAAGTCAAGAAGCTTGTAAGGCCTTGAGAGTGTGGGGGCCTACACTAGCTGTTCATCCGTATTGCCCTGTAGCTCCTTCAGCTCTCAGTGAACTTTCATCCCTTTTAGCTCTTCTTCCAGGTTGTCTGTGGTTGTCTGACAGTCTCTGATATGTCTCCCTCTTCTAGTGTCTCTCCTAAAAGACTTGAAGCACGCAAATATTGTCACTCTCCATGACATTATTCACACTGACAAGTGCCTGACACTCGTGTTTGAGTACCTGGTGAGTGTCTGTACTATGCATGCTTGTACATGTATTGTCTTGTCTTTCGACTGAGTATCATACTAATCTGAACAAATATCTGCACTACATCTTTCTTTCTTTCTTTTCCATCAGGAGAAAGATCTGAAGCAGTACATGGATGACTGTGGGAGCATCATGAGTGTTCACAATGTCAAGGTAATGCAAAGTAATACATCTGTTCAGTACTGTGGAGAATGCTGTTGTAAGGAAAGAACTGCTGTTGACAATTAAAGCTTAGAAAAATGTCTGCTTACAGCTTCCATCATGTCTTGATTTATACTTTAGACAGTGGAAAAACATTGGCAGGCTGCTTGACTTCTGAATAATAACTCAAAAAAGTCTCTGTTCTTTGATCACTACTTTGTAATAACACCACAGAAGTTTTGCTGTAACAATAAATTACTTGGTAGTCATACAAGTCATACTAATCTCCTCTCCTCTACTCTCCAGATATTCCTATTCCAGCTGTTACGAGGTCTGGCGTACTGCCACAGAAGGAAGGTCCTTCACAGAGACCTCAAACCCCAGAACCTGCTCATCAATGAAAAAGGAGAGCTCAAACTGGCAGACTTTGGTACATCGCTTCACTAACTAAAAGTCACACATGAGCCTTGTATATAATCTTGAAATTTCCTATTTTTAAAAAGGTATTATAAAACAGAAACAAGAGTCTGAAAGCTCCACTAGTGGCCCCGAAAGACTGCACTGCCACCCTACCTGACAACCCAGTTTGACGTGACTAACCACCCAAACACTGCCCTCTGTGGGCAGTCATCGAAACATGGCATACTATTGTACATTCTCTGGTGTTAGTTAGTGTTATTCCTCTTTGTAAATTGCTATTTAATTGTTTGTTCATGAGAAAAAACAGGAATTAAGAATAACATTAAGAAGTACAATACAATAGTAATACAATAATAATACAAAGTTTATTGTAGATTTGATAGAATAACAGTGGATTGTAGAGTCAAAATAATTTTTTAGTTCTGAAGTTTGATTCTGGTGTGATGATACGTGAGGTACCCTACAACACCAAACCAATGAAAAAAGCAAACCAAGCAGCATTCATCACTTAACATCACTTCTTGTGTTTGAATTAAGGTTTGGCACGAGCCAAGTCTGTTCCTACAAAGACCTACTCTAATGAAGTAGTGACGCTATGGTACCGACCACCAGATGTGCTTCTAGGCTCCACTGAGTACTCGACACCCATTGATATGTGGTGAGCAAACACACACACATAACATACGCAGTATTTTGCACTCATTCGTGTTTGCTTATTGTACTCCTTCTGTGCCTTTGTGCAGGGGTGTGGGCTGCATCTTTTATGAAATGATCACTGGCAGACCTCTCTTCCCTGGATCGACTGTGGAGGATGAGCTTCACCTCATATTCCGCATCCTTGGTGAGAAAACACCAGTGTGATTCGGATGAGCATTTGCTTGTGGAACATTCATGCTTTTGCGTATGTGTGTGCACACTCTACATATGTCCTCTTTATCTTCAACAGGTACTCCTACAGAAGAGACCTGGCCTGGTATCACCACCAGTGAAGAGTTCAAGACATATAATTTCCCCCGATACCAAGCAGAGCCCCTCGTCAACCACGCACCCAGGTGTGTACAGCCACGGTTGCGTGTGTGTGCGGATTGATTAGGGGACAGATCTCTTAATGGCCAGTATGGACAGGAGGAAGGATTACAGCAAGCAAAACCTGTTGCAATGTTCGTATGGGCACCTGATTATTGTAGACCCATCCTCTAAGTGACTGTGATACGTTAGATGTAACAAGATAAGGATTGATTTTCAGTAGGAACTGTAGTCAAGTATTTCCGCCTCTCTTGAAATGGCGGGAACACTACACCTCTCTATATGGCTCAGGTCAGCATTTGACCACACTGACACTCAATTCTCTCTTCATGTCACTTTCCCTTCCTCTCTCTTGCCTCCTCTCCTACTTTCCATGACACAGGATAGACAACGATGGCCATGACTTGCTCTCAATGCTTCTACAGGTAAGGAACATTGCTCATCATAATGGATATTTTTAATATATACACACCTACTGCAATGGGTGAAAAATAACAGTCCTGTTTTTATATCTCCTCTTTGTCTGTGTGTGTGTAGTTTGAGGCTAAGAAGCGGGTATCAGCTGAGGATGCTCTCAGACAATCGTATTTCAGGAGCCTCGGGGAGCATGTTCAAACACTGGCAGACAGTGAGTACATACACTTTGACATATTGAACACACACCTTTAGTGTACAGACACTGTCTCACCCACTTTCTGTTGGTTTCAGCTGCATCCATCTTCTCTGTAAAAGGCATTCAGCTCCAGAGAGATCCAGGGAAGAGATCCTCAGTCTACCCAGAGTCGAGTAAGTCCTCCAAGATAGAAAAGTGGGGGGGCGGGGGGGAGCAAAATGTGAGGAAATCCCAGAGGGAATATGATAGAGAATAGGTCTTGCTCCCTGTCCTCTTCCTCTTCTCTTCTTCTCTATCTGTTTGCTTTATGTCGTCTCTCATGTCACTGTGTGGTCATACATGTCACACAGTTTATCACGAGGTCCGTGCTTCCACTGCATACAGATCTCAACTCCCAATATTTACAGCAGATAAGCAGCACGTGCAATACACTTTACAGTTACTGTTGTGCTCTGTGAAGGAGGAACAGGAGATGCTTTTTTTTTTGCCAAGTTAGTGGCATATCTGTAGGGATGGCAAAGGCAGTCTGATGGAAGGTCCACTACTTTCGGCCAAACTGAAGTATCTCAACAACTATTTGAAGGCTGGCTGTGAAATTTTCATGGTTCATAGATGTGAATCCTAATGGATATGGTTTGCTTTATCACTAAATATCTTTAAAACTAATGGCATTCCCATCAGCCTCAGCTACACTTTGTGGTCAGTGCCAGTTAGCAAAGGTTAGCACACACACACAGCTATGCTAAGATGGTGGACATGGTAAACATTATCTGGGCTAAATCATTATCATTGTGAGCATGTTAGCATAGCATTTGCATTAAGCTCAAAGCACCACTGTGCCAAACAACAGCCTCACAGAGTAGCTAGCATGGCTGTAGACGCTTGCTTTAATAGTGAATAGTAATACATTGATTGATGTGCTCAAAAATGCATTGTACCATGCAATGAGTGAACAAATCTGCAGTGAAAAAGAAAAGCTATCCTGCCAACAGCCCATGACAGTTGGAAATATGCAGTGTCATTAATGTCAAGCTATCCAACAGAAGGTTCTGCCAATTATCATCTGTGCTTCTAGCTGTCAGATTTAGTCATTACAATGTAAACATTTAGATGTTAAAAGATGCTAAGAGTTCAGGCTAAAGACAGAAGTCCCATCATAGACAGCTGATATCCAAAATAACTAGTCCACCCAACCACTGAATGAACTCTCCGTTATATTACTAAGGTCAGTGAAATGCAGCTGAGGAGTTTTCCCTTTGTCTGAACCACGATGCATTAACTGTGCATACCTGATTTGCATAGATTTACTTCAGTGTTTCTGTCTCTATCACAGTCTCAGCCTGTGTGTGTGTCTCTTTCTTCCTGCTTCTGCTGCCTCTCTGTCATGTTCTGATAAACTGTCCTTTCTCTTTCTTGGTACCCATGCTCTCTCTCTTCTTTCGCAATGTTCATCTTTTCCTTAATCCTTTCTATCTCCCTTGTGTGCCCTACTCCAACTCCTCCGTAACACCTCAATATTCCCAACCTTTCCCCCTCTCCCCCTAACCCTTAAAAGCGATGGCCCATAGGCTAGGCTCTGCACCCTCCCAGTACTTCCAGAGAGAAGCAGCCAATCCCAGGGCTCAGAGTCACAATCTCTCCTCTACTTCCACTGGCTGAGTGGCCCCTACCATTCTGGTAAATACGGTCTCTTTCATTCTGTCTGTCTTCTAGCCAGTCCCCTCCTCTCTTTTCTGTTTGGCTATGACCTGGCCTCTTTCCATCTGTCCTTTTGCATTTTGTCTTTATGGCAGTTCCACTTACTGTATGGCTCTTCCGGTTGCTGAGCTGGACTAAATGTTGGTACATGTCACTTCCCACCTTGCATTCCCCGAACCAAAACAACACATTATCTGTTATCTGTTCAAACTCACATCCTTTCACTCTTTTTATTGTTTTTTTCTTCGTCTCCGTGTTTTTCTTTAATTCCTCTTCTTGCTCCTGCCGGCCTCCCCTCACATTTCCAGCCCTGCACCCACGCGCATCATCTCAGTTTTCACTTACCTAATCCTCTTTTTCTTAGAGTGAGCCACTCCCAGTGTGTATTTCAGGGATGAAAGGGGCAACAATACGTTCATAAAAGAAAAGAATGTGATCAGAGAATGGGGATCGAGTCATTTGATTCTTTTCATTTGCAGTCCTGTTTAGGTTTCTTCAGCGAGAGATGTAGCCTTTTTATTGAGTCTGTAAGTGGGTTTGGTTTAGTGTGCGTTTGGTTGGTTGTGTGTGATAAATGCATTTTCTATCGGCATGGATATAGTGTTTGTTTTACGGCAGTGTGTTACAGTTACTGGTAAGTATGACTTATCTTCAGCAATGTGAGATTACACACAGTTCTACAGGTTATAGAGCTATATGACCCACCACTGCACTATATCACCTAAAGTATCTGTCCACAGACCTTTTTTATAGTACTTTTATGAAACAGTGTGCAACGGTTTGAGGAAATCACTTTCAGATTTCAGCATGACAACGTTCTTGTGCACAAATTCAGGTCCATAAACAAATGTTTTTTTCTAGTTTGGTATGGAAGTACTTGACTGGCCCGCACAGAGCCCTGGCCCCCTTATTTATCAAACCTCTATACACTCAATTATGCTCTTAACTCTTAACCAAGGACTAAAGAAATCTTCGCTGATTGATCACATGCATGCTCAGAAAGGAAGAGCCCATTGTTCGTTCCTTTCAGACTTTCTTTTCAATATGGTTTTGATTTTTTAAAGTTTGTTTTGAAATGTGTGACATGTTGATTCAACTCTTTTAGCAATTAACATTTTCACAAAAAAATGCCAAACATTTGATTTTGAGAATGTTACAGATATATGTATAATACTAAATGAAATATTTTGGGGTGTAGCACATTTGATGATGTGACCACAGGCTCTAGGAAATTGTGGCAAGCGTTTTTCATTATTTTCTGATGTTTCATAGACCGAATGATCAATGAAGAACTTGCAGCCTTTCGTGTGTGTTGAGTGCTTTTGGCCTTATAGTTTGTTGTATTTTGCATTGCTGCCATGGAGTGACGTTTGCAGGTGTGTGGTGGTGTGTGTTTGTGTCTGAATGAAATCCAAACTTTTTTTCACATTTGCCTCTCTCTCTCTCTCTCTCTCTGTCTCTCTCTGTCTCTCTCTCTTTCTCCCTCTCCCTCTCCCCTCCCTACTCTCTCTCCCTCTCTCAGCCCAGGGGAAGAGCAGGAGGCAGAGTGTGTTGTTTTAGTGCTGGCGGGGGCGCTGAGGTGAGGAGGACAGTGACATGTGGAGCTGTCCTGTCAGACATACATTCACTGACCCTGCCACACACACACTGAAGGAGTGACACACAACCTGCCATATTATAGACACACACACACACACACACACACACACACACACACACACACACACATACCATGAAGAAGGAGACAGCACACACACACACACACATCAACATGGAAACAACACCATGCAGAACTAAGGCTGAAGAATTCATACGTAATTTTAAAAAAACCCACTCAATTCAACCCTAAAGACAGAAAAAAGAACTTAAAATGAGAGAAGCGCTGGAAGAAAAGTGGGAGAGGACAAGACTCTCCTTGCTGCTACTATCGCTGCTGTCCAGAAGAGGGCAGCGTTTAGGACGTGGGCTGACTCGGTCTTTGAGCCGAACTTGCTGTATCAGTGGGCTGTGAGGAGAAAGGAGTGAAGAGTGGACACGATTCGAAGGCAGAGAAAGAGAGGAAACCTGTCACCTTCTCTTGTGCTTTTTTTTTTTTTTTTGGTTTGGATTATTGTTGTACATAAAAAGACTGAACTGTAGACCTCTGCTTTTTCATAACACGCCTCAGCCTGAATCCAAACTCTGAATATTGCACCTCAACCCTAAAACCCTCGCCTAACCTCTTGGCCCTTTATTACATGATCTTTCAAACAACACAGAAACACACAATCTCTTTCTCTCTCTGTTTTTGTTCTCTCTCTCTCTCTCTCTCTCTCTCTCTCTCTCTCTCTCTCTCACACACACACACACACACACACACACACTGATGGCTCACTTAAAAGTTAAGTGTGTAGATCAATGGAGTTTACAGAGATAAACTTTAGCACCTTATTGTCCAATAGAGGTCAGGGTGGCTGTCATTACCTCATCAGTCACTCAAGCAGAGTAGGATGTAAAGTACTTTCTAGATAGTAGAATGAAGAAGAATCAAAATAACAAACCAAAAAAGAGACACAACCACTCACTAACCATAGGACAGACGTATTTCCCTTCATGGAATTGGAACATCACGACACTGCAATGAAAAACACTCACAAACCATTAATAGACAGTAATTGCATTGGTCACATGCTGTAAAGAACACGACGCTGCGAGACGCTTCTGTTTCAGTACACAAGAAAGGCAACCTGTAAGGACAGAGAGGTAAAGGAAGTGTACAAATCCTCACCTGCTTATTCTCAGACACCCCCTTCCTCTTTTGCCTTGACTCAGAAGTTGTCTTGATTTGCTGTGTGGTGTACAGGTGTTGATGTTGAAATGTTCTCTTTGCACCTGACTTTTACCTCTTTAGATCGTGAGTAGAACATTCAACAACCCCAAACCTCTCCCGCCCAACTCCACGTGCATTTATTTTTACTCTTTTTTTTTCAGTCTGTATATACGATCATACTTTTGTCAGAAGCAATGATAATTCCAGGATGCTGTTCTCAGTCTTTACCGTGTTCCCGCTGGAGCAGTGTGGCGACTGGCTGGGGACGTGTTGCACATTCCTTGAGCTCAGGACTTATTGCTAGTGTCATTTTGTGGATGCTGTGAGATGCAGCTGGTCTTGTACGTCTCCCCAGTAAAGCAGGGTACGTCGAACACGGCCTGAAACTCTTTGCAAAACTGATATGTGAAGAAGAAGAAGAAGAAGAAGAAGAAGAAGAAGAAGAAGAAGAAGAAGAAGAAGAAGAAGAATCATTTCTCAGCATCAAACTGTCAGTCTTGTGTGTCCTTCATTCTCTGTTCATTTGACAGTCATATCGCTGTTCAGTGACTACCTGACCCATGTCTTTACCTGTCATCTCTTCAAGCATGTTTGTGTATTAAACACAGCTGTTTTCAGTTGGTATGTGAAATAGCTGCTGCTGGAAAAGGAGTACCTCCAGTTGGTTTCAATCTTGCATGGGACTTAACTTTTACACCAAACACCGCATCAGTCTGCAAGTCCTCGGTGAGTCTGGAGACCTTAAAGAAGATAAAGACAACACCTTATTAAGCAAAAATGTGATGTGCTGCCGGCATGGGGACCAGATCATTTGTATGACAAATCTGACTAAACTTCAAGTTTTAGAGTACAGTTATAACTGTTATGTAGCCTGTGTAACTGGGCGCTAACATTTAGCAGGACTTGAAGCACTCAGACACACTGTTGTTTCCTGCTGTTATTGCTACTGCCAGAAACAACAGGACCGACGTCGGTCCTACAGGTACCTGGTGTTCAAGCACACAACTGTTCCACACACCAATCAGTTGACATGTCAATATGTACTGTATCCATGAGATGACCTGTGAGTGTAGATTGGAATTTCCTGTTCCTCAGGCACCGACCTCGGGTGACTTCTCCATCTTTTTCTGAAATGGATCCAGAAAGGGTGAAGCTGTCCCTCGTCCGTGCCTGTCAGAAGGACTACTTATTTACCCAGAGTGTGACAGGATGTAGCATGTACATAGATCCCTCACTCTGTATATACAAAAGTGTACAGGTTTGATACAGCTATTCACACTCTGGCTTTTTTTTTCTTTTTTGTGCTTTTCTTTAAAGAAAGTCATAGCAATATTTCTGTAATCAATAAAAAGCCAAGGTAACAGGATGAGTATGATTGCATTTGTGTTCATTTAGAGAGGGAGAAGTGACTGTGAATGATCAAACTGTGAGACTTGACTGAACTGATGACAGGTTTTTTTTTCTTGCTGTTTAACATGCTGGATCCAAAAGGCTGGAGTGAAGTATCGTGTTGCAAAGGAGTATAACACACTGATTATTTTGATTTTTATCGATGAAAGCCATAAAGGTCATATATAGGTGAGAAAGGTGTGTTTGTATGTGAGGGGTGTGTACCGTGTTTGAGTACAGACCTCAAGAAGCAAAGGGGATGTGAACACCTAATAAAAAATGTAAAATAAAAAATCATTTAATTACCTTCTTTTTGTCATAAATCCTTTAAAAATACATCAGTGTAGAGTGTGATAGATTATATAATTAGCATTTCCACAGCCATTGTTCAACATTACAGAACTGTCTCTGATTACAGGGTTTTTGCAGTTTGCTGCAAAACTTCTAAGTAAATTTCTTGACTGATTTTGCTTGTGCTAAAAGGAAATTTTGAGATCAGTCAAACTAATGTTTTTTTTCAAGCTACAAGTGAAAGAAGACATAGATCTACAAATACACATTTCACTGAGGCTCAACCAAGTAAGCGTGTTTGTGCGTGCTTTTCTCATAGCTTATACAGTACCATATGTAAGCCTCTTAGCCCAAGTAATCCAGCCACTGACGAAAAGACCTAAGGAGAAAGGGAAGATTATTTTGTAAGCGCAGTATAGTGGTTTTACATAAACTGAGTAAACGTGCATGCACATCATTCATTTTAGCATCTCTCTGTGTAAATGTGGATTTGAATTCCTGCAATCCTGCTCGTAAGATCAAGAAGAATTAAACATGCTGAACAACATCTGTGACAGAGAACAAGACAAAGGGGCTACCTTTATTGTCACAATAGATAAAAAGTTCTGATTACATTTCAGTGGAAAATATTGTACTTTTTACTTGACTACTAGTCTGACAGCAAAGGCTTCTCCTTGTTTTTTCATTAAGATTTTACAAAAAACACATAAGTTTCTGAAAAACAACACATTCAAGATTAAACCAATTGTTCACTAAAAAGTAATGTCTATTTTAATCATTTGAAGAACTTTTCCAAGACCCAAAATTGATAAAATTGTGAAAAAAAGGAAGCATTTGAGGAAGAATAATGAAGAAAAAAAAGAAAGAAAGAAATCTAAAGTCTGAATTGGTTGACCGAAAAAGGCTACAGCAAAGCCCTCTAGCATGTAGCCCACACGTCCCAGGCATAAGTATCTCATGGCACTGGTTAAATCCAACTCAAGTCCAAAATATCCATATACAGTTCCAAACAAATACAAAACAAAAGAGAAAACAGTGAGATAACACAGTATGGTTTTTAAGATCAGAGCTAAATGCATTTTTGAGGTTGAAAAGAATAATGAAAAGACCCCAGGCTGTCCTTCATCTTCTCTTTAACTGTCATGATTTCCAAGCTTTTTTTTTTTTTTTTTTATCCCCAGGTAATTTTCTTTTGGTCCACCAGGAGCAAGAGGGCCAATTTCAGTCTTTTTTATGCAACATTAATGACTGTTCAGCTCCCAATCACAAGGGGGCAGCAGAGACTGCAGCTGCATCTCCGGGGGAATGGAATAGAGTGGAATGGCATCCTGTGGAGGAAGATGACTCAACAGCATTGAGATAATGCAATAAAAGGGAGACATTTAGGTTCAATCCAAAACAGGGTGAGTACATTAAGAAGTAGAGGAAATAGCAAATAATATTAAGCACACATAGCAAATAAAAGTTTTATTTTTATTGCATTACAAATATTCCCAACTTCCAGCCTCTAAATTGTGAGGATTTTTTTTTCATTATGTACAAAACATATGGTGAGAAATAGAATGACTGTGCACATATTCTACCAAAAAACACTGTCTGACTTACAAGTCCCCTAAATAACACAAAAACAAACTCTCACGAGGTGTGTAACAGAAGGTGAAATTGATATTCTCTCCTACTAATTGCAAATAAACTTAAAGCCTTAATTGCTGTGATTTAAAGTAGTTTTCCCTTTTGCAAAGGTGAGGCTGGCTGGCTGTCTCAGTGGAGCTGATTTCAGTTGATGTGATCTAATGTGACTGTGTGTGATGACCTATACAGGTGCTCTGAGTCAGGACAAGAGGCTTGAGGCGATGTCGAAACTGAAGTAGTACCAATGCAGGGTGCTCATCTCCACTGACCTGGTGAGACACACACATCCTCTCCATTGTGCTGCTCTCCATATGTCACCCATCACTGGTTTTCTTGTCTGTATGCATCTATTATAAGGCTTCTGATCAGCATCTGTTCTTCGGTCCTGGATGTTGTCAGACTTCCAGAGGCATTGATGCAGACAAAGTGAACTTGGTGATAAACCTGGATGTGCCGCAGGACTGGGAGACGTACATGCACCGAATCAGACGGGTTGGCCGCTTCGGTTAGTCTCCAGTAACGTTCAGTTAGAGCAGAAATTAACATGCTAACTTTGAATCAAAACACAAAAATAGCTTAAATGTAAATTTTGCTTACATTTAAAAGAGAGCAGTTTTGCTGCATTCTTTCATTCTTTCTTCAAGTGTTTTTCACAGCCCATTGTTGATTTTCACTGTTGTAGGTGATTCAGAAAAAAACCTTATCTCCTGGCGGTAATATATTATTTATATAGAAACTATTTGTTTCATCCCTGTTGTTGTCCTGAATTAGACTTGATTTGCTCAGGCAATGAACGCTTCCAGGTTCTTCCTGCACTGGCAAACGACACGAGAGAAACAAAAACTAAATATAAACTTCTACTCGCAGGTAGCACCAGTAAACGGCCGACTCTACCACCAGGCAGCGGAAACATGCTGTGCTTGATTGTGATGAGTCCCAGCTGTGTTGGAGCCAGCTCCCAAGCCACCTGGAGAACCACGGCCAGCCTCTGCCAAAAAAGGAAACACTGGAACAAAGCCCCACACCTCTCCACAGTACACAAGAAAATACAAGAATTTCCCAAACCACCACATGAAGTGTGTTGAAAGAGAATCAAAATTAAAAATCAAGTGTGTTCATTTATTAAAAAAAAAAAATGCATTGTGTTTGACTTTTGCATTCATCAAACTGTGTTTTGCGGCGTCACTGGGCTCTGTGGAATTCTAGAACTGGAACATAGAACTTGGTCACACTGGTCAATGGTCAGTGTGGCGAGAAGCCATTTCATTTCAGTGCACAGAGCACTGAGAGTTGAACACAGTGAGACATTGAGGGGAAAAATCTAAAGATACCTATTGCACTCACAGTTATTTCAAGAAATTTCATTAATACAACCTTTAGAAATCATGTGTTTTACAGTGGTAAGTACCAAATATGCCCAAATGTAATGTAAGACCACTAAGCAGCAGGAACAATCTAGCAACGAGTCTTCTGCAGTCCACAGTCTTTATGCTGTGCTTGATTATGATGAGTCCCACCTGTGTTGGAGCCAGCTCCCAAGCCACCTGGAGAACGACCACCTTGATAATTTGTAACAAAAACAGATAAATAAATTCTCTTTGTTCAGGAAAAGTGATGGTAAAGAATATGATCACCACCGGCTTGAGACAGGTGAGAACGACAAAGAATGATCAGAGAGAGAGGCCTTTTAAAGAGAGTGTGCTAAAATGGCTGAGGTCAGGAACACCTTCTGCTTGGAGATGAAGAACGTAGAAAATGAAAGAAAAGTCTTCAAGAGAGAACCTGAACAAAAAGAAATGGAATAGGAGAAAGGCTTTTAACGCTGAAAAAGAGGCTATGTGTGAGGACAGGAAGGCATTTGAGAGAAGTGGGAGTTGTATAAGATGAGGATGGCCAACATTCAAGAGAAGACAGACATTGAGAGGATGAGTGAGGCTTTCAAAAAGACCATTAAACCCAGTGCTGTCAAAAACATCACAGACACACAAAGAAAGAGAAACCGAAATCTCTCCAATGAATGACTATCAATGACTGTGGTACATTAGATGCAAATGTATTGACAGCTATTGGATTGTTTTCCAAATTTTGATACAAATATGCTCCAATGCTCAACCTAGGAGAAAAATATCTTTGCTGATTGATCACATGCATGCGCAAAGAGGACAAGCCTATTCCTCGTTGTCTTTAAAAAAAAAATCCTCACATTTTCTGAGAGACATATTCGGCAAAAGCCAATGTGATTTAGATTTTGCACGTTTATTTTCAAATGTGTGAAATGTTGATTTAACTTGTTCAACAATTATTTTTTTATTTGTAATACATGCACATATATAGAGAGATGAAATCATCATGTTATCTTATCTTATCTTATCTTATCTTTAGTGTGTACCATGTTTGACTGCAGACCTCAAGAAGCAAAGGAATACCTCATAAAAAAAATAGTAAAAATCATCTAATTACTTTCTTGTTGTCATAAATCCTTTGACTATATATCACTGTCCAGTGTAATAGATTATTACATTACAGATTACATTTACATGCCCATGCCATGTTCAACATTACAGAACTGTCTCGTTCATGGCTTTCATTCCAGTCTGTCATCCTGGTGATCTGAAGCTGCCTCAGGAGTGAGACCACGGGGATTTATGCACACTTTCACTCTTTCAAAGATCCTTTAGGTGAGATTTTTTGGCTCTTGTTGACAGAAGCAACCGTGGTCTCACCCTCAGACATTTGTGGATCTGAAGCCCACGGATTCCATCCACACAAGACAGTGGGGACAGCGTATCCTCGAAACTGGAAAAGACACACATACAGCACTCATGGTTGATACAGATGAATAATAGTGTATGGTTATATGTGCCTGAATTCCTTTGTATGAATGTAACTGTGCATGATGAAGAGTTACCTGTCTGTTCATGAAAACATATATAATGGGGTTGTAGACAGTGCTGCTTTTAGCCAAGTAAACAGGTATAGTGGCGATGATGGGGTCAATATATAGACTGGAGTCCATGATGACAGCAAGGGCCATGGCAGCATATGGCAGCCAGGTCACCAGGAAAGCCAGCACCATCACCGCGACCATACGTGCCACCTGCACCTCCACGCGATATGTGCTGCCAGCCTCTGATACCTGCAGTTTGGTCACCTAAGCCACCAAAACGCAAGCAAAAAGACTACATTGTGATGCTGATAGGAGCAACTGAAGTATCTTTTCATCACTGAGTAAACTTGTCTGCGTTGCTCACCTGGCGGAGGGTCCACAAGAGCTGCGAGTACGACACAGTGATGATAGAGAAGGGCACAGCAAAGCAAAAGAAAAGGAACATGATGATGTAGGACATGTTCCCGACATCCCGGCTGTTCCAGTTAGGCGCGCAGGAGACCTTGACACCCTCCAGCTCATAACTTCCCCAACCAAACAGAGGTGGAGTGTTCCACACAAACGACCACACCCAGGACAGCACCACTCCAGCCACCGCATGTCTGAGGGCAGCAGAGATGGTGTGTCACATGCTGGCGGAGCAATCACACTTGTACCCAGTCTTCATGGTCATTACTGTACCTGGTTTGGAACAGGCAGGCACCCATGGGATAGCACACCACCATGTAGCGTTCAACAGAAATGACTGCTATGGTACACAGGCTTGCTATACCTAACAGAAAACAAGGAACATGTAAAGGCTACATTATTTTTTGGGGAAAATATCCTGTTACTGAGCTTTGCACCAGTTAATGGCATGCTACTTTAGTGGTGGAAGGTGACTAAGTATATTTACCTAAGTACTGTACTAAAGGGCATTTTGAGGATTTACTACATTTCAGTGGGAAATATTGTCATTTTTACTCTTCTGCATTCATCTGACAGCTATAGCCGCTCGTATTTCTCATTAAGATTTTGCATAAAACACGTATGATAAGCTTATAAAACACAACAAGTTAAAGATTATTGTTCCTGACCTTTTTGGCTCATGGCGCCTTATGAAAAAGCAATGTCTAGTTGGGACCCACTGCCACACTGAATTCCTCCCGTGAGTGATTTTCCCCTTTAAACTGCTCAGATTCTCATTTTAACAACTTTTCCAAGGCCCCAAAATTTATAGAATTGTGAAATATTTCAAAGATCTTAAATCTTTGTTTTTCCGTGAACGATTTGAGAAAAGTACATGTAAAAAATAAATAAATAAATAAAATTCTCTAACAGAACAAAAAGAGGCTCTGAATTGACTCACCGAAAAAGGCCACAGCAAAGCCCTCTAACATGCAGCCCACACGCCCCAGGCTGAAGTATCCCATAGCACTGGTTACTGTGGTGGGCAGACCCCCACATACAGCACAGCCCAGGTCACATATAGCTAGATTCACCAGGGCATAGCTGAGTGGCTGTCTAAGCTGCCTGTGTCTCATTGTCACCATGATCACCAGGACGTTGAGGATGATCCCCACCACAGTGAACACACCCATGAGAATGGCCAGTGTTGTGTAGCCAGTCCGAGACAGAAGCTCTGTGTTGACTGAGCTGTGAGACGACGAGGAGTTTCCAAGCAGGACAAGGTGTTCCATTTTCCTCAGTGATAGATGAGGTGACTGCTTCCTGTGTTGAAAATTAAGTGTCAGTGGTCCATCTACAAACTCATCCGTACACAAATTCAACTTAAGTCCAAAATATCCTCATACAGTTCCACAAAATACAAAACAAAAGAGATTAGGCAGGCGCTTAGTGAAAAAATCTATTTACTAACTCCATCAAAATCAATAACTAGTGAAGTCTTTGCCTACAGATGCTGCATGTCTGCTGCTCTGGTGCAGCTGCAGAGATGAGATGGAGATGGGACCCTTTTAATAAGCCCAGTGAGAGGAGAGAAGCTCTAGACCATGACATTTAATTGGTGAAAACCAAATCCACAGATCCGGATTGTGAAGACAATAATTCTGCCTAATATCTTGTAAGACCGCACTTTGCGTGATTGCTGGGTTTACAGCTGCTCCCTAGAAATGAAGCAGAGATTCAGTAACACGATATGGTTTTTAGGATCAGACTTAAGTGCATGTCTGCTGGTTAAAGGCACAGAGGGAACATTATAGCTTGTTAATATCATGCATTTTTGTATACAATTAATAACTCAGCATGTAGAGGCTTAATATTGATTCTGTGCAGCACATCTTGCACGGCCACTGCTTTTGGATTATCTTACAAATGACAGCCAAACAAACAAAACAGAGTAACTATAAATTGGTAACTGTTTGGTTTACAGGCATGAGCAGATGAAATATTGTCAATAATGTAATAAACGTACACATTATTGATTCCTGTTACCATTCCTTTTTTAGAGAGGTCAGAGGTAAAGGTCAGAGGGGATGTTCAAGACTGATTGTGTATGTATCTCTTGTCTTTTTCAGCTCTTTACAATTTTGGAAACACCCTCTAATGAATCTCTTCTGGAAACATCTGAGCACCAAATCCATTGAATAACATTTTAAATAGATATGTTAATAAACTGCAGTCTTAATGTCTTACTAGACAGTGGGAAACCCACAGACATTTCTTAATGACATTACCACCATCTATACCTGCATTATTACCAAATGGTCTACAGGATAAACATCATACAGAGGATTTTTTCACAATCTGGCAACTCAAAAGTTGTTCTGATCAATAGTTATCAAAGCTTTTTCAAGTGTTTTCTCCCCATGTGATTTTCTCTTGGGTCCCGCATGAGGAAGAGGGACATTTTGAGTCTTTTTAGGCAACATTATTGACAGTCAGTTCACCCCCCAGTCACAAGGGGGCAGCAGGGGCTGCAGCTGCAGTTCCGAGGCGCATTAAAGAAGCTGCGCTTGTTCACCGGCCGTAAACATGCAACATGGCTGCCTCCGTGAGGAAAGCAGCCCACGACATAGAATCGCGAAAGCGGACCGATGATGTGCTTCTGTCCGACGGGATCGACTTCGGCTCTCTGCTGCTGTCTCAAGCCGTGCTGGACGGACTTTCCGCCGCAGGCTTTCAGAAACCCTCCCCGATCCAGCTAAAGGCGATCCCGCTGGGCCGCTGCGGACTTGGTGGGTTGACAGAACACGTTTGTGTGTATGTATGTGTGTGTAGCAACTTCCAGCCTCTAAGTAATGATGATTTGTATATTGTTTGTTTTCAGTGATGACACACCAAATATTGTCTCTTCATTTTGAAGCAGAAGGGCCAAAATAACTCAAGGTTTTCGATTGTTTGGCAGATAAAATGAGCAATGTGCTACATGGCAGCGACTAATGATCATTTTCATGATAGATTAATTTTAGGATCATTCTCCTGATTGATCAGTCATTTTGTCTGTAACGTGACAAAGAAAAGTGTTTCGTGAACTTGTTTCATTCTTTGGTTACAGCTTTGCAAAGGGACCATGTGAACATGCAAACGTTTAGTTAGTTTAGTTATAAACTAGTTTATTGCACTCGAATGTTTTACTTCCAGGAAACACAGCGACACAAAATCATTTATCCTCACATGGGAGCTGTAGTTTCTGTCCACTTGCAGGTCGCCTGTGCAGTGAAAACGCTCTGGGCTGCAGCTGTGAAGCAGACAGCAGTTAATCACAGTGTACTTGAAGTAAACGCCTCTGATTGGTCAGACTGTTCAACTGTGGACGTTTAGCTGCTGCAGATTAGGCACTCTCGATGTGAAGCAGCAATTATTGCATCCAATCAAGTTTAATTAAAGGACCAGTTTGTGGGATTTAGCGGCATCTAGTGGTGAAACGGCAGATTGCAGACAACTGAATATTAAATTCCATTTCTGCTGAGAGATCCCAACTCAATCTTCTGCACTGGTCCCTCAGCCGAAGTCGAAATTGTGATCTTGATCATTCAGACGAGTTGTGCAGCCCAACATTGTCCATCTGCTGTTTCAGATTTGATTGTGCAGGCCAAGTCTGGCACGGGGAAGACATGCGTGTTCTGCACCATCGCCCTGGACTCTCTGGTCTTGGAGAATCCTGCAACTCAGGTGAGTGGATTTAACTCCAGCCACTCAAGGTGATCATGCGGAAAAATGTATCTTTCCTGTCCTTTTTAATGTCAGTGATGCAGGCTCTTTTAACTAAGTACAAAACTTTGATTTTGAAGTTTATACCTGTCTGCTCAATTTTACCAACAACAGATGGGAATGAATCGCCTTGGTTTCAGGGGTCTTTTTAATCTGATGAGTTTAAACTGCTCTGTGTCAAAAGAGTAAATGAAAGGGGGCAATTATTGATAAAGCAGAAGTAGGTCTGGTCTTGCTGATGAACCAGCAGCATTCTAGTGCTCTGTAATCTTCTTATCCATGGGGTCTTACTAATTGGGAGTGACCCAACACCTGCCTCTCCTTAATCTGCTCTCAATCAAATGTAAGTGGTTGTTGACATCTAACCTTTTTCACAAACGACCCCCTATGTTTTCTCCCTCCTGCAGGTTCTTGTCCTGGCTCCTACACGTGAGATAGCAGTGCAGATTCACTCAGTGGTCATGGCCATAGGCTGTGCTATGGAGGGTCTAGAGTGCCATGTTTTCATCGGGGGGAGGCCCGTGAGTCAGGACAAACCCCAGCTGAAGAAGTGCCACATAGCCGTGGGCTCACCTGGTAAGAAGCCCGTCGAGAGGCATTACCTCTTTATGCTAGCGTCACGCCGTTGCTTGTGTTTTGTAACTCTGCTCTTGGTTTTGCACGCAGGTCGTATCAAGCAGCTAATCGAGCTGGGCATGTTGTCCACCGCCAGCATCAGACTGTTTGTTCTGGACGAGGCAGACAAGCTGCTGGAGGAGGGCAGCTTCCAGGAACAGATAAAGTCAGATGGACAGAAACATCTTTCATCATACTCAGATTTCGTTAGTTACATGATAGTGACAGCAGGCTGGTGGTGTTATTTAACCAGAGCACTGAAAGTCCTTCAAAAACAAATCTGTGTAGATGAAATATCATGAATTGTGTGCTCATTTACAACAAAAAACACAGGCGGAAATTCACCCGTCTCCTCTGCTCTGTCTCTCCAGCTGGATCTTCTCTGCTCTGCCTGAGAACAAACAGATGCTGGCACTCTCTGCAACCTACCCAGAATCCCTTGCTCACCACCTTACCCACTACATGAGAGAGCCCACTTTTGTCAGACTCAATCCCAGTGACATGGGCCTGAAAGGTAAGACTCGAGTTCAAAGGATAAAAGCATCACTTTACGTGAGGCAAATTACTTGACCTGGTTTATATATTTAAACTGTATAAATCCTCATAATAAGACCATGTGGACAGGACGATAAAGTTTGCAACAAGACAGCTTTTAAGGGGTTATTACCTGGTAGAAAATGTTTTTTTTTTTCCCATTGTGTACAAAATAAATGTTGAGAAATGCCAAAAAACACTCTGGCTGGCTTACAAGTCCCCTAAAAAACACGTTGTTCTTGTGCGCCCCCCTGCCAGGTCTGAAGCAGTATTACAAGCTGGTGCAGTCCCATCCTTTACCTCACAAGGTTTTCGAGGAGAAGGTGCAACACTTGCTGGAGCTTTTCAGTAAACTCCCATTCAACCAGGCCCTTGTGTTCTCCAACCTGCACACAAGGTAACACATGGCTGTTGTGTGTGTCCTTGTCTTCATGGAGGCTCTTAATTACTTTTGTCACCAAGAAAAAGTACATATCGGATGTGCATTTGCTCTTTGCGTGATTTTGAATTGATACTGGTCAGTCATCAGATCTGTTGTTGATCATGTATCTCTGAGAAGCAGTTTCTGAATGCTGTTGCTCTGGATTGCTCCCACAGGGCTCAGCACCTGGCAGACATCCTGTCCTCCAAAGGCTTACCTGCTGTTTGCATCTCAGGTGAGAGGACCTTTGGAGTGTAGTGATGAAAATGTATTGACGGTCGTTTTTATAATTGAATAATAGTTAAAGTAATTAAAAAAGTGTAAATATCCAACATTTGATGGTTTCATTATCCTAAATGTAAGTTTTTTGTGTGATTATAAATTGGCTGTTTTGGGGTTTTTTGACTGTTCACCACGCATCAGTTTGGGATGAACGTACAATTGAATTGATTGAATGTGAAAAACTACTAATTGCAAATAAACTTGAAGCCTTAATTGCTGTGATTTAAAGTAGTTTTCCCTTTTGCAAAGGTGAGGCTGGCTGGCTGTCTCAGTGGAGCTGATTTCAGTTGATGTGATCTAATGTGACTGTGTGTGATGACCTATACAGGTGGTCTGAGTCAGGACCAGAGGCTTGAGGCGATGTCAAAACTGAAGCAGTACCAATGCAGGGTGCTCATCTCCACTGACCTGGTGAGAGACACACATCCTCTCCATATATCACCCATCACTTGTTCTCTTGTCTGTATACATCTCATATAAAGCTTCTGTTCTTTAATCCTGGTTGTTTTCTCTTACTGTCCTCTCCTTCCCGTCAGACTTCCAGAGGCATTGATGCAGACAAAGTGAACTTGGTGATAAACCTGGATGTGCCGCAGGACTGGGAGACGTACATGCACCGAATCGGACGGGCTGGCCGCTTCGGTTAGTCTCCAATAATGTTCAGTTATAGCAGAAATAAGCACGCTAACTTCAACTCAAATCACAAATATAGCTTAAATGTAAATTATTGTAAATTATTCTTACTGTTAAGGGATGAGTTTTGCTGCAGTCTTTCATTCTTATTCACAAGGCTTGTTTCATAGCTTCTTTTTTTTCCATAAAGTCCAACACACACAGTCTGTTGTTGTTGTTCACTGCTGCAGCTGATGCAGAAACCATTTTCTCTCCTGGTGGTAATATATTATTTGTACAGAAACTGTTTGTTTCAACCTTTTGTTGTTCTGAATTGGACTTGATTTGCTCGGGCAGTGAGCATTTCCTGGTTCTTCCTGCCTGTATTAAATACCATTCTGAAGACTTGCTTAAGCCTCTGTAGTATTAGCAGGTTTGACCCACCTATCAAGGTGAATGAGTTCCTAATCATCTGCATTTAATTATAATTATCTTGGCTTAACTTTTGTCTCCGAAACAGAAGGCAATTCAATCTTAGCTTGCACACACACTTTCTGTACGTGTGTGTGTGTGTGTGTGTGTGTGTGTGTGTGTGTGTGTGTGTGTGCGCGTGTGCGTGTGCACCCGCTGTCCCTGAACGCACAACTGACACCTTCCTTTTATCCCCTCATGCTCCTTGAATGTGCTCTTATCAGGATTATGTTTTATTTGTAGGCACTCAGGGGCTGGCTGTAACCTACTGTTGCCATGGTGAGGAGGAGAACAAGATGATGGCCATTGCTCAAAAGTGCGGCCTGATTTTGTCTGCGTTGCCATGTGAGTTTTACACGCAGCATGTGCTGACTTTGTCCTTAATGTCTGGTTTTAATGGGGATAAGTAATTCCAAGTCTCATCTGTCTTCTGTCCTCTTAAGCCATCATAGAGCCCGGGTTGATGGACGAGCCGTGTGACTGGGACGTCTGCACTGAGGCTGCCACTCCGGGCCCCTTATCCCAGCTTTCCTCCAGGACAGAGAAGAAGAGGCGGGCCAAGTCAGTCACAGATCAAGCTCCAGAGCACAGCAGTCAAAGAAGGCCAGAGAAGATCCATCCAGCACCCAGACAGGGAGCACATGGTGAAGGGAATCCTAGAAAAGTGTCTCCTGCAAAGGCTGCTCCTCCACAGAGTCCTCCTCAGGCGGTGCAGAGTCGAAAAGAGCTGCAAGACGCTTTGCCAAAGATCCCTCCACTCAGCTCCTTTAAGAGCTGTAAGTCCACGTTTATGACCTTTGAGGAGGCTGAGCAGGACTTCCACAGCTTCATTGCCACAGGGTTGGGGAGATCAGTGGAGGTCATCAGGGAGTTCAGAGGTCGAGAGGACGGCAGCTCCGATGAGCAGAATGCACACAGAGAGTCTGTCACACTGAATGATGACGGAGCTCAGAGTTTAAAACGGCATGGAAAATGCTGGGAATCAGACTTTTCACGTTCAAGGTCAATTTCTGGTTCATCAAGCTCGCAGTGTGACAGGGACAATGGTGAATACCGAGCAATCACACGGCCTCAGATTAAAGTGGGGCAGACACCCACTGTGCCGAAACCAAAGGCAGAGGAGAACAAAGCTTGTACTTCTGCCGCACCTCAAATGTATCCCCAGACAGCTGCCATGTCAAACGAGAGAGCTTGGTTTCAGCCTGAAAACTATGAATCTGGACCTGCGGAGAAACCGAGCAGGCGACCCAATCAGCCGGCTCCTGCGCAGACTGGCAGGAATGGATCAAGAAAAGAAAAGATTGGGAAATGGAGCAAAAAGATTTCAGAGAAGACCAGCAGAAAGAAAAAAGGTAGTGAAAGGGATGAAGGAGAACATGATGATGATGATGACGACGAAGAGGAGGAGGAGGAGGAGGAGGAGGAGGAGTGGAGTGCTGAAAGTTACTGGAGGGCCAGCTACAGAGCCTGGCATGATTACTACACCTCCATGTCTCCTTTTCAAGAGCCGGGTTACCAAAGCTACTACAGTGCAGCCCACAACTGGATGGCAGCTTATCGTATGAATGCTGTCTACATGGAAGAACTCATGAAACACTGACGGGTCTAATACTCGGGCATAGCTGTCGGCACTTCCAGTCTAACAAATTGCACTTAAATGTTTTGAGTGTGTATTTTTCTGTTATTCGTACCAAGCTGTACTGTTTTTCTAATAAAGTACCATTATGGAGCTATCTCTGTTATGGATCTGCACGCTCTCATGACAAGGCACTGTCTTGTATTTGTTTTATTTATATTAATACGTGTAAAAATATATGTTCTTCTAAGGGATACAGGGCATCCACATCACTAGCCGTTAATCTGACCTGATGTTTAGAGCAAAATGAAGAAGAGGGGCCAAATTGCGCAATTTACTTTACGTAATCTCTTCAGCAGAACACAGCAAGGTCAGACAACTCCACATGCCCCTGATTACAGCCTAATCAGCTGCTACATAGCATTCATCCAATCAATGTTGGGCAGCACAAAAGGCAGAGACCCTTGAATACATTAATTTAAACCAGGAGCCCACTTCAGCTTATTCTGACCAGGGGTGGCTCCATGTTACCAATTTAAATCACTGTTCATCAGAGGTAAATGGCTCTGCTGCAGCACACTGCGGACAACAGGTAGGAGAAGGATTTGTTCAGGATGAAAGCAGGAGATGATTCACATGTAAAGGCTTGATGAGAGGAAGGTGAAATCATGGATGCGCACACTTGCTGGAACCAAACAACTCCAGGCTGTGAGAGACTGGTGGATATGATGTTTCTCATATTCAACTGCACAGTCTTAACCTTAACTCTGGTCCTGGGTCTACCAGGGAACTTGTGGGTTTGTTGGGTTGTCTACAGGACCAAGAGCCTGCAGACCTGCAATAACGCGCTGCTGGTCAGCTTGGCCGCAAGTGACCTCCTGAAGTGCTCCGTGGACACGCCGCTGCTGCTCTTCTCCTTTCTGCGCTATGGGCAGGACAGCCGGCAGGTGTCGGTGCCTGTGTGCACCCTGCAGCAGTTCACCTATGCGCTGTGCAGCTGCGTCCAGCTGCTCACGCTGGTCAGCATCAGCGTGGAGCGCTTCCAAGCCATCGCGTTTCCCTTTCAAACCGAGAGGCGGAAAGCGAGGGTCCGTCTCTGGATCTTGTCCATCTGGGCTGCCGGCCTCATTTTAGCTATCATCTCTCTCACTCTTTCCGAAAAGGCGCTTTTCTACATGCTCTGCCGCCCGCACACCTGGAGGCACGGCGACGAGCGTCTTCGAAACTGGGATCCATTTGGACCTTACGTGCTGGTGCCCGTGTGGGGATTGTCTCTCACTGTGATCGTTATCCACTACGTGAGGATATTCAAAGTTGTAAGACAGCACCGAAAGAAAGTGTTCAACCGGGGAGTCCAGTGGAAGCCGACGGTGTCGGAACACGTCTGGAGCTTGATGAGTGTCCCTGCTGCCGCACCGCGGACGGCTCCGTTGGCCTCCAAGTCTCTGCCCTCTGTGGGCTCCAGCAGCCCGCTGCCTCCCCGCCGAACGATGGTCTTGGTGGCCGAAGCCGGTGCTCCCTGTGGGGGCTCGTCCACAGGAGGCGCCCCTGGGAGACCTCCGCAGATTGTGGGGGCAGTGTGTCTCCTGACCCCTGGGGCCAGGGAGCGGGGGAAGAAACAGATGGAGGGGAAACTGGCCCAGCGTTTTGGGTACATAATCATTGCTTTTACGCTGTTCTGGGTGCCCATGGTGGTTATTTTGCTCCTAAACGTCATCTCCTGGCAGGACACAGACAAAGTAAGTGGAGCAGTCCCCCCCCAATCAGGTTATTACTGTAATTGTCCGTACACTAAGATATATAAACCCTGTACAGTCTACTGCAATCCTGCAATAAATACTTTTGATTTATGATGTTTCTAAAATCCAGTGGAGCTGTACAAAATATTAGAAACATCCTTCTGAATAATTCAGTCTCATACAACAAATCACAGAATGCAAACTATACACAAAAATGTAAAATATGGTTGATTTGCATGGCTATTTCTATTATTCTGATTACTCAGTGCAATAATACATCATACTGGGAGCTGATTAATTGTTTGACAAGTTTTGACAAGTAATCTGTCATAAAATGATCAAACGTACGCTGGTTCCAGTTGCACTAATGTGTTCGTCAGATTAATCCTCAATTTCTGCCCTGCAGAAGCAATTTGGAAAGACGTCCGGTGTCTTTGCACCATCCTGAGCTCTCTCCTGTTTTTCCCACAGTTGCTGATGGACCTGGAGACATCGGCTGTGGTGCTGACTTGTGTGCAGGCTGCAGTGGATCCCCTCATTTATACTCTAGTCACCAGACAGTTTCGCTCTGAACTCCGCAAGATCCTCTCCTCCATCCCAGGGTGTCACCTAAAACTGAGGGCCTGAAGGTTCAACACCTGAATATTTGGGTCACATAGACTACATCTTTGGGAACTGAAGCCACTGCCTAGTGTTTATACACATGTGGAGTGAAGAAGACAGCCCACAGAGTTTGTATTTGTGGCAGATATAGATGTTTTATCAGGCGTTTCACAGTCGGGACACAAGACAAGGTCATAAATAATATCCAACACCTGACAAGATACGCACAGCAGTAGTCTCAACAATGACAGGTGGCATAGGAGGGCAAAGCAAAGTGATAGGAAAAGTGACTGAGCCCAGAAAAAAGACAATCAAAGGAGAGTACATAACAGAGGAAGCGAGAGACAAACACAATCACAGGCCTCTGTTTTTGTTGTATGTAAATAAAAAAGGCAATCCTTTGACACTTTGAGCAGAAATATGCTTACATAATAATTCAAACTGTGTCATTTGAAGGTGCAGCTGACACAAAACAACCTGTCTTGAAACAGGGAAGCGGTAAAGAAATCACGTTTTCACTGTCCTAGCAACACATAATACTGGGAACCTCACCTCTGCCATTACCTGTGTCACGCCTTCGTTATAGATTTCAATAGATTCTAAATGTCAGACTTGATGCTGTGAATATGAAGTCGATGTCTTCAACCCCACTTTTAAAATTACACTGAAAAAGCTCTGCGTGCCTGTGCTTGTCGTCTTCTTCTTTTTTTTTTTTTCTTTTTTTTTTTATTCCAGGTAAATTTGCGCACAGTTTGACTAAACAGTAATACTGGATCTAGGCTGCTGTGGTCACTGGGTACAGTACTAAATTACCAGCAATAGTTCAAGGTCACTGCTAGGAATATCAGACATAAAACTCACTCTGTCTTAACTCTGTAGAATATTCTGGGCTTTCTTTGGGTCGGCACTAACCTCAGGATCAGAGAGAACTAAAGCTCAACAGAGGAGTCTAAGAGACCTTAGAGTCTTGTGTAGTGATGCACTGACATAGGATCAATGATGAGATACATCTCCACTCATATTGGCTGATATGATCATGATATGTGTTTTTTGTAAGTCTTAGTACAAATGCATGTGTAAAACTAGTCCAGCTTTTCAGATACCTCCATCTTAAGGTAAATACGATTCTAAAAAGACCGTGATACGTACATTTTGCTGCTAGTTTGAAAGTTGTTTTAAATACAATCTACTCCTACAGAAAAAAGATCTGCTACATATGGGCAGACATAATGTTTGACCAATTCCAGTATTGCTTTTGAAATATGCTCTTGGCTGATATGGACAGTATGCTGATACATCGGTGCATCTCTTGCCCTGTCTGTGTGCTCTTGATCAACTAAATATTTCATCTACGCAGAGCAGAAATGGCTGCTTAGTCCTGTTGTGACTGAAGCTGCCCTGCTCTGCTTTGGTGAAACCACCAGCAGCAGTCTCATCCACCCAAAGACAGACCTAAATGTCTGTGTGGCTGTTGGACTCACAATGACATTCACGATGAAAAAGGCCAACAGCTAGGAGGTTAGCAGAGCTAAAAAGGTCAGCGTCTGTAGTTACAAAGGTCAACTTTGATGGGATTTGATGATAAGTAATACTAAAGTTAAATGTAGGGGCTGTGAGTTGAGAGAACAAAGAATAGCACATTTTTTTGGTGACAGAGATCTGTGGATGGCTCATCCAGTGTCCTCCGTGTCTCTGCGGTCACCGTTGCAACAGACTTCCCTGCTTTAAGTTCTCCAGAAGATAAAGTAAATAAAATCCTTTGAAACACCAAGGAGGACAAAAAGTACAAACACCAAGTTTCCTAACCACATAGAGTACACATACTCAACAACTTTGAAAAATGCCCGCTGAGTTTGGGGAAGAAAGAACGTTGACAGCTATAAAGACTACTGAAAGCATACTGTTGTTCACACAGGAGGTAGGGATACAACAGGACAACAACGAGAGAGAGAGAGAGAGAGAGAGAGAAAGAAATGCAGAGAGAAAGACAGACTGAGGGAGAGAGAGAGAGAGAACGAGAGGACAGCTTCACTGGTTCTGCCAAACGATGGTCAAATATTACAAAATAGTCTATTAACAATATTCACAAAGAACCCGGGTTCAGGACAGACTCGTGTCAGAAATTCTCAGCAAGACGCCCTGTGCTTTTGATTGTGGCGGTTTGAATTCAAAAGGTACTTTTTTTTCGGTTTCTCTGTTAGAGAATTGAGTTATTTGAGGTCTGTTGGGCTGCAACAGCCAAAAGGGAAAAGAACGGGGGAGGAGGAAGATTCAGAGGGCTATAAAAACAAATGAATCTCTTTTTACTCCAGCAAAACAGGCACATATTGTGTAAAAGGCTTGGAGCTGAGAATTTCGGACAGAAATGTGTATGATGAACCCTTTAGAGTGGCAGCTAGTCAAATATACCATATACTGAGCCATAGAGACTTCCAGAAGAATTGAAACACAAGTTTTCAATCAACTGAGACAAACACATTCATTCTCTCTCTCACACACACACACACACACACACACAGGCACATACCTCCTATCCAAAATGTCACAATTCCTCTGTCTAACAAAAATTCACATACACTCATTCACAAATATGAAACTCATTGTGAATGCCATCACAGACACAGCGACCATGTTTCATCTTTTCAAGAATTTTCACTCAAGTGGAATTATAGTGGACCTGAAAAGGAATGGTGGCGTATTTATCTATCAACAGGTGAGTGGACCAAAATGACACAAAACAAAAGGGCAGGGTTACATCAGTGGGGGGGGAAAAAAAGCTTTGAATATGTACGTTTCCTTCCGTCTCCCTTGTATCACCTGCAAATAAAAAAGACATTAAGAGTCAAACTGAAGCAGAAATCATAAAAAGGTGCTTTGTGCACAGTGACACGACTTACTCTGAGAACTCATCTCTGACACTCGGGAGGCACGCTCTCACACGCCTACTCGTCTAAAATGCCTCCCTCCAGGCTTTCACCCACACACACGCTCATATACGCACACACATGCATGAATACATGAATATACTGTATCTAAAAGCCATCCTCCCTCTGTAAAGGGAGTCCATGTCTTTACAGTACATGACCAGCAGAGGGCAGACTCCACCATGGCCCGACTAGGACTCTAAACGCCTTCCCCTCCTTCACTCCTGGTCCTCTGTCCCTCAGTCTGTCTCGATGAGTCTTTATCTGTCTTTCTGTGTGCGCCTGCACTCTAGTCTTCACAGTGCGGACACCTTCACAACGTTCGGGTGAGCGGGGCCTGCTGGCAGATGAGCGTCGCCCTCAGGGGTCGTCACCGGCGGTGTGGGAATGCTGATGATTGCTGTGGTGATCTGGCTGCTCTGGCAGTTCAGGGGTGCTGGCTCGTCTACACGCATGTTCAGACTGGAGCGGCTACAAGAAGGAAAGCAGGAAGGAAAATTAGGGTTTAGGATTGGATTAGGATTGCTAAAGGTTAGCCGAGACCTTTAGGGAGATGGTTTTATGACTTTTGGTTGAGGAAAAGTGAATGAGAAGCCTTCCTCTTTCCTTTGACAGCTACTGTTTAAGGTAAAGGTCGTTTTTATTGTCTCCTAAAGGAGAAAATTATCTTGGACAGGCCCTAAAACACAACAAACAACCCTCAAAAACCCATTAAACCGCAGTTAGTATGAATGGGTCAACATGTTTTTGCAGCTTTAAAAATAACCCAGGTGTAATTGTTGAAGTAGCTATTGTGTCAAATCCGCTGAAGATCAAGAGTCGGCTCTGATCTGCGCAGCCTTCAGCTGCTTATTACCCCGTGGTCCGTCGTTTCCTGTAAATAAGCTTCAAAACAGTGGTGAGCCACCTCGAAGTGTGGCTGGTGAAAACAGATGAGCGTCAAGCAAACTTAACACCTCCTGATATTTGAGTTGGCGGACCAATCCAGAGGTGAAATGTGGCTGAATATTCTGCTTACATTTCTTAGAAAACAACCCAGCTGGGATGCTCAAGTTGTTCTTTGTCTTCTGGGTGTGTAAGCAGGCAGACAGAGCGACTGTAGAATTATCTATCATTTAATTAATCAATGGCGATTGAGTAAAAATTCAGCAACTATTTGGACTATTTTAGTTATTTCTCAAGCAACAATGGCAACATTCACTGGCTGCAGCTTCTCAACTGTGAAGATTTGCTGCCTCATGCCTCATGTTTGTGTGCCTCCGCCAACCAGCCAAGTTTCAGTTTACATCTATGTCTGTCTTCAGACATGAAGAGAGCTTCATCACAAGGTGCAACCTGAAGCTCAGTATCAACAAAGCCAATGAGCTTGTGAAGTGAGCTACAATTCTTCAAATATGGATGTAGCTGCAAGGAATTTACAAATTCAAAAACATTGATGGTGAACACACATCTTCTACCTGGCAACACAGAAGATCTATACAATCACCACAGTTTCAGGGTGGACACCCAAGATTAGTGTCACCTCTTCGATATCTGACCAAATGTGAAATATGGTCACAATCTCCCCTTCTGTTCCTGAATTAAGGTATGGTGTTTCTGCAACACATTACGATGTCACAGTGAAGTTGACCTCTGACCTTTTGGATATAAATTGTCATTGATTCATCATTTCATCCGATCAGACATTTATGTGAAATTGAGTCATAACCAGCATAAGAATTCATGAGTTATGGCCAAAAATGCTTTTTGTGAGATTACATTGACCTTTGACTTCCAAAATCTAATCAGTTCATCTTTGAGTCCAAGTTTAAATAATGTTTAAATAATTTTACATAATAATAATTAGAAAAATAATATACAAATCCTGATATATTACATTCATGAGAATGGGACGGACGGACAACCCAAAAACATAATGCCTCCAGCCAGCACAGAGACATAATAATCGGCAGATTCGGTCATTAGTGGAAGGACTTTATGAGGGGGCCTGCTGAGATTCACAGATGATTAAAAGTGGTAATGTTGTGGGGACAATTTGAAATTAAATTAGCACCTCATTGTCAGTTGTCATCTGTATCTAGTATTAAATCATATCTAGTAAGCTAATGTAGAAATCCCTGATTCTTGTTACAGCGGCCACAAGCTCTAACAGTGAATCAGGTTATAAGTTACTTGCTCAGAAGTTGCATTACCAGTTTAGATGTTGAAGGCCACTGCTACAAGTAAAAAAACAATATTACTTCTCTCTACCAAAAGGAAGATAAAGCTGATCGGTCGATCGTAGGCGTCTTTCATTCATCAGCTTCTGAATACAAATGTGACTGAAACAAACTGATTTTGCACTATTCCTGAGCTCACCTGGTGCTGAGGGGCTGGATGTGGATGGTGCTGAGCTCCTGCAAGCCTTGTTGGTGTGTGTGCGTGTGTGTCAAAGGCTGCATGTGTGCTGGGGCACTGGCGTTTGGTAAAGGGGTGTGGTGCTTCTTGCTTCGGCGGGTGCAGCACGTGCCCGTCACGCCATCTTGGCTGGAGAGGGAGGGGCTTCGAGACGGGTAATTCTGCAGCCCCGCCTCCAGGTAGCTCTGCTGGTAGTACTGCTCGTCCACGAACTCGTGGTTCTGCAAGCAAAGACAAAGAGAACGAGTCAGAGAGGGAGCCATTAAAAAGATGTGACATTTACAACATTTATATTTATGGCCATGTACTGTGTATGTCTGTCATTTTCTGTTTCATAGCATGGATCAATAACTCTTGAGAAGGTCTGATTCCTTTTTATAAAAGTGTGTGTGGCTCTGCGTGCGTGTGTGTGCTGAAGCTTTGCTCAGAATCAATTTTCCATAGTTCCTTAAGGCAGCTATAATCAATACTTTTCCATAAACAATGGATCACATGACTACTTGTATGTGAAAGGGGACATTTGCAATGAACCCACGGAGAGTTATCACCCGACTCTGCAGACCCTGTCAGGTCTACTGAGCTTTATATCTACTTTGGTTGATTTGGTTTTGGCAATTTCACTGTTTTGGTTGACGCTCACTGGACTCGCCAGCATTGTTTTCAGCCACAGCAGGCAGTTGTTTTGAGCGAAAAAGCTCCAAAAACCCACTGTACCTTAAGTGCTCAGCTGCAAACAGCAGACAGACAAAGTTAGAGTCAAGTAAGAGCCAGATATTTCCCTCAGGAGTTGGTGGAAAGCAAAACAGAGCCAAAAGGAGAGTGAATATCGGACTTAAATTCAAGTCAGGCGCGAATACAACTCCAAATGAATTAATGTTGCCCCTCTGCTGCATGTGTAAATAGGGGACTGTCTGCGAACACATTCGCCATATCAATTTAAAGCTGATAATGTGACTGTTTTGTCTTTGAGGCTTGTTTCAGCTGCTATTCAGTGTCCAAAAACACCCAGCTATTCCACATCTAACTTAATATTCACGCTGACCTTCATGTGGCTCGTTGTCACTAACATACAAGGTGAAAAATGAGAGTTTGGACATGTGCGGCACACAGCAGAGGTCCTTTCATCTGCAAAGCTCTGAGTTGTGCCAGGCTGAAAGGGACAGCGTGTCCATATCACCGGCAGGCAGATGAGCGTGTATCATACGGGAAATGCAGTGTACTGGACATCACACTACAGTGGGCTGCACTTGCCCATGCACATACAAATACTGCAGATGTAAACACACTGAGCCTGGCTGTCACTTACTTTCATCTAATGAGCCACAGCTAGACAGAAATGTATGGATGACTGCAAAGATTGGGGTTTCTCCTAATGTATCTTAAAATCTACTAAACAAAGGTTGTGTACATTGTTTTTTTGATTGATCATTAATAGACAAATTATTGCAATATTACTGAAATAAATAGGTTGAAAGTGTGTCTGTATCATATCTGTGTAAACTCACTGTGGTTTTCTCCAGACAGTGCAGTAGGTGGTGGTGCTGGCTCTCTAATAGAGAGGTAGACTTGCTTAACCGCTGCTCCTCCTCAGTGGAACTCTGCAACACACACACACACGCACACAATGAGCGCGATGCTACATTTTCTTTCAGGAAGACACTAATCAGATGTGGGAGGTGCGTGGCCGGCTGCTGTCTCTGTACCTGCTCTGAAAGGTTCATCTTGTATGGAAGTTGCTTCAGTTGGAGAAGGAGACAAAAGGAGAACAGACAGGCAGAGTTTTACTCGTGTTCATAGGTCAGCACCGAGAACAGACACCCGTCAGGGCCGCAGTCATGCTAGTCAGAAACAGGGAACATTGCTATTCTGACCCCGAGAGGCATGTCTGCTAACATCAGTGGAGGCAGTGCATTGATCTGTGCTGGAAGGGAGATTTCTGGCACAACTCAATCCTAATGGATATACAGTATATACAATTCATATAAAAAAATTCCATCGTGACATTTTGCCTCCATCTCTGTAATTGCAAAGGCTGCCCACAGGCAACTCCTTAATGACTTGTTTTCCATATTCCTTATTTTTCTTATGCCACAGCCTGTTTATGTGTTTATTTGTGTGTGTATCTGTGTGTGAAACAAGTGGGCGCTATCTGTTTTTTTCTGCGGTAGTTTGGATACGAAGCTCATTTCTGGGCTGAGGTGAGTCAGAGAGTAAGTGGACTGTTGGGGAGCGTCGTGGACCCTCCAAGAAAGTAAAAAAAAAAGAAAAAAAACATCAAAAATAAGAAAAACAACATCTGACTGAAAACAGTTAATTTGCTTATATGTGTCTGTGCATAAGTTTATATTGTTTTACTCAACCAATAAATCATTTGACGGTCAGGTCTTGAGGAACCTGTTGGAAACACTTGCTCTGTGCAGCCAAGAAAGATCAGAAGTATAAAATATATGTTATCTGTTTGCTTTATTCTACTTTTCAGGGAATATTTGGAAGAATATGTAGAAGGTAGAACATTTGCACCCAGGATTTCTATATCCTCTCATATCTAACTTCTAAGCAGGTTTTGTGAGGAGCTAATACACAGAAAACACCTTAATTACTCTGCATTATTGTTGTAAGCATTGGCCATAATAGCCTTAGCTTGAGGCTGGGAAGATATCTCTTCAGCGTAGCGCCGAATGCCATCATTGTTCTTGTCAGAAGTAAAGCAGTGTTTCACATGCACAGACTTTCAACGGGTTGCATCAGTCTCTGCCAGCACAATCTGTAGTTGAGCTGTTTATAAAAAAACAAAGGCAAAAAATACTGCCCTGATCCTGCATGCTCCACAGCACTGCCGAAAGGCAAGTAAAATGCCATGTTTGGAAGATTTGTAGTAGCAATTTTCTGTTTGTTAAGCGGGCGGCTGGTGCTGTAGGCAGAGGCTTCTTTGCTGAGAGGGTACATTCCTGTGCTGATGACTCGGTTTGTCTTAGCCAAGACCGCTCATCTGTGTTCATGCTGCTTATCTGTACCTAACACAGCAGTAAAACACAGGTGTTAAGGCTGAGTTATTTCTGTCTTTCTCCATACATGCGACCACAAGCCCACATCAGCAGTCTGTCTGGAGGTGGCTATGGCTCACCACCCAGGTGGCCACCACGCTGTGAAGACTGGAAACTTGATCTGCTGAGCGACGAAACACACTGTGCCGCTCTGCATGTTGTTAGTAAATAGCTGCTTTAGAGTTCTACTTTAACTGGACGACAATCACCATTTTACTGGGCAGGTTCTGAGCTGTTAACTGCTGACTTTGGACAGCCAGTTTGGTGGTCCTCGGCAACACTGACACGATAGCTGTTGCTACACTTAAGTCCAAACTGACATAATTAATGTGATACAAGACGCATCATATATTTGACTGTATCTAAGCAAAGAAAGGAGGAGAAGAAGGAGGAGAGTGAAGGAGCTACTGCACTACTTTTGAGCTGTAGCTGCGGAACAAGTTTGCTCATTGTGGTTTTTCCGACAAACACTGTAAATGTTATACTGTTCACCTTTTTTTTGTGTTACTGCAGCATCAGCATACTGCAGAGGTGCATGCATTTCTGTATGAAGAGATAATGTTCCCTAATATAAAATAAAATATAGAATACTATGTAACCTATTAAACTGGCCATGGCAGTCCCAATGAGGCTGCACCCTATAATGAATTACACCTATAATAGAACCAAATCATCATAGGGATGGAGTACTATAAACAATAAATAGATGCCTTTTTTTGTCTGTGATAAATAAAACAAACAGCAAAAGGAGCGCTTCTATAGAATTTTTGCACTTTGCAACTCAGTTTCTCCTAACATTGTTATGTCAAGAAGGGATCTTAAATCTTTAAAAACATTCAGTAAGGCAACTTAATCAGACAGCATTTTAACTGCACAGGCCAGCTTTACTCATGACCCTTGGCTTGCCATCAAGATAAATGGAAACATAAGCACATATATACAAACCACACTGCAGCCTTTGCAGTATATTGTCTCTTAAGGCAATATCAATATGAATTCAATGCATTATTCAGCCCAAGCTTGAATTTAAGGACTGGTGCCATTCAGATTCTGTCCTCAACAACTGGTATTGAAGAGAGAGAGAGAGAGAGAGAGAGAGAGAGAGAGAGAGAGAGATTAAGCCACATAAAGAGAGAGAGAGGGAGAGGGAGAAAGAAGTACTTGTTTTTGTTTTTGCGCTGTGTCAGCCCCGGGCCACTATAGTGCTTGTGAACCACAACATTTTGGTGAGGCAAGGAACATCCTTGAGATGTGTTTACATTTCCTGCTGCATTGCCTGAAGCCTGTTCCTCAGCTGGGCAGCTGGGCTCAGAGATGCTCACATTAGAAGTGCTGCCTATCGAATGAGATCACAGTTAGATGCTCTGATGGAATGCTGGGTGCATTCTAAGAACTGATAATTAAAGGAAGGGCTGCATCCAATGACTTATTGCTTACTGGCCGCCTGAAATCCTCAGAACAGTTTTTCCAAAGAGTCACAGAGGTTGTCAGTTAAAGGAGGCAAATGAAGATAAAGATGCAAATGTAAATATGTCCCATGTGGTTGGAAATCTTGAGGAAAACTGTGATGAGACACAAGCGAAGCACTGTTGTGTTGGTGGCTCAGAGGCCGGTCTTACCGTGAACTCCAGGGCTTCGTTGAACAGGCCGTTGCGCTTGCTGTGGAGGAAAGCATTGGAGCTTCCTGTCTTGGATATTCGTATCCTGGCCAGGCGGGCTTTCTGCAAAGAGAAAGAGACCATGGAAGCCACCTGTTAGTCAGTGCCCTTTCCACATCCCATGTCAGAATGATTGGGTATCATCCTGACACAACCCACCGATTTGAGCTACAGCCCTTTCACATGCTTGATATTTTAGTTGAGATCTTATAGATTAAATCAAACATGTGCTACTAAAACATTCCCTCTGATCCCCTGTGATAAATTCACTCTGATCTCCTGTGATACTTATGCATGATTTATGGTGACTACATGATAACACATTCCTTGGGTTGAAAATCAGTTAGAGAGGCAGCTAGGAGTAGAGCAGGTAAATCCTGTATGAATTAAGCTGCTGAGTGTCAATCTGCATTGAAAATGCTGAATTCAATTTATTTGGACTGTTGCTGTGCTGCTATGTTTGTGGTTTTGCCTAACGAAATAAAGCATAGTATCGGTTTAAATGCATATTGAGTCATCAAACTCGTACAGCGCAGTTAGCACACAGTCAAGACTCTTTTTCTATCTCTGCCTCTCTTTCTCTCACGCTGTCAAATCTCCCTGTGAGGCATTCAGCAACAGAGATGAACAAGAAGAAGAGAAGGAAAATGAGGAAGAACAGACACACTCTGGTCCTTGGGAGTGAATTCTTTATACATCAGTAGCTCTGACACAGAGGAAGGATTCCACTCCAACGTCCTGCTGTCTGCTCTACCCGAGAGCGAACTGTGTCTCCCGAATGTGTGAAAACATGTCTGAGTGCGCATTAGTTTGTGCGCAGGCCTGTGTGAAAATGTGAGTCTCAATAAATCTCTCAGTGACCAGAACAACTACTTTTACGGGATAGGGTAATCTGAGTCACTCACTCCTCAAAGGCCCGACATTTTCCCATCAAAGTCAAGAGTTGGGTGTCGGCTCGGTGCAGCTACAAACTGTGTGTGTTCCAGTTGCTCTGCCTTCTGCATTTTAAAATAGAATGACGGATTCAGTGAAGGGAAATTGGTAGAAGGATAATGTGAGCTATATCAATAATAAGCAGACAGACAGCTCATTTAGTAGGGGGCCCATGCACTGCTGGGGGGTTAATTGAGTGTGCGGATGTGTGTTTGCATATCTCCATGTGTGCTTGTGCATGCACGTCCCGTCTTTGTAGCTGAATTTCCATACATATACATACAAGCCACACAGAATACCAGCCGAAATACCTGGCTCAGTAAGAGTATGGTAATGTATGGAAATTCAAGCTCATCCCCTCACTTGAGTTTCATTTAAAACATGCTAATGTTTGCTGACCTGCAGGTAGCTCATGCTGTGATTTTGTAATCTAAAGAGAAGCAGGGGAGATAAACAGAAGTGCATGTAAACACACACATGCACAGCTGCCAATATGTACTGTAGTGTCTACAGCACAAACCCAGCTCCATTCAAATTGTTTGCCTTCACCTGTTCTCCTCCATCTCCATCCTTTTGTCTCTTTCACTCTCCCTCCTGCTCTCGTTGACAAGTTTTCCTAGCTGTCTTTGTGCCCTCACACTCTAACACCAATGGACATTAGTGCTGGCACAGCATTCCCACAGGCCTTTGGGATAACCCTTCTTTATGTTCTGGCATTGTGCTCAGCCAGTGGTACTGTCTCTCAGGGGTCACCATGCACACACAAACCCGTGACTGTGGCCACGGTTGCCAGGCAGCGCAGGGGTAATGGAGGGGATGGTAAGAACATGTCCTGTGAGATTGAATCTACTTCTGCAGTTTTCTGATAGATTCACAGGGCCTTTGGGACCCTAGGCGCTTGTGTCTAAGGCCCATCTGTGCTTTCAGGCAGCGCCACGGCACGACAGATTGAGCCTGAATTGCTGCTGAAGTTTCACTGAGAGCACGCAGAAGTGTAAGGAAACCATGGACACAAAGCTTTCATTAACACCTACACATACACAGAATACCATGTGGAGGGTTTACATGGCCAAAAATGTATCTGCTGCACATTCCTTCACACAGAGACACATGCAGTCTCGTATACACCATATATCCACTCACACAGACATGGACACGCATACACACAGCAAGCACACAGAGTGAAACTTGAAAGTGTAATAACAAGATAAACAGTTTCTATCTTCTAACAGTGTTTCCCCTTGCACAGAATTTACATTCGCTCATATGTTCACAGAAAACTGCCATATAACAGATGATTCAGCATGAGGTGTTTGTTACATAATCAAATATACTTTCAATGTAAAATTTGTCTGTGGTTGCGCCACAGTACTAAACATTCAAATATTCAGAAGTTCGTCACCATTTTTACACAAATGAGGGTCTAATTAATACACGGGGGACAAAAAAATTCCCTCCTATACAGATGTTGGTCTTTTAAAGTCCAGCTGGAATCGCTCATCAATTTTTGTAGTCAAAAATAATTTCAATGTGTTTTTCAATGTGTCGTTAATAGTCTGAAGGGAATACCAGCAATGCTTCTTTCGTCTGAGTGGCTGGAGAGTTGTGTCTGTTTGATTGACAGCAGCTGGCAGGCTGAGCCCTGGCAGGGGAGCCAGCACCAAAACAAACAAACTCAGACTGTAGTTTACGAGCAACGGGCAGACAGTGTGTTGTTTGCAGTGATGTTGAGGAGGAAAGACGATTCTAGCATCTAAACAGACTTACGTGATATCTGTAGGTATGTTTATAGGCCGTTTAATGTGCTGCAGCTGAGCAGCCAATTAGCTATTTAGTCTGCAAACCAATGTTAGCCGTGCACTTGTCCCTAGTGAGTGTTTGTTTGGTTGCTTTTTTGACAAGCTGAGGTGCGTGTTCATGTTTGTAAGTCGGACAAGACTTTAGCAGGAAAGCTAATGTGGCTTTTGTGTTGTGCAGCAGGCTGCTGTTAGTCAGTCTCATCGTCTGCCTATGATAGAACCACGATGTTAATGCTTTATGCAAATATGAAGTGTTTTGATTGGCTGTATGGAAGTTAGTTCTCCAACCCAACTTGGAAAAACTTTAGCTTTCAAAAAACTCAACTACTGTAACACCTGCCAACCAATCAGATTAGTGATGCTCAATATCACTGGTGGTGATAGTCCAGATGTTTCCACACACCCAAGGGCCAATAAACCATTCCAAACACCTTTTCTCCTCTTTGTTTTCTTCTTCCTGCCACGGAGCCATGATTTAGGATCAATCACACTTTAAAGATTATAGCTATAGGATACAAGCCAGCACAAATGCTTCGTTTTAACACCATTTGCTGCCAGCTGAGGGATCTCAACTGGCACATCCTCAACCGATCAAAAACTGCTACATATCCCATGCCATACCCCACTGAGCAATGCCAGGAAGTTTTCTTCGAAGTTCATTTTTTTTTGTTGAAAGTAAGTTAAAAATTTCATGGCACCTTGTGAGTTACAGCTTTGCTAGACTGCCTATATACTGTAGGATTTGGCTGAGTGAAAAGTGGAGCAATCGAGCTATGAGACCAGATTAGGTTCTGCCTCAGGCCTGCCTTGGAACTGTATGAGTGAAAGAGGAGACCATCTGATGAGCAAGCACACGGTAATACACACACACACACACACACGCACATGTACGCATGCAAACACACACGCACATGTACGCATGCAAACACACACGCACATATATAAATAGCCGTGAAAGAGTCTCATTTTGTTTTGCAGCTGCCACTCATCTGAAGAGTTGCTTTTATACATGCTGACATTTCTGCCACAAGGAAATAAGTCAGTCTGAGGTATGTTGCTTTACGACACACACACGCACGCACGCACGCACGCACGCACGCACGCACGCACGCACGCACGCACGCACGCACGCACGCACGCACACATACAGAGGGTGACACAGACAAGAGGAAGGCTTGAGAGAAAAGGAAAGAAATTTGGAAAAAACTGACTTTCAGAAAATCTATGTGGGGGTTGATGAAGGCAGGACGTTGGCAAGAATTGATTCAGTGGAAATCAAGTCCTCCGACCCCTCTGGTCCACAGATATCTGCCTCTGTAGCAAAGACAGCTTAACCTCGGACTAACACCACTCAGAGACAAAATACCTTTACTAAGCCTGGATTACCTCCTCTTTATAGAGAAAAGCACAGCTCTGCTAGCAAGCTGCTGTGCTGCTGATGTTTAGGATGTTTTCCTAACAAAGGACATAATTCATTGCAGAACTCTTGACCCCCCTCAGTGAAGTCCCCAGTCAACATCCTTCCATCTCTCTTTCTGGTTTGCCTGCTTGCAAAGTGCAGACGACTTTATTGATTGTCTGGAAGGGCAAAACACTCTCAGCCAGAAGTCATCTCCACCTTTTGACTTCAACCTTCTGAGGGAGGGCTAAAAACAATAGCGAGATGATTTAGAGCAAAGGGGGTGAGACTGAGGGGGAGGGAAGGAGGGAGGAGAAGTTGTTTTTGCTTTGTTTCTGCCATGTAAGCCCCGAGCCAATGTGATGCTCATGAACCGCAACAGACTAATTTTACTATTCACTAAGTTTGAGGACAACAACTGGTCGAACCAGAGAAAGATTTCCAGTTAAGTGAGGAAAAGACAAGATAATAAAATAAAAATGGCAAGTGAATTTTCACAGATGGCCGGAACAGTAATGGGAAACAAACAATGAGATACGTATAGATTCTGCTGTTCTACGCCTGAGGCAGGATTCGTGACTTACCAGTGAGGCATTTTGTCAAGAAAGAACCAATAACTGTTTACCTTTACAGGGTGCAAGCTGTATTTGTCTTTATGGAGTAAATTCATGGGGCGTTTTACAAAATCTGTGATTTGGAAATAAAGAAAAACGGTAAACAACACAATAATACACAATTAAAAAACTTACCAAAGAGCTGCCTTTGACAGTCATGCAGACAGAGGAGGGAATAGTATACAGCAGGTGATGTTACACTGTGAGATTATTGTAATGGAGGATATTCCATGGACAGCGATCTCCATAAAGACCCTTAGGCAGCTGATGGGGGATATTGAGAATATTCCTAAAAGCTACTTAATTATTTAATTTGTGGTGCCAAAATATGCCAGTAAAATCAGAAAATTGCAAGAAGCCTCTCAGTAATTTGGCAAAGCATGATGATGATCATGTAGTGAACAGATCACTAGGTTTGCATAAAGTTGTGTATTTTCTATTTCAGTGGATTTCAGTATGAATTCATTCAGTCTGAGGCATTTTGATTATTGAATGGGTGTTTTTCTCCCAGTGTAGAGAGGGAGACTCTCACTCTATATGAGTCCTATGACAGGTTTGGACCCCTCCTGAATTCAATTCATACCAAGAGAAATTTCCATGTATGAGAAAACTGGTAAAGACGACAAATTATCACTCATACATGCCATTTAAAAATGAATCTTTTGGTATGAGAGGTTCTTGCATGAGATCCATTGTTCATACTTGCTTTCTAGGCATTTCATTCTGTCTTTTGGCTTATTTTGTTGCAACTTGCATGTGCATACATATGTATGTCTGAGTGCGTTGGGTAAAGGGGTGATTATTTGCATCTATCCTAGAATACCAAGGCTCAAGTTTGTCTGGACTGGCACCAGAGGAATAGATCCAGGAGAATATCACAGGCACACTTTAAAGAAAAGCTCATTTAAATTCCTACCACCCCCACCCCCCTTTTTAATCCTACTGTATCACTTGCCCTTTGTGATTCTCCATTTAAATCTTGCCCTCTTTCAGGTGTACTATTCAGAATTTGTAATTAGACCTACCTGAGGATATTACCTTTATGCAAATAAGCTCTGAGGAGCAACTAAAGAGTAACCCCTGCAGATTGGACTCTTTGTTTCAGATCACTTTATGAGATCATTTGTAAAGACAGGGAAGGATTTAAACGCACCATTCAATTCATTCTACGACAAAAGTAGTGCCACTGAAGACTGTGGGGAGGCAGAATAGAGAATATATGTGTCTCAAATATGTGTTCCTCCTATGCCACACGGCAACTGGTGGCATCCTCATGTATCTTTCCTTTGTGCAGTGAGATGGATCAGGGGCTGTCTCTACCACCACCCAGATGGATGGCTAATTGTAATGGGCACCCAGAACAGCTAACAATTAGACCTGAATGAAGATGGATGTGAATAGGGGGGTGGGAAGGGAGGGGGAAAGCATGTAAGGAGAGAAAAAAAGGAGAGAAGATATGTGGCTGGTAAATGCTGAGGGATGCTGCACTTCCTCTCCTCAATGATTCCCCTTTCCTTTCCTCCTGTCTGGTCTCCCCTCATCAAGTTTAAGCACTGTGAAAGGCTATCTTGACTGGCTAGCCTATTTTACTCTCAGTTAAACATACCCTTATTCTAAGAAATGATCTGAGGAGGAATGGATTTCCTGTGAAATATAACTACGTGCAGGTAATAAATGTCGAACAAATGACGTTTTGTTACAGTAAATGACCAGTGACGTTTGCTAAATGGTTGGCTTAATAGCTGCCAAGGTCATATGTCATTAAGGTTATGGAGCATTAAAGAACACTACATGTTATGTAGACGGCAGTAATGGGGTATTGAAGGATATGGCATGCTTGAGCAATTTATGGCTTGGGTGAGGCATTAAAGATCACAGTTGTCATTAGCGGTGAAAGAGTGGACCATACAATGGTAATGGCTCTGTCATACACCCTCTACACTGATCTTTTATAGCGTGAGAGACTGCCAACGTAGAGCAAATTAAATTAATGTGACGTAACATGAAACTAGCTGAACACATGTCAGCAACAGATGTAACAAAAGGCAGTAAAATCCATTGTAGTCGTTGCAAATTATACAACAAGATTAAGAGTCCACAGCCGTGCTAGTGGCTCTATGAGGCTGTAGTTAGGCACACCAGCGCTTTGAGCTAAATGCTAATGACAGCATGTAACAGTAACAAGCTCACAATGACAATGCTGACAAGCTGATGTTTAGCAGGTCTACCATGTTCTACCCTGTTAGCATGCAAACATTTGTCAATTAGCACTGATCGCATACTGCAGCTCTGGCTGATGGGACTGTTATGAGTTCTGCAGGTATTTGGTCATTAATAAAAGCATTGGACAAATTGAATTTTCGATCTGAAGATGGATGGCGCTAGATGAAAAGTCAAGAGATTGTGGAAATATCTGTATAATCAAATCTGTAAAATGTAATATCTGTAATATATTCATGCTGATCCACAAATGTGAACCTCCTGGTGATGCTAGAGGAAAAGTCATAAGGATCTGTCCTCTGGGTACCACGAATGTGTCAAGATAATTCATTCTGGTGGAAGTGCACACAGATCCACGCTGCCATCCACTGAGCCACACTGCTTGGCTGGCCAAAAAAGATGTTTTAGTTAACAACCAGTTGGGATTTAAAATTAAATAATTTCCACAGAATCTACCATTAAAGCTCGCACAATATGCAATTCAAGACACACTCCACTGTTCTTAAGCACACAAGCTTAAATGCTAAGCAACACTTAATCCTGCGGGCTAATTAAAGACAGAGATGATACAAATTTGCAAACCTATCATCATACTTGGCACTTAGACCTTGATTTGCCATAGTAATAATGCTCTCAAGGATCAAGGCATCCAGGTGGAATATTATTATGAAGGCAATGATAAGACGTTTGAGTCATGCTGTTATGAAATAGAGAAAACCTATCTGTTGGATGTGTGGGTGGTGGAGCAAACTGCTGACCTCACTGCAGGCAAGCCGGGGAGGCATTCAAGTGCCCGAGGGAGTAATTTAGTACTGGTTAATGACGACAGTGCCGTCATGCTACACCGGTCAGTTGGTGGGTGCTTCTGGAGGTGTGGGTGTCTGTTCTGGTGTTTGGGACACTGCACCACACTGCGGCTCTTTGAAGAACACACAGGAGGGTGGGACAGACCAAGGGCAGGGCCTAAACTGACAGGAAGTACAGTGGGCGCACGCACACACACACAGACGCTGACTAACAGATGCACATGCATACACAAGAAGACAGACACACACCTTCCTTCCAGCCAGCACCTCATCTGGGTGATGGCTATTTCAGGAAAGAACAGAGCATTAGGACGCACATTGCCTGCAGCTCTCCCCCCTTGCTACTCCCCGCCTGCCTCTCCTGCTTCCTCCTTCCCTCTGGCCTTCCTCGTCACCACTCCTCTCCTCTCTCTCTTCTGCGTCAACTCTGTACATCTAATCGGATCCAACCTGTTTTCAATCTCTACTTTTGCGCCTCTCCGTCCCCTCTGTGTGTCTTTATCTCCCCACACACTTGGCTGTGTTAAACCGGCGTCTTGCTTGGCAGACAAGGTTACAGTTAGTTAAGACTGGGCGGCGGTCAGGCTACGGTCAGACTGCAGGACTTTAAACAGATTTAAACTACAACCAGAGAGCATGTGCCGAGATGGATGGCAGTAATCACAGGGAGGGTGAGAGAGAGAGCGAGAGAGTGGGGTGTGGAGGCAGAGGACCAGAAATGAAGGGAGAGGAGAAGAAATAAGAAAAGGGAGTGAAAAAAGCCTTGCTAGGAGAGGCGTGAACGAGAGTGATGAGAAAGAGGAATGGACTGAAAATATGTGTCAGTGTGTGCATGTCTGCCAGCTCAACAACAAACACACTGCTATCTATCTCCGGAGAACAAAAAGGCTCAGGCTTGCCCTCAAACTGATTACCAGTCCAGTTCTGTATGTGCGCCAGCTGATGCTGCTACCCAGTTTGGCTCATGGACACACAAAAACACGATTCTTTAAAGGTCTAACAGCTGGGCTGTTTACCCAAAGGAAGATAGGATCTTTAAATCTTCTGTAGTTTAAACACGAGTTAACATAATCCTTTTGTAAATTTGTGCCTGTGTGTGTTTTTATTGCTGCACTTAGAGGGAAAAAATCTCCTCAGAAGGACGGACCAACAAAGAAAACCATGTGAGGAGGGGAAATTGTTGATATTCACATATTTGACAGGCTATTTTAGGATTGAGCCTTGGGTTTTTAAATAGGTTTGGGCTATTGATAACATTTAGGTTGTGAAATGTTGACATTTTACATAGTAATAAGAGTTTTCCCTAAGAGAACAGCAAGCTTACGACCCTGATTCTGGAAAAGTTGGGAGGCTATGGATAACGTAAATAAAAACAGAATGATTAGCTAATGTTAATGAACTGCTAATGAACTGTTTACCAACAATGTTTTCATGAAGTGTTTCTGAGCCCATGTACTCATATGCCTTATACAAGTGGTGAACTATGCTTGTGAATGACTGAGCCTTTCCAGGATGCCCCTTTCACACCCAATCATGATACTTGCACCTGTTACCAATGAACCTGTTTACCTGTGGAACAGGTGTTTTTGGCACATTCCACAACATTTCCAGTCTTTTGTTGCTCCTGTCCCAACTTGTTTGAAACGTGTTGCTGCATCAGCTAGAACAGAAATATCTCTTACCAATTACCAAATCTATTTTAACTTTGCCAGAACAAATTGTGTTGATCTAAGACTCAATCACTTCTAATCAGAAACTGACTGAGAAAATATATATTTTAGGGCCTTTAACTGCAATGATTTTGCAAATGCAAATCCTGCACCTTTTTCTGACAATCTATAAAGGTTTTAGAAGTTGTAACTATTAATGGTTAATAGATAATTCAATAATGCCTTATAGATCAGCTAAAGCCATTAATAAGAACAAGTTTTGGGTTGCCAGTTGGTGTAAATCCCTTTTGTGTGTGTTTATTGTTTCTATTTGGTAATAATGCAGCAAAAATGTAAAAATTGGTCATCCATTAGCAAATACTTGTGTGTTCCACATTTTCTAATATGCTTTTAAGCCTCCAGTTTTACATTTTAACAATTTATTAATGAATAGATTTGGTTCCAGATTAGGCTTGTTCCAGGTTTTTCCATCAGGTAAGTGGCTCATTAGAGATCATTTCCTGATTAATTAAAGAGCTAAAGCAGGGGTCCTCAACTACATCTGTCCAAGAGCCAGAGGATTTTTGGGAAAAGAAAAAAAGGTTAAATTAGCTTATTATTCTTTCATATTTTCACTTTCTTACAAAATCAATGTTATTTTTATGAGCATATATCAGTGCGGACAGACCTCTAAAAATCTATAATGATAACTGGACACTGAACTAGAAAACGCTCTCAGATCTCCTCCAAGGAGGCAGTCAGTGCTCAATACAAACCCACAGTTAAACTACCAGTCTCAACAAAAAACTCTTCAGGATCCCAAAAAAACAGACAAACAGAAATGCTCATTGTGAGACTCAACAGTTGACCAATGTAAATAAGACAGAAGACATCTCTTCTGTCTAATAGACAAGCTTCGTGATTCTCTGACAACTCCAGAGTTACCCCAACAGCCTGACCAGTGCGCTGCTGTCGGCTCCAGGGAACGACCAGCCGGGGAGCTGAGCGGTTTGATGGCGGGTCCATGGAGTAGAGAGGATGGAGCTGGAGAATAATCTTTCTGAAGAGCGGGTGAATTATGATTTACGGACCGCTTGGCTGGCTGCCATCTAATTGATCATCACTGTCAAAACGGACTGGACCTTTTCCACTGGAGAATAATGTTAGATGCGCACATTTTCTGAATTTAATCATATTCTGTGGGCCAGATAGGACGCTTTGGCGTGCTGCCAGTTGATGATGACTGAGGTAAGAGGACAAAGTGTCCTGCTAGTGGATACCAAACAACAAGAAGAATTTTTTACAACCTGGCAACCTAAGAGTTGTTCTTATTAATGGCTTCAAACTGATCTTTAAAGCACTAGTTGATGATTTATTAACCATCAGTAAAGCCATTAACTGCAGTTCATATGCCCTTATTAAGAATGCCTGATTAGAAAGTTGTAACAAAATATGGATCTCATGCTAAATTTCCTTCCTTTGGGAAGAAACTGCCTCTTGATCCCATTGGGAATTGAGAGATGGTAGGCTAACATATCAAATTATTCTTTCAGCTGCACGCAGAGGCATTGCAAGGAGGATATCAGTATTAACTGACTGAAAAAAATCCAAAACTGATTTATATTTATGCAGAGCAAAAGCAAAATGGGAAGGTCATGGTTTAGGTATTCATGTCAAGGGAGAAGGTCCATTAAAGTATAGCTGATACTCACTGAATATGTATCCCGCACCTACTGTTAATGTGAATGTAAGTCAGTGCGCATTATACACACATCATCATTAGTCTCAGGGATGACCTGACCCCTGTGGACCCCTCTCCTCTAGGGGACAGAGACGTCAAAGCACCCCTCTGGGCTGGAGGTCCAACCCTCTGGGCCTCAGTTGAAGGGAAATAAAATTGTGTTCACCTGTACCTTCTGCGCCCGCCGCTTGTCTGCTCTCTGGTTCTGGTGATAGATGCGGCTAAAGTTGGACACGATGACAGGGACAGGCAGGGCAATTACCAGCACCCCGCTCAGAGAGCAGATTGAGCCAAAGATCTTCCCTGCAATCGTCTTAGGAACCATGTCTCCGTACCTGCGAGCAGTGACAGGGAGAAAGAGAGTAAATTTAGTGAAATGTCTTATTATGCATTCAATAAAATCTGTCTGTGGTAGTTCAACCTCCAAGTCATGCACAGCCAACTGGAGGTCATTCACATCACGAAGGCAGAGACACACACAGTATCAGCCAGTTCAACTTGCTGCCCCTTCATTTCTCTTGTACAGAGCTTTCATCTTTCTTTTTTTGGGCTTCTCCATGCTGCATGTGTCCATCCCCACCAGAATAAAGCTTGACCTGCTGACTCCATCCCACCTCAAGGGAGATAGAGAGAGGCTCCGACCAAACCCTCTCTGTCACCGAATAGCACAGTAAAGTCCGCTGACTCGTTCACTGAGAGCAGATACTATTAACCTTTAGAGAAGAGAAAGAGGACACGTGAATGCCAGCAGAGACATTTCCCAAAAGTCATTTAGCTCAATTCAATCTGAAATATTTGCAAGTCAAAAGCAATCTCGTCTTGAGTTCAAAGACAGACAACACAATTACAATAACTACATTAAATCCCCCCTTTTTTTTTCCAAAGGAAGAAGCCACACTGCTGGAATCAACCGCAGAAAGAAAAGAAGATGGAAGAGAAGAAATTCAAAAGCCAAAAGAGCACGACATAAGTTGGAAAAGCAACCTTTATTTCTAATGGTGTTCATTTCTTATTCATGAGTAAAAAGTGCAGGTAATTTGTTCTTGTTTTCCAGCTAAACAAGAGGTTCTACTGAATTTATTACAACTGACTCTCTGTCTGACTACAAATAAACCTGAAAGAAAGAGCCTTAAAGCATCTAACGTTACATACAATTACGCTAAGACTTATTGTGGAAAGATTTCTGTCCGTAAGATAGCTTTTTCAACACAAATCCTTTGCCCTTCACGGTGAGTTAAGGCTGTATTTCACCGTTAAAATAATCTAACCTCAAGAAATACCTCAGAGAAATGCAAACAATAACTTTCCCTTTGTCCATTTCCTTCATTAGATTAATTTCATCATATTAACAAGTGTGAATTCACAATAGCTGTGACCACGTATGCGCTTGTTCCTGCATTCACACACACACACACACACACACACACACACACACACACACACACACAACCTCAAAAAACCAATTTCACCCTCATAGACAGAAAGTTGCAGGTGCTATAGGGTGGACACAGCTTTGTGGACCAATGAACGGGTAGATTTTTTTAGCCCTTCTAGGTCCAATGATGACTTTCTGCAGGTCTGTATGACAAATGGTTCATGAGTTATGAAAGGGGCGTGGCTAATGTGCGAGGCCGTGCACGCCAATGAAAAAGGTACTCTGCTGAGTCTAATGATGCTTCCCACAACAGCGTATGACAAACGGTTCATGAGTCATGAAAGACGGCATGGCAAACTGGTGTGTGTGTGTGTGTCTGTATGTGAATCTCCTTTGAAGTTATGTGTCATTTTATTATAAGCCACTCACACTGGCACATCTGCCTTTTCACCATATTTGCATGAACAGGTAATCTGCTGTTTTCTAGCTCATGACCAACCTTTCCACAAAACCTTGTGCAAGCGAGTGAATCCATTTGGAAGTTCTGTGCCTTTTAGTGATCGGCCACTCCTACTGCCATTCCCCTTTTTAGCTAATTAGTATGAACAAAAACACCAATTTCATACACACACTTGACCTCCATGCCAAATTTCAGCCTCTAAGGATGAAAACTGTGGCTGCCAAAGGATGGGGAAATTTTTGCGGACTGACTGATGGAAACAACTGATGAGTGGGCTATAGAGCTGCTGGTCGCAGCTAAAAACAGCCTCATTTCAGCCCGTGATACTGTAAGAATCATGGTGCAGCCTGTTTAACTGTAAATTATTAGAACCAACCCTAGTTCAGTTTTATATCCCCACAATAGAAATTTCTACAAAATATGCCCATCTCAAACTGTACAATTACTACAAAGCACATGCGCAAGACATTTTGATGTGTGCTTATTACAGATTCTTTTGGGTAAACAGACAAATGAGATAATGACTCATGGAGACACTCATCTGTGAACATATCTTTTGCAAATTTGCAGTTTGGATGGCGCCGAGAGGCTGGAAGGAAAAGTCGCAGCAGAAGCAAAGCCAGAAAGACAGCAACAAAATGTTGCATGGGAATATGTCTCGTCACACTCATACAAAAGCAATGTGACGTGTCAGAAACAGTTAAAATTGAGGGATGCGGTGGTGTCAGTGAGCTGTAGTGGAAATAAGCCACAGATACAGTAAGTAGAATTACAGAGAGGTTAAACTCCTGCAGGAATGAAATGACACTCACATGCTGCACAGCCAGTTTAAACACTGTCCTTGTAGGAAGGGGAAACTTTCTGAGTTTTGCATATTTGTGCATCAGTGCTTTAAAGTACATCTACTCAAGTACTGTACAGTACTGAAGTACTAATGCACTAGTTTTCTGATTTTAAGCTAATTTACACTTCTCTACATTTATTTTGCATATGGCCATTGCTTGTAATGTGAATTAAATCACCCAACAGTATACAGAACAGGTACAATTAGTTATATAGCTATAACATTAAAATGGTTCTTGCATGTTAATGCATCAGTAATAATAATACAATAGTATAATAAACAATGAAGTACCACTGACACTTTGCTGATAAAACTTACATACCAGTATTTCACACTGTGGTACTGTTATTTTTCACTTAAGTAAAATATCTGTACACTTCCTTGTTATTTTATTAGGTGTACCTGGCTACAACTAATAGACGTTTACCTAGTGTGCCCTCAATCATAAATATAGTGCCCAGAATATTAGAAGCACTTTTCAGTATCATACAATGTAACCTAACAGCACCAAACTACAGTCTCCAAAACTGAATCAACACATCTCTGATACCATTTAAACAAAGATGGAACATTACGACCTTCATGAAGGAAGGACCTATTGCAGGACTGTTGTATTGGATTACATTTTAACCAGGTGTTCCTGATAAACTGCTTTCTGAGTTTGTATACATAGACAAAAACCCAGGAAAAACACACACCATCCTATCTCCCTGTGGTTTCTTGGACACATTTTCACACAGATACTAACACCACAAGGATAGAATAACATTTGGCATTGTTACCCTGATCCATCTGTAATGTATATCGTAGGCCTCTGTAGACTTGGCAGAGTGCAGATCTAGTCAGTCAACCTGTTACTGCTGCTGAGAGCTAAGGCATATCAAAGAACTGACTGCTTCACACAACCGATTGAAATGAGGGTTGAGGCCGTTTGAGTGGTAATGACATTAAACAGCAAGAAGAACCCAATTAATATTTTAACAGTTCTTCCAAGTCTTGCACATATCCAGAAACATGTTTTGAAATATCACTCTTCAAATTCATTCACTGTGACAGATCACAGAGAATAATGCTGGTTGTTATTTGAGGACTAGGAAAACCATAGCCCAGAGGCTCTCCATAAATGAACAATAATCTGCTTAAGAAGTTGTGCTCGTGATAGTCGTTTTATAATCAAATGAAACACTTCTGTCACAGTCTGTTGGAGATAGTAAAAACACAAGATGGTAACACAGGCACACTCATAAACCACAAACACACACACAAAAAAAACCCATTCAGTTGATTTTTTGGGGGGAGATGAAACAAGAGATGAAACCTCATACTCATTTGTCACAGATTTCGGCAAAAACAAGCCCAATATGAAGCCATTTAAGTGGAGGGTGGTTTTTCGCATCAACAAACCAAAGCGCTGCCCACACACAGGGAAGCGCTGGTCCAAAGCCATAACTGAGAGTATACTTACAGAGAACATTTATCGTCCCTTCCAAGAACTTTAATGGCCTTTTTGCCCAAATTAGGCAATAACAATCCCATCAGTGGTACACAGGCCCTATCACCACAAAACATTTCATCTCCTCCCCTCTTCAGAAGATGTTTCCATTAGGAGGAATGAAAAGCTAATCATATTCATCTGCAAGCCTTCTTTAATGGGATCCTATCAGATTCCCTGATAGAGGCCCCTCTCTCCTAATACTACAGTCAATTTGCCGCTCCCATTTAGTCAAGCTGGCCCGTCTCTGATGATACCATCTATGTGCCATTATACATGGCACAGAGATAAAGCTGGGCTTGCGCACATTAAAGAAAGAGAAAGCTGTAATGTGCGGGTGAGCATGTGCGTGTGTGTGCATGTGATAAGCGAGGTTAGATGTAATTTCTCCCCCTTCTGCCTGGATGAATGCTGGAGCCATTTATGACTCCGCAAGACTTCATTGAAGATGGCAATGGAGGTGCAGGTAAATGTTTCAGGAAGGAAGAAGATGGATAAGCAGTGAAAGATGGTATACCGGGGGGAGAGATATTTTCTCAGCTGATGCTGTGCACCCAGGAGTTTTTTCTCTCCCCATCAGTCCCCTTGCTCCATCTCATATTCTCACATGGGCACAAACACACACAACATAGGTTTGTGTATAATATATGAGCATCCTAACTATAGGGTGAATACACACAGAGACACACAAACACCCAGGTCATCAGGTGGGCAGGTCAGTCCTCGGTCAGGGTTGTCGCATCCAATCGTAGGAGGGCCGGGTCTCAGTGGGTTATATTAATAAAGTCTGGGAAGGATGGATTTGGGGGGGAGTTATTGAGTGGGACTGAGTGCTCTTGTGAAGGTATGCGTGATGGATGGGCTTATCAGAGATGGTCTGAGGACTGACAGACACACACATTTGTGATGATGGCAGGTCAAGTCATGTCAGGTCAGGACAGCAGCATAACTCATCCCTTTAAATACCTGCTGATGAACCCAGCCAGCACGCAAGCATAATCCAAAAGTATGAAAGTGGCCAAAATTAAGAGGCAGCAACCATAAATGTTGTTTGTGCAATTATATAAATACATGCTGCACAAAATATATGATTCTCATTGTCATTTCATTGTACGGGCACATTAAAAACCATCTGCACAATAAGCTCGAGATGATCTGATCTGAGCTTAGTCACAAAGTAAATATTTATTGCTGGAATTTGTTTTCACTTTGTGGGTCATAAACTGCTTTTATGCATGTGGTGCAAGCTCATAACGCTGTTTTTATTGATATGTGCGTGATGATATGAAAAGAGAAGGATAGAGAGGAAGAGAGAGAGAGAAAGAGAGGCAGGACAGAGACATATGAAGTGTTGAGGGTTGGCTTTCTATTTACAGACCAAATCCCATGTGTTTCCTCTGCAATTTTCCTCAGTTCCCTTCAGATATAGGCTAAGTGATTCTGTTTGGACCACAATCCCTTCCGGTGGATTGACCCCCTGGAGGACTGAAATCACCTACTGGAGGGAGCATTTCAGAAATAATGAGTGGGTTTGTGTGCCTGCTGCAAGTGCATGACATGCACATTTAGTTTGCATGTGTGTTTATGTGAAGGGGGTAATCATTTACAGTACAGACGTGAGACAGGAATCACTTAAAAAAGAACATAGGTGTTGAGCTAATTGCTAACTTTAATCCTTAACAGAGTTCTTTCATCACAAAACGTTTGCTAAGGAGACTGCAACCCTTCAGGACCACGGACAGCTACAACAGCTTCTAAATTCCCTCCTCACACACATTAAACCAACATCTGTCTGCACCACAGTCCTCAAACTCCATGGAGACTGCTAAGTCAGATGCCTTCATGTCCTTTAAGTAGCTTTGCAGACAAGTGCTCTGTTAAAAAGGGGGGTTGGTCACAACTTGTAAAAGCTACTATGAATGACAGGATCCCACACAGTTTTAGTTATTTCATCAGAGAGCTATTCTCACTGGTCTGAAGTGGTGATGTCACATACTTCCCTGCACCAATCAGGAATATTAAATCAGAATCTGGTGACAGCTGGTGAGCTGTTTGGTCATGGTCAGTTACATCTGATTAAAATGAGTTTTTGACTGTTAAACTGTCAATAAATCATATTTAAAGATGCTTTAATGTGGCTTATTCCATGTTATAGAAAAATATGTAGGATTTTAAGTCAAGTTTTCAGAGGCTTTAAAATTAAACACGGCAGTAAAACCTCAGGCTGGGAAATAAATGTAAAATATCAATATAATGTATCAGGATATGGCAAGTGTATGCAAAATCACATATAAATGGTCAAATTGATAATCGCTGTCATTGTGTTCTTCAACAATTTTATCAATTTCATTTTAAATATTTACTTGGAGTTTTCAATTCAGAAAACTTAATTTGGAAGAGAAGTCCATTTTACAAAACTTTATTTTGCAAAAGGAGAATTATATAACCAAAAGCTGATGAATGATAATCATGAATTATCACCCAGCCCTAGCAAAAAACCCTGAAATATAATACTATATCAATGCTGCTACAGACTTAAAAATGACATTTCGTATGATCTTATTGCAGTCTTACTCCCAAGAAAACATCAAATGCCACTGTATTGACTAAGAATATAGAAAATGAAAAATCATTTCCACTATGAAAAATACAAGAGCACAACAGTTGCCATGAGTGATGATGCCTCATAAAGATATCTATAAGTAGTAGTGGAGTTCCATTTTCATTGGGCAACCTGTCACAGGCCAATGAAGCTTAGCACTTTTGGCTTCAGCAGAGTGAAAGATTGTCTCTCCAGGCCTCTAACCCTCAACCATCCATCCATCTGTGCTCTCATCTGACATTTCATGGCCACTCACTCAGATGGAAGTAACTCTGATGACACATGGCTCTTCAGGGATGGGACAACCATCTATAATCACCCACACAAATGTCACCGCAGGAAAGCAAGAAATAAGGACGCGGAAGAACAACAGGTAGGGAGACAGAGGGAGAAGAAGAGGACGAGAACCTGAGAGAGCAGCCGAGAGAGAAGCGAGTCGACAGAAACAGATTGAGATTCAGATTGTGTCAGTGCTAATTTGCAGAGGGTCGGATATGTTTGTTTAAATGTGCCTCAAACGACGTCTTAATATGGATTAAATCAGATACAATGGAGCTGTAATAATCTCAGCACTCCCTCAAGACAGCTCAACACAGACATGAACTCTGATTGCGATCCTGATCTGTGGGGCTCGACAAGGACTCAACTGAGAGAACAGACTGCTGAACAATTGCGCTTATTAAGAAAGTCAAGAAGGTTCAAAATAAGTTCTTCTATCAGATGACGGGGATGTCTCATTTGGAGTGTGTTGATTTATGATCCTTCGCAGAAAAGGAAGCTAAAAGCTATGCAGCTGTTATGAAATGCCAGAAATCACAGAGGGAGTTAGATTCCAGGAAAATGACTGGTGAGTTTCTGAATGGATGACGCATAAAAGTCTGTTTACAGTAAGAGTGTGCATCATGACAACATGGAAATGGCTTATTCACATTACTGATCATTATTACAATCGATTATAGAATTCTGTCTACACAAGATTTGCTCATTAGATCAATGCTGACCAATATCAGATATTGGTCCGATATTGAGTCAAATAGCTGCGCTGTGTATTGTGACAACGGGCCTGATATTGAGGCCGATCTTTCAGTTAAATTCTGTTTGTGTCTATGAGTCCAGTTGCACTTAACACTTACAAAGAATTTTGATTCCTCTTTTGATTGTTATATTATGTGTTTAATTAATCATTTTTTTAATCTAGTTTGTGATATAATTGTAATTTCATGTTTAGATTTTGTTCTCATTTGAAGCAGTTAATTAATTAATTAAACACTGGTATTAAATCAGTATTAGGGATACACACATATCCAAATTCATGCATCAGAACCAAAAATGGAGGGTGCATCACAACAAAACTGTTGTGTATAAAATGTACCAAATCATGAATAACTGCACACAGTACCCCGTCTTGTGCCAATCAAACAACCTTTTCAGAAACCAAGGCCAAAGAAATCAGCAGCATAAAATCATGAATGTTGTTTTCACAGCAAGGATGTCATGAAGTGCTGCACCGTGTGCAGCCCCTACGCGAATAACTGCTCTCTGAATGGCGTGTTAACAGCCTTGTTTTGAACAATTCCACAATAAAAACCAGTCCATTGTGAAAGGTGGGAACAATGCCAACAGCTGAAATCTAAAACTTGATCTGTGAGCTCCTCCAATGCATTCACTGTCATTCACCTCCACATAATGCTTCCATTAAACACCTCTTATCATCTACAGTCGGAAATGGCTAGAGTAATCTATTGTGTTCATTGTGCTGTAGGTGGGTCATCAGAGCCTGGGAAATATTGCAAAGCTGAAATGAACCATTGCATTGGTGTAATATTAAGGACTTCCCTCTGCACTGACTATTTGAATATTACTGCATTATAAAAGTGCCATGGCAGCATTTCAGCTCCAAATCCAATCGCTTCATATATGACTTCATATGTGGGACATTTTATATGTGGGAGATTACAAAGCTTGAATTGCAATATCTGCATTGCTATTAATGAACCAGCTAAATGCTTGTGTGGCACCGTGGAGCAGTTTTACCCAAGAAAGGTGCTTTTGCTTTTATGTATAGTATTAGTGTCTACTGCTGGAGCACTGCTGTACTCCCTTTCATAGAGAATACAACAAATAACCATCTGTGCCTGACAGTAATAGGATTACAGCAACAAAACGTCACTTTAGCGAGATTGCCCTTTTACATCCGAATAATCAATCTTCACATACATGCTACATTGCGGCAGTCAGTGTTTTCTTTTTCACTTACAACCAAAAGTGAGCAAAACCGCAAGACTATGGCCAAATCCAGTTTCTAAGCCTTCCAGGGTGCAGCAAGAGGCAGGCTATTTCCTCATTTACATTTGTCAAAAGCTGAATGGGAGAAAGAAACACACAGATAAGTTGATAAAGGGAAGGGTATTACTCTCACACCACACTGCACACAGAGGAAAGGTCATTACCATCACTCACATCCCGACCAATCTTACAGTGAATCACACTGAGGGATTGCCACCATTTCTCACGAACACACACTCAGTTGGCTGTCACTTAGAATTAAGCAAACTTTGACACTTTGTAGAGTTGAATCCCAACACTGACTTTACACAGCTTTATGTTTTGTTTTGTTTTGTTTTTTGCACTGTTTTTAAGTAAGTGCACAGCTCTGGTTTTATGACCATGCTAAATTAACACACTCTGGGTTTTAGCCATTACAAGGCAATAGCTTCTCTCAGATGGCCTGAGGTTGACAAAGACGCATCAGGTTTCTTTACTGAATCACCTCAGGCATGAATACACATTATTAACAATATTTTAACCTTTGGCCAGTCGTGATGCCTCCAGCAGTATAATTTACACCAGGCATTGTGGTTATCAATAACAAAAACACACTCAAAGTAAAATTTAGTCAGCCTCTTAGCCTCTTAACACTCTTCTGTGTTATTTTCCAATAACTGCATAAACATTACACTAGCTGCCCATCTTGTATGACTTGCTGTTGCAGAAAAAAGCTGTGTGAATGCACATTGAGAGGAATAAACAGGGAGCAGAAATCATCACAATGCTGAAATCAACGCTTAATATGCTTATTGCTAATGATCAGATGGTATCAAAACCACACAAAAGGGCTCCTCAAGCTAACTTCTTTCAACATGTCTGTTGGAGAACTGCTCACTTTTTCCAATAAGGGATATCAAATCTACTCTAATCAATATTTTTATATCAACAAAAGCTCACGACTACTTGCATGTGAAAGGGGTATGCTTGTGGAGATGAGCCCACAGAGAATTCTTATCTCTCAGCACTACAGAGGTTTTTGGTGGCTTTCTTTTCATTGCTTTCATTTTACAGCCCACAACATAGCTGTTTTGGTTCGTTCACTGCTCTCACCAGCTGTTTTCTGTGAAAGAAGCTTAACAAACCCACTGTATGCTTCCTGCTCAGCAACAAACAGCAGACAGTTGCCAGGCTGTTCACCAACAGGTCCCTATAAGTTAAAAGGAGAGTGAATATAGGACTTATGTTCATCAGGTGTTCAGAAATAAGCCTCCAAATGAATGCTAATGTTGCTATGTATCTGCAGGATGTGTAAACAGGCAACGAGTTTGCCACATCAACTTAAAGGGTGTGTTTAAAGCCTGTTTTTTGTACATTGATTAATAGGTCACTGTAACACTCAACATCTGGTGGTTATCACTTGCTCTCCTAGTTTTCCATGCAGGCACCGCGCCATTGCTCAAATTTAGCTTTTCGCAGAGAATGAAAAGCCCAAATGAAAGCTTCTTAACATCTCTTAAAAACCTTCCATGTGATGCTACAGATGCAGTTTTCTCGAAGAGTCACATTAAGCAGCGTGAGTACACTTATTTGCCAGGAAGTCAGTGAATAATAGCCAGGGACCCTGTTACAAGCTTTGCTCATTTGTGTGTGAGCATGTGTGTGTGTGAATTGAGTGTGTGCACCCGTGTATGTGTATGTCTGTCTTTATAATTAGCGATTACCAGACTGCTATCAACAGAACGCTTCAGTGAATCCACTTCCAAGAGTAACCAGGAAGTGCAAACACAATTACCAGAAGAGAGGGAGCATAACAACATTTAAATATGAATTACATCTGAGATAGGATGAGTCCCCAAAGCTTGCACTACTGACTGCCTGCATACTGTCTAATTCACAGAAAATAGCAGTGCCATTAACACATTTGTGCATTTGAATATGTGTGTGTCTATGTGCGTATGCATAATTTTCATGCATGTGAAGTGTGGTCACGTGCACACTCCTGATAATAGTCATATCTCTATAAGTGCTGTAATATTTTCAAGCCTTGCAGGGCTGATATGAGTGGATGTATGGATAAAACCAGCAATGGCTGTTGGTAATTGAAACAGGAACCCATCTATCTCTGTGAGCTTGAGTACACTGAGCAGTGTGTCAGTGTGGTGGAGTGTGAGGAGAGAGGCTGAGGAGCTGAGCCACAATAACCTTGATATGTGGTTCAATTGAGCTGCTAATGAGAACTAACTGTGCTTAGTTTGAAACATGAATCTCTGGGGAAATGTTTGAATTCTGAGATTGATCTTTTTTGTTGGATGCAAGACAACAACAAAAGAAAGTACAGGTATATACGGGGCAATTCTTTCACTTGGGAATCAAACTTAAAAGAGAGGGCAGGGCAATTACAACCACTGCACAACTCCACTATTACATGTCTCCAGCAGTGTGTGACATTACAGTCAGCAGTCTAAGGATAGGGGTGGGGAGAGAACAAAAAGCAGTGAGGAAACAATTACAATGTCAGCCACAGAATTAAAGCCCAAACAGGAGACTGGATGCTAGATTATGACAGATGTATAGAACTGCATCAATGTTGGCAGATAAGCAAAATGAGATTGAAGTGATGATATGTTTTACAGCAATAATAGTCTGCTGGTTGGCTGGTCCTCCACTTTTACCCCTTTACACCTGGCATCAAAATGTGTCTCATTTCCAGATTGTATCTAGATACGATTGAACCTGATAACATTTACACTTGGTATGAATGTGTCTCCAGTGTCCACATTGAGATCCGATTGAGATCAGATCGCTGTGTACACCTTGTTCTTCTTCTTTCTTACACCCTCAAAAACATCAACAACAGCAACAAAAGACGGCAGCCATCTGTGAAGCTGTGCTATTGTATGGACTTTTGATTGATTTGGAAGTGGGGGGAGAAACCGTCTTCAACAACTGGAATGGCGGACAAGAAAGTAAAGGAGAATACTGTGTTATGCAGCTGATTTTATTTCAGTTGTAGTCAGTGCCCCTACTGTCCAGAGGATGATCTGGATATGTGAACGCTGATAAGACTCCAGGAAGAGGATAGTGATGGGGACCTTTATGAATGTGGACTGGGTGCCAAAACCAACGTCTGCACTGTCAAACATTTTATTTAATGTGTGGACGACTGTGACCGCTGTAGTCCTGAAGAGACGCACACTCATGCTCTGCCTCTGCTAACAAACAACTGCCGTAAAGTTGCTCTGTGTGGATTGAAAATGCATTTAAACTTGTGCTCCATGTGATCACAATGTGTCCCTGACCACCTCCGGAGGTGGTTTGGCAGATCAGATCACTGAGCCTTGGGTGCAGTCATACCTGTGCTTTCATGTGATCAAGGGGATGGGGGGAGTGGAATTCTCCATCAGCACATTAAAATAAAACACTAATGGGTAATGGTCAGTGTTGGTCATCTGGGAGACTGTGCCTGTGCAGGGTCCTATTTGTAAGTATTTTCTAAAGCTATTGCTACATTCTACTAATGTGATTATATTGTTTAGGTAGGTGTCACCTGACCGTTTTATTTAATCTCAACAATTAGTTCATGGATCTGATATCCACTTATTCACTTTGTGCCTGAAAACCCCAGTGTCCCAGTATATGCGACTATGCCTTCAATGACTGTTTCAGTAAAATAATATATTGTCACCTCAAACCAGTGTATCCATGTACCCTGGTCCTCCAAGACAGTTATACACCAGCATTGTCAAGTGCTTAAATTATATTCTGTGCTTCTTTGATCTCACTGTATCTGATTTTTTTTTTTTTTTTTTTGGTTTAACACATGCCTCCAGTTCGCTCCAGCCCTTCCATGTCCTCCCTGTGGTTGACCCCTGCTGGAACTGATATTCACAGATGAAACAAAGCGAGGCTGTGCGCAGCGATAAGGCCGCAGCTGAGAGGGGAGAGACGGAGAAAGGCCAGGGCCAGGAGTTCAGGGGTCATCTCTACACAACAGTGAGCCCATGGTCATAACAACAAGGTGACTGGCTGGCTGGTCCCTGCACAGATTTCACACAGGGATCAAAGGCAAGAAGGAACAGACACAGAAGATAAAAAAAAAAAAAAACATTAAAGGAAGGGGAAGAGAGGGAAATGCAAATGCGGAAAAAGAGACTGTGGTGAGGAGGGAACAAAAGGGAAGGGGCACTGCTGTGGGATTTGAGGGTGACCCCAGCAGAGACAGATACCAAATGAGGCAGAGGGAGGAGAGATAAATTGATAGGAAAAGGGAAAGAGAATAGCAAAGCACATTTCAGGACGTCAGATCTACTCTGCCTCCCATTCAGGTCACAGTGATTGCATTTGTTTAACTTGGCCAGACCATTTCCTCCTGTCTGAACCAGTGTGTTTGTGTGAAACAGAAATGAGTGCATGCATGCATGTTTATGTGTGTCTGTTGTGTGAGTGTGTGCCTGCAGTCCACACATTTAGTTACTGTCCCTTTGTGTAACCATTTTGTTAAGATTTTTCTTCACTCCCTGGTTCAGGCCTCCACTGGTGAGCGACTGCCAGACTTTCACGGCTCAATTCAATGTCAGCACGTCAGTGAGTAACCAAATGTGGCAACAAACTCAATACAAGAAACCCTCTCAAAGGTCCTGGTGGTGCAGTAGGTCTAGAATGATTGACTTGACTAAAGTATCGAACTATTGAACTTTTCCCCAAAAGGAGATGGAAATTAATTAAGCTGTGGTTCAGCGTTCCTGCCTGCGCTCCCATGTGACTCCACAGGTGAGGCCATTTTCCATGCAACACATCCTGTAGCTTGTGGACTTAACTGATTAAATTGTTGCCTATCCAGTCAATTAAAACAGATCCATAAAAACTACTGTAAGCCTAATTGGTGCGAGAGGAAGGGAAATAAGTTAATTGTGCATGAGAGCTTCCATGTGTTTTTATCCCTGCCTATATGTCTCAGGGAAAAAAACTGCGTTCAGGTGTTTTTCAATATTTTGGTGAGAAAAAATACGATCTCATCCGTACTCCATTTCAACACCAAAGCTGGCTCTTATTCTCAGTTCTTTGATGTTGCCTGTTGTCATGGGGACCTCAGGAGTGCTGCAACGCTGAGCAGCATGCAGAGTGCCATGTCACTGCGGTTAAAAGGGTTACATTAACATCAGCGGCAGGTTACATTAGAGCGGGGCTACATTACCCATTAGTGGTAGCAAAACACATTTGCGGTAGCAGGGCCAGCACGGTTAGCATTTAGCACTAATCTATCATACCAGGGGTGAACACTCAGCCCATTTGGTTTAAGTGTAATTCATGCTCAACTAGTTTCTGAGAGCCACAACTTTAGAGGCACTTTTCTTGTTGGTGCTGTACAGCTTTAAAGTACATGTTGCTGAGTTTAAAATATGGGCAGAATATATTTCACTTCACCGAGCAGAAGAATATCCAAAAAGGGTTGAAAAAGGGTCTCACTCCATCACTGAGAGTAAATTCAGGGGAGAGCAGGAGTTGATGCACACGATTTGCTGCTCATCCCTCCTTGAATCAAAGATGTCTCTGTCAGATTGTTTATCTGTGGCCAAGAATATTGGCTCGCTGCGGGCCGAGCTTATCACACACTGCTTTACACTGCCTGACTTATTGACTGCGAACATGGCCAACATGGCTCTTCTCATCAGTGTCCGGCACAACGGCAGCATCGACTGAACTGATCTATGACCAAGTCTGATGGAGAGGCGGTCAATGCAGCAAACGACAGCTGGCTGGTGCCTCTAAACCGCTTCAGGCTGGTCAATGTGCTGTCCGGTCAGTGTCGGAGATAACAACACGTCGCCTCAATTTGACATGTCAATCCATGAAAAGTTAACAAGGTAAGACTAAATACTAGCAAATGCTAGCTTAGGTTGGCATCACCTAAAATTATTTCATACATCTTAAATGCAAGAATCAAAAGCAGCGATATTGCCCCAAACCAACTGTGGCAGTATTTAACAACAAGCATCAGCATGGGTCACTGTTTGTGGATGAAGGTAGCTGTCTGGATGTGTGTGTGAGTGGAGAAAAGTAGGCTGCAGGAGAAACTGGGGCATCACTGAGGCTCAGGAGAGGTGTCTCCAGCCCAGCCTCCTGTCCTATTTCACTGCCTGGCGAGACTGGCATGTGTGTTTGTTGTGTGCGTGTGATTCAACAGAGCACCCTAGGAAGTCATTGGAAAGCTTCAGGCACAGGAGGAAGAGAGATAACAGGTGAGCTCCAGGGAGGCTACCTGTGGGAGAGAGGAGGCCCAGTGACAGGCCTCTTTGCTGGGGTGGAATGGATGTGCAAAAGCCCCCGGGCCATAGACCAAATGTCAGACAGTCTGTCCACACATACTGGAAAACTGCTCTGAGCTTTATTGGAATTTGTCACCTGTATATCTTTGTGTGTGTGTGTGTGTGTGAGCTCCAACTGGGCAGATGACTCACAACAGGAAAGAGTGCCGAACAAGGCAGCACAGACAGGTGGGGGAAGTGTGTATGTAGGTGTTTTTGTTTGGCTGTGTGGGTGCAAGAAATAAGCTGTCGAGTGTCACTGTAAATATATGCTGTACAGTTTCACAAGTATGCACCATACAGCACAGCACAGCACATAATGTGCTCCCACACCCACACTCAGGCATAAACCCACCCCCCCACACACGCACGCACACATGCACCCACCCACATGCAATGTTTACTGTCCTATGACAGACATTATTTATCTACCAGTCCCTGCTCTCCACTCCTCCGGAGCTTTCCAACACATCACTAATTCATCCCTGGCATTTCCCCCTGCTAAATAAGGGCAGCCTTTGAACTGACATGCTGGCCCTTTAGTGCTGGGCCAAGTTACATCTATCCCAGCTCCTTCTGTAAACCTATATGCTGGCAGGGTTCATCCCACTCTTGCAACTCTAACCTTCAATGACCAGCCCTTGTTATCGAATCAGAATGGAAATGTAGGTTAATGTGCGAATTGTGCACAGCTATTTGATCTTTGACCATGTCAGTCTTGCAGCACTGTCATCAGCACGTCGTGAGGTGTGTGTGTGTGTGTGTGTGTGTGTGTGTAGTGTCGGGTTGCCAGGTTAGGTTTTGATGGGAGAATTAGCTGGTCATGTATCCTGACATGTAATGAGGACTTGGGTTGTATTACAGCTGCGGTGTAGCAGAAACTGTAGATTTAACTAAAGCAAAGTCAGAGCAGGTACTATAACATCTCTTGAGGGGTCATTCTACATGGAAATATATATATAAAAAAAGTACTATAATTCAGAAGACAATTAAAAAAGTAATACATTATTTTTAAAAGCAACATGAAAACACTTACAGAGCTGCTGATCTATTACCTGTCAAAACAGTGAGCAGAGCCAGGTGTGGTCTTCTGATGTAGTATGGCACAGAGAGAGTGTTTGAGCTGACCTACTCTCACATTTCATGTATTGATTCTGTCTGATTGTGTCTTGACTGATCTGGGAGTGTGAGAGAGAGAGCAGTGGGTGGGTGGGTGGAAGTGCAGGAAAGAGGGCAGGCTACAGCGAGGAACTATTAAATTTTAATTTCAAAGAGGTCAGTTTTTCCTCAAGGTTAAAAGTAAAAACAACCTTCGAAGGAAGAGCAGCTGGGAAAAAGAGTAACTCTCTGTAGGACTGCTGGGGATTAACCATAGCCCAGAGAAGGAAGCATATTGTACGTGGAGAGCATGGGCCAATATGAAAAGGACAGCTTGTTGATATGCACTATAAGCCAATTAGTAACCATGGTGATGAATGAAGGAGGAAGGAAACATGCTGTCTTTGACACAATTTCTTTTTAGTTTGTGGCGCATTATAACTACTCACACATTATGTAAACATGACAGACGCATGCAGGCACACGTATGAATGAAAACATGTATGCATCACACTCACACATGCATACACACGCATTAACCAGAGCCTTAGGATGATTTAAAGCCTCTGCGTTGTAATGGGATCAGCCGAGAAGGATGGCAGATCAGGGAATCCAGGCATCATAAATCATCTCCATCACACATCAGTGCTAATGCCACTCACAGCAATCCATCAGACAGCCATCTCTAATACTGCAGATAGCCAATCTATCAGGTTTGCACGCAACTTCCATTTCCCCTGACTTCTTTCCACACGTGTGCACACATGTACAAACAAACCGCATTCACAAATGCCCTTCAAAGGCTCGGCAGTGATGAGAGTGAATAAATTCTTTCATGTTTTTCTTATTCCTCACAGCATCCAAAAGCATCGGTCAATAGCATAAAATTACGCCGTGATTGTCTTTCAGGCTAACCAAACTCAAAGATATTGATTGTTTGAATCACAGTGTTCAGAGCAATTCTATCTGTGAGGTTTAAAAGAAGGAAGGAAAAGCCATAAAGACCAAATGCATGCTTGAACATCAAGCCTCTCACACATATTAGAACACTTCACAAACAATTTGCGAAGAGTTATTGGATTCTAAGCTTATTATCAGTTTATTATGAAATAAACAAAAAGATAATCTCCACAGTGGGTTTCCATACATGACTTATTTAGTCTCTTGCTCTCTTGATCGCCTCTTAACTGGCTCTATGTCCACTTAAAGGGATTGCATTAACCTCTGCCACTCTCCGTGGGCAGATGAGCAGCTCCCTCACCCTCCCTTTAAGATGTGCTCTGTATTAAACTCTTCCTTCTTTGGCTGGGATCCCTGTCTGGCTCGTGTCCAGACAAACATACACACACACACACACACACACACACACACACACACACACACACACACTTAGAAAGCCAGACACAGTCTAGTATGTTCTTGTACAGTATACCAATATATAGGAAGTGACACTTCTCTGTGGCCAGGTCGTGGTTTTATGCTTTTTTTGAAGGCATTTTGCCACCTAGCACTTTTTAGAGGGATAGCTTTAATACTACTCATGTGACAGAGGAAGCTGAGGAGTAAAGAAAGAGAAATGGATGCTTAAAAGTTCTAGAAAGAACAGATATGCTTGTATCGTGTTCAGTATGTATAGAATCAGCTGTGTTAATGGAAACTATAAAACGGTGGCAGTTCCTTGGAAATGCTACTCACCTATAGTGCATGTCTTGCTCTGTTTTCCTTGAAAGGTTAGACTGACACATTTGTGCACAAGCTTTTACACCTGCAGTAATTCTGCAGGCATAACAGATGTTGATAGAGACACGTGTACACATATCCAGCTTCTTTTCAATTCCTCATCCATGCCTCTCTGGTATTCTCTCACACTAGCTCAAATCCCCCCCAGAAGAATGTACATCTCTTAGCCCACCTGCATCTGAAGCTTGTGCAGACTGCCCGACAGCCGGCGTGCCTGGTCCTCTCTACCACTTGCTCTGCCCTGCTCTCTGCCCTCTCCAGCTGGCTGTTCTAGCCTTCTGCTCCCCTCTTTGCTGTCTCTGCACCCAAGCAGCTGGTGTGCCAGCCAAACCTCTGCCCTCTTCCCTGCAGCCCACTCTCCCCTTGACCAGCTTGGAATGAAAACATCTCTTTCCTCTAAATCTGGTTCTCGTCATTTTTTTCCTCCATCTCTTTATCTTCCATCCATCCACTTACCCATGCACACAAATGTGTGTTTTGCACAGATAGGTGACTTAACCTCGAGCCAAAGGACTGAAGAAGCTATGGAGGAGGCAGTGAATGTGTGCACATGGATAAAGCATGCAAATAAATGTGGGCCAATGAAGCTGAAAGGAAAAAAGAGAACAGTATCTCTATGAGGAGACAGCATTCACAAAAGGAACAAACATGACTAAGGCCCCAATCTTGGACATCATGTCTGATCCCCACATCTGACATCACCCTCCCAGACTAGAGGAGGCAAACAAAACCCTGATCAACACTAATACAAATAGCAGAGAGGGAAAACAGCATGTTATTTATAGTTTTGTTAATGGTTGCAGCAGCAGGCTTGGTCCCTCTGTGCTACCCAAAGTGCCACTGTGGAGAAGAGAAAGATGCACAAACAGAAAAATCCACACTCTTGAGAGTGTGTGTGTACATGCTGCAGTGATACACACTTGGTGTTACACACTTGCCATTATCATAGGTCCAGACCCCTCCAGTGAGCACTTCTCTCACTCACAATCTCCATCCTGTTGCATCAAAACCCAGTGCAGAAGTCAGGGAGTTATCGTTGACAACAAACTTAACTTCATCAGGTGAAGTCAGCCATTCAGTCATGCTTTCTGCAACTTTGTAATATTGTAAATTAGATAATTTTATCTGCAAAGAATCTGGAAACTGTCCTCCATGTTTTTATTAATCACGATTAGACTCCTGTAACTCGCTGTACTCTTGTCTTACTCTCTCCAAAGTTCAATTGATTTACTAATCCCTTACGAACCTGAATGCAACCTGAGATCCTCCAGCAGAGGTCTGCTGGTAATTCTTAGGTCAAAGCTAAAAACCAGAGGAGAATGAGCCTTTGCAGTCAGAGCCCCACAACTCTCCAATGTCCTGCCAGAGGTGATCAGGTGGGATAGCTTTGTTTCTTCTTTTAAATCTCTGTTGCTTTCTCTGGAATTGGTCATTCTTCCATTTTAACGTCACTGGTTGTTACTCTTTTAGTAATTCATGCCCTTACTTGTCATTTTAACTGTATTAATTTCAATTTTATTTACTATTATCTGCTAATTTCTCATCTTTTTATGTATTTGTCCTTTGTAACTTGTTTTTGAAAAGTGCTATATAAATACAGTTATTACTATTATATAAATACTTGCAAATCCAGGCAGTCTCTCTCCCTCCTCACATATCCACACACACACACACACACACACACACACACACACACACACACACACACACACACACACACACACATACACACACAGTGCTACAGTAGAGTTAGACTGTCGCGGCCTGACATTCCTTCCACTGAGCTGTGTATGTTGCGTCCAATCGCTCTGTCAAAACATTTCAACACGGCTGTGCAAGGAATATACAACTCCAAGTCCTGACTGTGCAAGGTCTATCACATGCACACACACACAGACACACATAAAATACACCTCCAGCCACATACAAAACTCAGACACACATTACTGCTGTCTGCCTCTGGAAATATGTCTGTCCGAAGACAAAAAAACTATAAAAGGTGGAAAACACACTAAATCTGTCTCTATGCTGAGGGAACAGAGAGCAGCGCTCTACTCTCTGCATACTGTATGTGCATGCCGTTTGCCTGGCAGCCATTGCTAAGGGCCACCCTAAGCTGGGAAGAGATTTTCAGCTAACCTAAGGGGACCCTGATCAAATAAATTATTTCTTACTTTCCACTTACTGAATGTTCTGCTAACTAATTGGTGTCAACGGAGAGCAAAATATTCATTTAAAACCCTGTTTTCAGTGCACTCTCCTGAGCAAGCAAAATTGTTTGAGACAGATTTGCTTTACTCAAGTAACAGGAGGCAAAGCAGTCCCTTCATAACTATCATTTGTACCACAAAACTGTCTCTCCAGAGTCTTCCGCTTAATATCTAGATGAAGGTATTACTGTTTCTGTCACTGTGGGAAAAATTGTCAAGGATAGTGAAATGCTATAGCAGCCTATGCCCAACAACAAAGTGTTTATAATGATGTGCAGTGCAACCTATTAATTTGGTCAGCGTCTTCAAAACAACTAACTAATGGGGTTATGGAAAAAGCACAGATGAACACTCCAATTCTCCTCGGTAAACATTTGGAGTTGAGCTGAAAGCTTTTCCATTTCAGAGAGCCCAAGTCTGCAAGACAGCAGCGTGAACATATGAGTGTGTAACTGTGCATGACTATTATCCCATTTCCATATTAGCCTGTCTTATAATTTGATGTTGCTGAAGCAGAATGCTTCTTGGTCCTGACGTGTGTGTGTGTGTGTGTGTGTGTGTGTGTGTGTGTGTGTGTGTGCATACAATACACACGTATATAAACACACACCCACCCACCCACCCACACACACACATACATGCATACACGCATGCGTTGTTTACACAGCAGCAACATGTTCAAGGATATGTGTGCATGCCTGGAGCACAGAAACATCCATTGGCCAGATACTGAAGCTACGTTAGCCTCTTTGCTACATGGGTGGGGGCTGACTAGGAGGGTTGCCTTAGATCAGTTAGCATTCTTATATATGCACTAGGTAAACAAATGATTTCTCTCACATCCCGTCCCAGAACGAGGGCTCATGTTAAAGATGACACGACTAATATTTCACCACACGTCAAAAGAGTTTTTACTCCAATGGCGAAATGTGCCCCAAAAAAAGAACAGGGGCTCACGGCAGAGATAGTCAAAAGCATGTTGTGTTCTGGAGTCAAACTCTGTGCACTGACCTTTACAAGAGCCAAATTAGATGTAACACAGCCAAAACATGGCTCGGGTTAATGTTTTGAATACAATGTGTTAAAAGGCAAACTGCGTGTACATGTGAACAAAACCTAGTAAACAGACATAAGGACACACAGAGACCAACAAATATATCAGTGAGGGCCGCGCTGGGCTAACCACAGGCTGTCTGTGTGTCTGATGCTCCATTGTTTAGTTCCACACAATTACATTCACAATAACCCAGAGCCCCTCTGGTCCCTCGCAGCCAAAAGCTGTGTTCCATTACACAACGTTCAAGCCCTGTTCCAAAACACCCGTAATTGGCTGAAATGTAATCAACTTACTGAGACCATTCCAGTTTGTCTTAAATTAACCACTACAACAGCAAGTGGTGCAAACTTAAACTAGAAAAAACTCACCAGCCTCAAAGCTGTATGTACCTGAAGCCCCCAGGCCAGCTGCTGAGACACCCTAGGAAGGGAAAAAAAGAGAGCAGAAGTCTGGGAGGTGATGGCACTAGTGAGCCATACCAGACCTTTCTGTCCTCTCTCCTTACTGCCAGTGAGGGGACCTTGGACTTTCACGCTCTGACAAACACAATTAATTGGGGCAAAATGTGGTGCCCTTGGGGCTCCAATGACTCCTGGCTCATTTAATCTGTTCTGCCTTCAACCTGTATCCGCCTCCAGCATGGTTTTAGGCGATGACTGGCTTGGGGCTGCGGTGGCCATACCCACTTCAGCAGAGTCGTTTGTAGGCTGAGAAGACACATAAAGTAGAGATTTATTTTTCACTCCCACAGGACTATTTAAGAAAGCAGATTTTTTTTCTCACTCTAAGGGAGGAACGAGAGAAACAAAGATGACTTGTGAAAGAGAGAGATTAGATGGAGAGAAAGAATTTTGGGACAGCAGTCCACAGCTACACATCCTTGCACAAACATAAGAAAGAAACCTTGTGATGCGCTAATCAAGACAAAACGGGAGCTGCAAAGGGAGGTGCAAAAAGGGCAAAGAGTGCAGGAGAAATGAGAAAGTCTAAGCAGGAAGTGATATATAAGACGCAAGATGAACAGACAAAGTGAAGTGACATAGCAAGACTTAATGCAAGCAAAGCTGAAAAACGCAACGCAGCAAGAAAAAGAGCAGTCACGCAGTAAGAAGGCACTAAAAGACAGAGCTGGGGAGCTAAATTCAGCATGCAGGGCGAGCTCTAGTGAGCCAGAGAGAGTGAGTGTTTAAACAAGTGTTGTGACTCCTACGCGGCCCACGCTGCATATCGAACCGCATCAGTATACCAGAGAACAGGTCTAGCGGGTCATCAGCAGTAACAGCAGCGGCAGCTGAGAATAGCTTTGCCGACTGTCAGCCTGCTGCTTGGACTCCGAAGCAGCGGGCGCTGGCTGGCTGCAGAGCAACAGTGTGGTGTTTCATGTGTAGCTCAAGGGGCTGATGGGAGGTGTGCGTGTAGGGTGTATGTAGGCTCGCGGCAGAGTGAACACAAGCGGACAAAGCAGGAAATTAAGGAGGATGAAACACAATAACATCATAAGAAGGAGATGCAGGATGGCTCAACTGCTGCAGGAAAATGCAAACACACAGAACAATGAATGTACACCCTTTTCACGACAATGTCTGTTGTCTAAAAAAAAACTGCAACATAGAGACATCTTCATAAGCACCAAGTGCTAAGACGGTTTTGGTTTAGGGGCACATGAATGAAAGGTAGGGAATAAAGCATGCCATTGTGCGTCGATAGGCAAAGCCTCTAAAAATACAACTGAGTGTATTCTTCCATTATTTTATTTGAGCGCAGTGGTGAGTGGTGTGTGTGGGAGCAGCAGCAAGCGTCTTAATGAGGATGACATCACCTCAGATTACTACATTTAGAAGAATGAACCCCACGGGTAAACATTTGCACATCCCTCAGATAAAAAATATATGATCATTTGGTTGAGATTCCTGTGACGGCACCTCAGTCTCCCATTCTCTCATTTCACCGGCTATTGTGATACAATTCAATTGAGTATGGAAAATGTTACTGTTTAATATGCAAATCAAAATCAGTTTAGACTAAAAACTGTATTGCTGTAAGTAGCTGGTCTAAAAAAATGTAGAGACATAATAACTGCCCAGTGCTTACTTATTACACAACAGAGGCAGATAGTTTCCAATAACAAATGAAAACCCTTTTGTTTGTGGTGGCCAGCCACTGTTTCTGTGCTGGAGCTGAGTTTTCTAACAAGCAAATTAAATAACTGTCAGCATCACTACTTACTTACAGTAATAGGAAAATATTTCTCACTTAAAAACACAGCTTGCATCCTCACTTCTTTCACCCATTACAAGGTAATTACTCAACAACTAATTCCAAATGTGCAGTCGAAATGTTTATTAAAGGATAACTGGCTTTCTATGATGTTGAAATAAATAAGGACCTTCTTCCTAGACCTTCTAACACCCTTTTTTTTGGCTTATCTATCGCCTGTGTATGCCACCATGCTTTATCTGATGTGATGCACTTACTTTGGCTTAAACATTTACAGCACAATTTGTAGCACCTGATGAGATGAAATGCAGTGAATAATTCATCCTAGTTTTTCTACCCCCTGGTGAGAGAGTGGTGCAGCTCCACATCATGGCCTGAGGCCTTTTCGTCTCTCTGTTGTTATAGCTAAAGTTCCGTGTGTTGCCTCACAGCTGCTATGGTAGAATTTAAAAATGCAGAGAATGAAACACAGCATCTGCACAGAGGCATGATTGCCTACATCTTATGGCATTTGTCCACATGCAAACAGAGATTTAGTAATGAAGCATGAGTAGAGAGGAGAAAGATGGACAAACCCAAGACAGAAATAAAGAAAGCAAGAAAAAAAGAAAGAAAGAATTGCTTTACATTTTGTAAGGCGGCAGTGGAGGGGAGACTGAGATTTATCCCACCGGAAACAAGGGCTCAGGACTGTGGCTTACAGTCAAAGGGGCGAGATCTGGTGCTGAAGTCTCACAGCTTCTAAAGGCTAAGGCTCACAAAGCCCCCTCATTTCTGTGGCCTCCACTTTAACTTGAACCTGCATTGTATCTGAGGTCTTATCCTTCATGGCTTAATGATAGGAAGAAATCTCAGAAAAAAAAAAAACTTTAAAAAGTTTCAGCTCTGCTGGCAGACGAATAGGTTTGACTACTTGAATGCGCAAGTGTTGAAGTGAGTCCGAGTCAACCAGACCTTTCAGATCAGCAGTAAAAGTTGCTCTTGCAATCTGCCAGCATAAGACTGAGTAATATTTTCCACAACATCGCACTACAAAGAAAAGCAGTTACCTTGCCAGATTATAACCTTCCTGATGTCCCTTGTAAACCAAACACAAGATCAGTTTAAATCTGCAGATCTTGATATTTGCAAGCTATGTGAGCTGCAATGCTTCTGTTAAAATGGCTGGAAATTGGTCTGATGGTGCAATTAGAGAACTCTACACTGACGGTGCGATAACAAAGACAGCTTAGCAGGTCTTGCCGTAAACAATCTCCTGCCTAATAAATAAACCTCTTGTACTGCCTGGTCCTGGGTGCTAGATGCTCTCAGGGTGGAGCAATCAAGATGGAACTTTTCTGTAACAGAGACATACGTATGTGCGGAAGCCAAAAGGCCAACAGATTCCACGTCTGTAAGAAACTGCAGAGAGAAAGCCATGACAGCCACAGTACCCAGAGAAGTCAAGGGAAAGCTCTGGGGCCCTGCAGCGAATGAGATAACAGGTGAACTTCAGGGATTCTACCTGCAGGGACATTGTGTTGGCAATGGCAAGAATTTAAGCCCCTGTGGGGATGGCTCTGTTCCCAGGAGGTCTGCTGCTTGGAACATACATTGTGTTTCACTACTAGCCTACCTGTGGCCATTTCTTAAATAAATAAACACACACAGACCCACACAATGACACTTACGGCATCTGGCATCTTCCAGACAGCTTCAAAATGAGACGCCTGCAATGTTGCTGCCGTGCTGGAGTCATCCACATCTCCAGTTCTCACTTCCTCATAATTCATTATCACCTGAACAACTTCCCTCACATCTTCTGTCACAATCCATCCTCCATGCAAGGCCCCATATTCATAGAGCAAAGTCATGCTTTCATATTCAGGCATGATGTCTCAAATGAGCCCTGACTGAAAGGCGGTGGATGCCTTCGAGTGGCCTTTGAAGTAGGAACAAAGAGAATTCCTGCTCTTCTCACTACTGGCACCTTTCTTTCTTTGTCTCTCTCTCTCCTTTCTTTCTTTGTCTCTCTCTCTCCTTTCTTCCTTGTTCTTTCTCCCTTTCTTTCTGTCCCCAAATAGAACACCTGTAATCACTTATTCCTTTTAAACTCATCTTCCCTGTGAAAATGCACTGGTGGGGATTTGTAGCACATCACCTTGCCCTTGCCTCAGCTCTTGGCTAAAGTACAGGGTGAGTTAAAAACTGTGAAGCTAAAGGAAATCTTACTTTGTCCCTTCTCTGTGACTTTCTCTGCCTATAGTTACTGTCTCATTAGAGAGGCTGAGAGGGAGAGATGATTCAAAGAGACAGCAAGGTCAAGCATGCAGTCTGCGTTACAAATTGGACTTTACAGATGCAAACCTGGAAACACAGATGAATGGCAGCATGCTGTACACGCACAGTAATACAAACAGGTGCACAGGAAAGGCCATAACACAGCCTCGCGGACACATGATGCTCACACCAGGAGAGGTGCAAGCACACTAACCTCTTTTCAAGCCTGTGGAGTCGCACCTCTGTGCTGTGAGCTATTTTTAGCCTTCCCGTCCTCAGACACTTAACCAACAATGCCCTTACGCCACACAAACTGTATGCCCCTAGCGGGAACAGTATTCATCTCAGACTACACACACTTACTGTAAGTGACCCATGTATGCGGTCCTAAGGTTAATTTACAAAAATGTGCGCTCTTAAAGCCTTTCCTTCTGTATGACTGCACTGGACAGACAACACAGACTAGTGAACAAGTCCATGCGTGCGTGAGCCACTTCAGAAATACACTGCACGGCCCAAAAAATGTGTGTAATATGTGACTATTAAACAGCTCATTCCAAAGCCACAGGCATTAATAAGTTGCCATGACAGGATCCACTTTTCTGATTTCAGGCTTCCCACGAGATTTTGGAACCTGGCTGCAGGGATTTGCTCCCATTTAGCCACAAGAGTAGTGAGGTCAGGCGCTGCTGTTAGGCGATAAGGCCTGGCTCACGGTTGGTGTTCCAGTTCATCCCATGGATGTTTGATGTGTTTAAGGTCAGGATTCTGTGCAGGACAGTCAGTCTTTTCCTCACTAAAACCATGGAAAACTATCTCTTTATGCTCCTTTGTGCAGTAGGGCGTTGTCATGTTGAAACAGGAAAGAGTCCTCCCCAAGCTGTTGCCACAAAGGTGGAAATTGTCTTACGAATCATTGTCTGCTGTTGCATGAAAGTTTTACAAAACTGGAATTAAAGGGTCTTGCCTCAACCCCAAAGGCATCCCAAGAGAAAAAGCGACCATAAATATGTGCATAGGGTTGTCCGCATAAGTTTGGCCTTTATGTATGGTGAGCATCAACACATTCTTGCAGTGTTTTATTATATATAAAACTACTATTTACTGACATTCATTTTTTGCTAGCCGCCTGTCAAAGTCTATAACATTATGTTGACTGGGAAACAGTTGTACTATGCTAATAAAGAACATGAATTGTAATGAACTGGTAAGCTGCTTGTCATGTTCCTCAGAGGCTCTAAGACAGAGCCCATACTGCTGTCAAAATTGTGTTTAATAATGCATTCCTCTCTCCTCCTGAGACCACTGCATTCCTGCCTTTATCCTCCACTCATCCTGCCCAGTGTGAGGCAAGAGCCTGCGGCCACACACTGCTCTCTCTGCTCGGTGTCCCACATTGCTGCCCAGCTCTCTTTGTCTGTGTTTCTCTGAGCCACTGTCAGTCCTTCCTTCTCCCCTTGCATCAGCCTCTATTTATGTTTTCAAACTGCATTGACAAGATGGGACAGAGTACTGCTGTTTGACCTTGGTTTGTGTGAGGCGCGTATGGAGGTGTGCATGCCTGCTTGTACTGTAACTGTGTGTGTAGAGTGTGAAAACTGACATGTTATCTTATAGGAATCAGCATATGCTGTCACATCACATTCTCTCCAAGTCTGTCCCCCCCCGCCACCCACCCGCCAAGGACGCCTCTGTTTCATAACAATGTGGGAGACTGGAAAACGAGACTGAAGAATATCAAGAGCAACAGGGATGAAAAGCCTTTTTTTATTTTCCTGTGAATCCATGTTCAAAAAGACTGTGATGTTTTGGAGTTAGTATAGCCAAAAACTTTGTATGAAAAATGGTGGATATCCAAACATTTTTATATTCGTAATACAGTCCTACCATCTAAACCATTATCTTGTCTACAGCTACTTTTTCATGGCAATCCATCCAATAGCTGTTGAGATATTTCAGTCTGGACCAAAATGGTGGACAGACTGACCGACACCGGTATCCCTAGAACCAGACTGCTACAATGGCTTAAAACACACGAACTGAAATCACATGGATCTGAAAATAAAGTGGCAAAATGCTTTTGTAGGTCTTGCTGCGGGTGTCAGGTGGCTGACGTAGGCTATGTTCACACTTCGGGCACTAGTGGCCAAAATCCAACTTTTTTGACTAAGATCTGTTTGTTTTTTTTTTTTTTCAGCACAAATCACATGGAATTGGATCTTTTCAATTCTGTTTTGGGCCATGTTCATATGTGCTCCTAAATCAGACACAGGCTTGATTTTTTGTAATATGACCTCAGTCTGGACAGTCCTATCAGACTTCATGTCACTTTAATGCCTGATGTGAGTGTCTTGCCACGAGTGTCTCGAGGACAGGCGCTGACAGATGTTAAAGGTAGCCCTTGACATCCTTAAATTTTAGGAATCTGTTTCTATGAAGCCGTTCATGTCACGATCCCACCACTCCTGGCTCCGACTCCACACACACACGCACGCACGCACGCACGCACGCACGCACGCACGCACACACACACACACACACCTACGTACAGAAGTAGCAACCATTGCTCCATAAAAAGCCATAATTAAAAATTTGGCTCTATTTCTCCTCGTCCTCATTTTCATCTGCTCAAGAATTCACTGGTTGTCACTGCACATCAACTTATAAATGAAACCATAAATGCTGTGGCCTCCATGTTTATTTCAGATGACAGCGTGCAGCATTTGAGGTCATATAACGTGTTATTGTTCTTTTGCAGGGTTTTTTGCACACCTCACTATGACTAGTTCACACTTTAATCTGACACTGGCCACATTTAAAAACAAACTGAGCACTAAGGCTTACAGTGTGAACGCAGGCATAAAGCAGATCTATTACACTTACTGGCATGAGGAGGAGAGCAGCACCTTAAACAATTAGCTTGACTTCAAAAAAGACTCGTACTGTTCTATAAATGGTGAGAGTGTTTTCTGTTGCAAAATAGTTTTCATCATCGGGTCTGGAAGTCTTAGAGTTCATAGTATTTAGCCTAACCAAGATCCCGACTTCAGTCCTACAGGCTTTATTTGTTCTGACTGTTGAACAGCAACATAAAAAGATTTCATAGATACGACAAGTTTTATTATCAAGATCAACATTATAATAGAGGCATAGAGAAATCAGCGCTTCTGCTGTGAAAAGTACAGACATAAATTATGCAACAGAGGAGGAGTATGAAAAATCTGATGGGGGGGGGGGATGTAAATTGTCACGCACACACACGCACAAAACTCCTTTCCGAACCCAATTAGGCTCTGTCTGTCTGTTTGATCCATGGCACTGCAAGGATGCAAAACCAACACAAACAAAAGCGCTCCTCTGGAGATTACATAACCCAGTATAGTGTGAATACCTCTCTCTGCTCTCTCTCTTCTCTCACCTCTATTTTTCTCTTTCTCTCGCTTCTTCTCTCTCCTCTCTTGCTCATTCTCTGCTATTACCCAGGACCACTGCCAAGTATGGGCGTGACTTTCTTTTTCTCTAATTTTAATGCAACACCGAAGGAGATGATAAGACACATTGAGAGGGGGAAATAAAATCAGAAGTTGATTATAGAGACTAAGCAAAACTTAAAACTGGGTGAGAACCCCAGAAAATAATAAATAAAAAATCCAAACTTCCAAGGTAAAAGTATTTTCAGCTACTAAAGCCAAAATTAATTTCCCTGAGGTCATTATAAATGAAATGCAGTTCAATAAATCAATATAGTGTTGAGCCAAGAAAATACCTGTAGTGGTGAGAAGAAGACAGAGGAAGATAACAAGAAGAGAGCGAAATTATTTTAAACACTTGGACAGTAAATGCTGCAGCTCCTGCCTCCTTCTAATCCAGGATTTGATGCTCAAAGAAGCGGAGTTCAGTGGCTGACATCATGTTTCTACATAGGCTGACCAGTATGTTAAACTCCACAGAACTTTCACAAAGTATTACCACCATCGCTGAGGGCATGATAATATTATACCAAATGGCAGGACTATCTCCATAACTGTCCTGCTCACTGAGGTTGCAACAGGACGCCATCCATCGTGAACTGAACCTCAAAGTAACACTGTCGCTTTGTAGCCCAAAACCTACAAGCTGGGACAGTTGTGTCTGATTCGATTCCCTCTGGAAAAAGGAGCACCGTTGTTTTCTACTCTTCCATATGAATGTACTTCAAACAGGCTGATCGTTGCAGTCAATGGTTTCTCTATAGTACAACTTGAATGAGCTACTTACTAGTAGTTGAGAAAGAAAAGCAATGCGCCTGGAGACATATCGCTCAGGAAATGCACTGCTTCATATTACCAAATGAACATTAGACCACACAGAAAGGCCTCAGTTGGACCCAGTTGGGTTTGCACCTAAATATTTCACGTCTTACGTTATATGTGCTACATTGAACTCACATAAAATTCCTTATGCTTTGAAAGGTAAAGTGACTGCATATCACCATAAAGAAGATGTAACTGTCATTAAAGTGTCATCTGGCGCCCCGCCATACTCTATTCAAAGGCACACAGGGATTATTAGTATCACACATGAGTCACCCAACCCATCTCCTCTGGCGACCTTTCCTGCTCTAAAAACTAATAGTGCCGTTGAATTTCCATGAATCTCATTGTCTTTATCAGGAGGGATTGATGCCAATTCACCGTGTCTCAATTTGTCTCTCTGGAGGCTCTTCTCCGCTGCCCCCCTACCTTTCTCCTTCCAGTTTGCCAGTTTATGAATCCTAAGTGCTGAGATCCACTAAACCAGTCTTCTGCCTTTCATCACGTGCCCTCTGTGGATTCACACATTAGCCAGTCATAAGTCATTATTTCTCAACATGCACACAATAAAAAACAGTCATCTCCTTCAACAGAGACAGAACGAGAGGCCAATAAATACTTTGGTGACTTCAGTGTTGCTGGTAATGGGGTTGGACATTGAGCTGAGAGTGAGAGAGACAGAAAGACACAGCAAGGTTGTTAGGATCTGCTCATCTGTCTGTCCCTAGGGTTTTCCTTTTCCCCTTTCCCTTCATGTTATTTGTCTGTCTGAGGCTGGGCATGGTCTCATCCACTCTCTGCTGTCTCTGGCCTAATCACCTACGTACCTGCTTCGCATCAGGCTCATCAGACCAGCAGTATATAAGTCTGGTTTTATTCACCTCTGGTTGCCTGTTCATCCTGATTTCCTCCTGTATCAAGAATATTCCCTTGTGAGTATTTTTTCACAATAACAAATTGTAATTGCAAGTATTTTCCCAGTAATCTGTGATCATTACAATCACAGTGGATACTCTTGATACAGGAGGAAATCAGGACAAACTGGCAGCCAGAGGTGAATAAAAACCAGACTTATATACTGCTGGTCTGATGAGCCTGATGCGAAGCAGGTGCGCAAGTGATTAGGCCAGAGACAGCAGAGAGTGGAGGAGACCACGCCCAGCCTCAGACAGACAAATGACATGAAGGTGGTGGATGTCTGTTTGCAGTTTTTACATATAGCCACCAATATGGAACAGGAAATATGTTGTATTCAGTGTTAATGTCGAAGAAGAAAAAAAAAACAATTAGGACAGCTAATCATCATTTTTATAGCAGCTACAGCAGCGACAGTAAGCAGATAAAAAAGTGAGCATACCGGGGTTATAAAGGTTGCCATGCGCTAACATATATGCGCATAATCCCCCATTTCTATAGAAGACCATTTTAGGATTAGTTCAGAACATTTTGCCCCTCAGCAAAAAAGTAATCTCTTTTCACCTTGTCATTTCCATCTCTCATCTATTTTCTCTCCTCTCCCATCCCCTTCCAAAAAGCCACAGCTGGCACAGCCTGACAAAGTGTGGCATTGCCAAATAGTGTCCATTAATGTAGCAGACCCTCTCTGCCTACTGATGGCTAATGCCTGCTAGTGGGTGTGAAAAGCATCCAGACTCATTTATAATTACTGATTTACCGGTCCTTTGATCGACTCTGACTCTGAATATGAAACAGCCTCCAGCCAAAGCAACTATCAACGTCCAGAGCAGGGGCTTAGAGACGGCCATGCTGAAGTCTGTGATGGTGTGATGCTGAAATGCATTTCTCTACAACAGAATATGACTCTGGCTGACTCTGAGCTCCAGTAATGAGGCCTATGTATGATGAGAAGCTGGTTTTGGACAGGAAGCAGGTTGTAGAAAGCATTAACAGCTTGCCTCGTATGCAAAGCTAAGGGATAATAGAAATGGAGTCAGGCTATTTCCTGCCTCCACTCGGGTGTTGCTGTGGATGCATAGAGCGCTGCCGCTCCCTCTGGATTGGGCTAATTGCAGTATTTGTCAACGGTTCCATTAGAGAACATTTCATTTCCACACAAGTTATTGTAATGTTCTAGCATGGCACAAAGAAACTGTGAGTGAAAAGCTACGCCGCAGATTTCACTGTAAACAAGGCCGATGAGCTGCTCAGAGATGAGAGGGCAAAGGGAACATAAGAGGCTGATTTACAATTCCCCCGCCTGATGTGCTAGTGTCAGTGCAACAAGGTTTTAATTGGTCTGAAGGGGCAAGATCTCACACACTGGACACAGGAGACGCATAGACTGGCTTCTGGACTCACTCACAGACTCACATTCTGCTTCCTCACTCATTAACACTCAGAAATAGACACTCATGCACAGACAAAAGCCTACATGCTTGTACTCATTCCTGTCAGATGTTCTATTTTTGCAGCCTGCTTCGTAATTGTGGAGAACATGTGGAGAAAATGAACCATATACGGACGGAGAAATGTATAAATAGCAACATCCCCCCCCCCCCCCCCCCCCCACACACACACACACACACACATAGAAAGACACCCAACCACACAAATTTAGCATTGCAGAGCTGCATCTTCTATCCCACTATAGGCAGCTCCTCACGTCAGCTGCCATCAGCATGATGACTGCGGTGTTACCACATGCAGCAAACAGAATCTCTAGATGGCTGATGAGGTGGATAACATGGCAAGAACACAGCTTTCCTTACGTCAACTGCTGACTCACACAGTCATTTCAAATAGTCTCCAGTTTGCAGGCTAGTTCTCTACATCAGAACTAGTCAGGTGGCATTTTAAGCAGTTCAACTGCATGATTTGGATGCGTGATGTGTTGTGTTTGGTATTGCATTTACAGTATGAGATGCAACTGAACAAAGCAGCCTTCAAAGTTGTATAAATCCAGAGACAGACTGACATTTTTGGAGCAACAAGTCAAAATTTGATGTGCAGTAAGTCAAATGCTTCAATATTTCCACAGTGAAACCAGGGCTGTTGCATGATTTCCTTTCATCAGATCACTGCAGAAATATTTACCGATGAAGCCACAGGCATGTGACATACAGTACATAATGCGCTGACATAGCTACCAGTTGACAGTATTTGCTTGATAAGATTTGGTTTAAATCTAGTTCTTGACATTCTAGAGTGATTGTTTTGAGATGATGCAAAGGAAAAATGGACTTTATTACAGCACCAATAAACCAGGTCAAAGGGGGTTTAGGAATCTAATATTGCATCCTTTTATTGTGTCTTTATTGTTGATATTCGTGTTGCAACAAAACAATAACACATGATACAGTGCGGAGCGTTAAGGAATACAGTGGTGAAAAGAGGAGAATCTGTTTTTTTTACAACTTACTGGCGATCCATGCTCATAAAGAGGGGTGAAAGAAGGAAGGACAAGGCCGCCTGACCTCAGGAGCAAGCTGGTGTTAGGTGTCAAGCTTCCAAGGGAGATAAGGGAGGGCCAATGGCAAATGATGGCAGCAATGTGAAGGTCAGAATCTGATACCACATGCCGGGATTAATCCCACCACCTCATTATCAGCCACATGCCATTGAGCTCATGTGGTCAGTTAGCGGCAAAACACACACATATACGTACCTGTACAAAGTGCATGCACCTGCATGGACTATGTAACACATGCGCCACACAAACACACATAAATGAAATTTATGAAATTTAAAAAAAAGGATTTTGTGAATGATCTATCTACTTTGATTGATACTCAGAGACAGAGACAGAGAGAGATGTCCTGTATAAAACATCGTCTTCCAAAGAGGATGTAATGTAATGGATGCATAATTAGGTGTTGATGCATAATCTGGGGTAAGGCCCCTTCCATGTGACTGTGCCGTGTGGGATGTAGAGGGTAGAGTATCACAAGGGAAGGAAGCACAGAGCTGGAAAAACACAGCAGCAAGACCCTCAGATGCTACATCTGGAGTCACCATGGCAACCATTTCCCAAGAGTACACCAGCTGACAATCAAGTCCTGTTAAAATGATATGTGTGCAAGCTTGCGTTTGTGTATGTTTTACGTATGTGTGCATGTGTGTGTGTGCATGTGTGTGTGTGTGTGTGTTCCTGTCACCAGGCAGATGGGGCGAGACAGAGTTTAATCTCAGCAGATTAAATGTGTCTGTGTTTATCATAAGACTCCCATAAAAGACAGTGCGGGATCACAATCAAACAGGATTTATAGGATTTCCACACTAATGACTGGCCTGTGGAGGATAGCACGGCAGAAGACGGGAAAAAGAGAGGGGCAAGAGGAAGAGGGTGTGAGAGAAAATTAGTTAGTGAGAAAGAGAGAGAGAGGAGGACCAAAGGGTGAGAAAGAGGGTCATGGGAGAATTAGAGGGAGAAACTGAAAGGGAGACAGCAGGAGAGAGGCACAGTGCATGGTTTAATTAGAGGGGCTATAAATAACCTGGGGCCTGACATTTGAACATGGAGACCTACTGAATGTCTCTCTGTGTTTTCTGCTAGATGTGCCTGATGTGTGAACACATGCCACCAATTTATGTGCTGTCCTCCTCCTCCTCCTGTTCTCTCTTGTCTTTTTGTTGAGTCTCTCCCATCTCTCTCTCTCTCTCTGCCTCTCCAACTTGACAATTCTCGTGTCTCCCTCCCACACATGCAGACCCACAGACCCACACACACACACACACACACACACACACACACACACACACACACACACACACACTCGTCAGTCATATTGCCATATAATCCTTGCTATATATGTACTATGAGGGAGCGAAAGTGACATATCAAAAACAGGTTTTTCATTAGCTGTCAGGAAGAGGAATGAACACACAGACGGACTTGGCACCCAGTATGATGTCAATACCCAGTAACTTATAGCTCACTCTGACACCCAGCACCAATCTCATACAGTGAAAAACATATCTGTCACTTTCTGTTGACACTGAAACACAAACTCTATAAGAGGTTTGGCGACAGGTCTATTACAACCCTGATTCCAAAAAAGTTGGAATGCTGTGGAAAACATATACTCAATTGAAAACGGTACAAACACAATATATTTCATGTTTTTCATTGATTTTTTATAAATGTGTGCTTATTCTGAATTTGATGCCAGCAACATGTTTCAAACAAGTTGGGACAGGAGCAACAAAAGACTGGGAAAGTTGTGGAATGCTCCAAAAACACCTGTTCCACATTCAACAGGTAAACAGGTTCATTGGTAACAGGTGATAGTATCGTGATTGGGTATGAAAGAGGCATCCTGGAAAGGCTCAGTCGTTCACAAGCGAGGATGGAGAGAGGTTCACCACTTTGTCAACACATGATTGTATAAAGGATGTTACTATATGGGCTTGGGAACACTTTGTGAAACCGCTGTCAGTAAACACAGTTTTGTTTGCAAATGTCTGCAATCTGTTTGCTAAGTCTGACACAGTGTTCCAACTTTTCTGGAATAGGGTTTGTACATACTGTACCAGCAGAGCCCTTTGGGTCAATGAGAGCAACTCACTCAGTCTGTGTTATTCCTGGTTAGCAGTTGGTGATTGTAATGCTTTAATGTAATTCTGCCTATTCTCGTGTCTCCTTAAAAGCCCTCATCTATCTGCAGGAAAGTTGCTAAGGGAACACTTGCTGCCACAACATAGGGGATGGGTAAGAGATCTGAGCTGGAGAGCTGTGAAACAACATTATATGGATGACTAGAAGGTAGTTTTAAAGAACAAGTGGAATAAGTCTTCTGCATCTCTCTGTCAAAAACAAAGAGTGGGAGAAAAGAGAAGTGTGGATTGAACACATGGGAGAATGTTGCTGAAGTGAAGGAGGGGACAGGGAGGTTGTTCATCTCTGTCTCACGAGAGCCTGCTTGATTTGCCAGCAATAAGACCAGTCATTACTCACTAAAGCCCAGAGGTAACACTTCTACACCTCCCTCCCCCCTCCCTCCATCTCTACTTGTACCCATCCATCTCTCCCTCCCTTAAATGTGTGCAGAGGGTGCTAAAAACATGCAGAGGTGAGGGAGGGAAGTTGGCCCCAGACACATATGGACAGATATATACGACAGGGTAGAGGACAGCTGATCAATAGTGGAGGAGCTACAATGACCAGATGAGATCACAGTATGAAGGAGCACAGTGAGAGAGGAGAGGGAGTAAAGTCCTTCTAACATGAAATAGATATTTCTGAAGCTGTGTTTGCCATTAGTGTTGAATATATTTCATATAATATTATTACACATCCAAATACATGAAAAGACCTACAGTGTGGTTGCCTCTATCCATAATCAGTAGCATTTTCATTAAGAGTATGTTTGCTTTCCCTTGAGGGAAATAAAGGGAAAAAAACAAGCAATTATTACAGGAGCTTTCAGAATGAATGAGGCGGAACCTGCCTCAAACTTTTGGCTGGTGCTGCTAAGACCCTGGTTCTTGCTATCATGCCGTGGTGCATTTCAGCTTGAAAATGTGTGCTTTTGTTGCATGTTGAACAAATGTTTGAGCGTCTTTGTGAAACCGGCTTGTGAGTGCGTGACTATGTGTGCTTGTCGAAAACCTTTTTTCTCCATTCAATAGGCTGGTAATAAGGTTTTAGTCTGCCAATATGGTGCAGCCGATAAGCACAAAGGCCAATAATCCATACAAATATTAGCCCAGGTTTCAGAAATGGCTCAGCTGAATGAAAGAATTTGTGTGTGTGTGTGCGTGTGTGTGTGTTGGCGGTTGTGTGTGCATTGTCCATGTTTACACGCTTATTGGACCATTTGGAAAACAAGATTTGTAATCAAAATGGATAAACAACAACAAAAAAAAGCTTTATTGAGGGTCTGGCAAATTTCTCTGTTTTGTGCACATGCACACACACCGCTAACAGAGAATGAATAAACCCAAGTATGTCTCACATGTGCAGGTATGTGTGTGTGTATGTGTGTCAATGTGACACCTGTGACCCCAACATGTGGATCAAATGGAGCAGTGCAGCGTGTGCGGTCATGGTGAACTTAATTTCCCAAAGTTCAACTGGGTGTGACTGACTTCTCCCACAATGAGCCAAGTGTGCATGTGTGCATTTATGTTACTGTGTCAGCCTTTGTATACATGTCTTAAATCACACACCATGTGTACATGATGTCTTTTTATTGCTCTGCATATGTTTATCTTTGTACATCCCATGTCAATACTTGTCTACATCTTCCTGTCTTTTTCCTTTTCCTTTTCATTTCATTTCCTTTTCGTTTCATCCATGCCCTCCATGATGAGGCTTAGTCGCAGCACCCAAGCCATTTTGGGCAGCACCATGTAAACACATTAATGTAAAAAACATGGAAAGCATCGGCGATGATGTGGAATTGCATTTTCTTATTGAAAAAGTAACATTTTCTTGGGGGAGGACTCTCAAACCCCCTGCCAAATAGTTACACCTGAGTCATATACAAATAGGGAAAATGCTACATGCTGTATACTTCAACCATAATGACACTGCATTACTGATGGCCCATCATAGTGTTTCATGCACTCTGTCTCTGACATCCCCAGAACAAACACAGGTTTACACATCAAGAGGGTGAGTGTATGCAAACCAGTGCTTTACTACATTTCATCCCCCTCTACACTGGAGGCTAAATGGAAGAATTCTCATTATCTCGAGGAGCCAAATAACCTCTGATTGATATTTGCACTCATTATCCTTTCAGAGCGGGTCTGGAGGAAAGTGGAGCCTCTGTAGTCAACAGCCTCTGGAGCAACATCTTAATAGCAGATCTCTTCTACCTTGTGGACAGTTCACACCCACTAATTTCATTATAGATCCACTGAAAGAAATCAATATTTCCAGGTTGAGGTCAATACATTTGCACCTAAAGGATCAATAAATCACTAACATGAAAGTGCAAAAGTCAGGATGGAAATACACACTTTCCGGCTTCTTCTCTGAAATCTGTCCTCACAAACCTGGCAGCCAGCACAGACGAGGCTTATTTCTTGAAAAGCAGGTGCATCAGAGTTAAAAACCACTAAAGAAAAAAAAAAAAGGCCAAATAAATCAACTTCCGATCCAGTGTGCTTTAGAAAATGAATGTTGAGCTCAAGGCAGACACAGTATTTCAACAGAAAGCAATAGTATTCTTCAGTAAACTGTGGGTGGACAGTGCACTACAGCATATTTGTCATATCTGTTTGTACAGTATTCCTCAATATGGACTGTTGAAGAAATTCCTCTCCTGTACAAAACCACAATAAAAATTATTTGTGCTCTGCCATGCTTATATTAAGAAGATACTTAATATCTGTTAGTATATCTGACTTTTCTTTCTCTCTCTCTCTCTCTCTCTCTCTCTCTCTCTCTCTCTCTCTCTCTCTCAACACACACAACACTTTCCAGGCAGAGCATAATAAAGCAAGGCCTTCTCTCTAAAAAGCCATGCCAAGCCACAGGAGAAGTGCTGTTGTGCTCAACTGTGGCCTCCAGGTAGCCACTGCGCTAGCCAGGCCAGATCGCTCTCTGTGCCCGCTAATGTGGGCACTCAGGAAGACTGGACTCTAAAGTAAGTCAGTGGAGCATAGAGGACGCACACGTAGACACTGGCATTCACACACACACACACACACACACACACACACACACACACACACACACACACACAATAACCCACGCACATGCATGTTTCTTGGCAAATGTAGCATCTTGGGCTGACAGACTTTCTGGGTCAGAGTAATGCAGTTAATTTACCAAGACAGGGTAAAGGCTGTAAGGGAGAACATTGCTACTAGTGAGCAATCCTCCCCGGTCCAAAACACACACACATACACAAATAAACGAGGGCGCACACATCCTGATGCATAATGTCATACACATTAATACTCAGGCTAAATGCTGTTGCACGGTGCTGCTCCTGCTGCAATGAGTCATTTGAGGGAATGATTGGTTCCTACATAGAGTTCTCCTAAGAGCTGTTATGACCACATGAGGTTGCGCATAGGTTTGTGTGTCTGCCGTTAAAAAATGTGGGTGACCAACACACGAGTGGCATTCTGCCAGTTAAAAAAGCAACTAGCTGACAGAGCAGCACATCTAAAAATACCTTTTGAGGACATTTGTGCACATTTAAGCCCCAAATCCTCTTTGTCCAGAAATCCTCAAGAGGAAAAGACATAAGGGCAAAAGGTGAAGCAGAACAATTTGAGTTGGATTTACTAATTTTTAAAACATGTTTTTGGAAAGCGAAGGTCACAAACAAACTTATGTAAAGACAAAGTCTTGTGTCAGTTCTGTATGAGTGTGTGTCCGAGCGCATTGTCTGATTTCGGTGCATCAGCATGTCGTCGCTGTCCCCAGTGGTCTCAGCTGCCTGTTTGTAATTAGTGTGTATGCAAAGAGTGCAGGAACACAGATCCCACAGAGACCAACCTGACAGTGTTGCACTGGCACAGAGGTCCCTTGCATTCACAAACATGTACACAATCACACAAATACATGCTGGCATGCACACACTCTTGACTTACACATGCCAATACCACACACGTATCGACACAGGGGTCTCTCGGGAGGCATTAGACACTCGTGTGATGCGGGTAAACATTTGGACGACGCAGACCAAATTAAACACACTCCAGAGACAGATCATGAGGGCACTCAGCTGTGGCTGAATGTTGCAAAGCACAGTCAGACGAATGGTTACATACATTACAACTTTTCCAACAGACAACTGGGGTAACGAATTCCAGATACATGTTACTGCCTCACAACAGCTCATGATAAATCCCTGTTTCCTTCTGTGACAGGAAGAGCGATGTGGCGCACATTACATCAGGCGGCAGCAGGGCAGCCTGCACGCCGCCTGCTGTTCCATTCAGAGTATCATAGATTACAAAGGTGTTGCGCAGCTTTCAGTGCTCCTGCCAGTGAAACATACAATCTCTGTCCTCGTCACTTCCCTGAAAATTGAGGTGAGGGTTCAGTGGTCCCTTGCTACCCATCACAGTCAACAACCAGCGCTTGGCGAGGATCTGGTGTGAGCTTCATCACGCTGACAATACTGATCATCCAGAACGCCCAGTGGCTGGGTTAATACAGGTTAAATTATCAACATCACAAAGAAGGAAGCTTGACTAATCGCTCAGTTGATGTGATTTTCCATTCTCTTAGAAATGAATGGAGGTCAAGTTACAGCAGGTTGGTCCAGTCTCTCAGTAAACAGGCAGCGTGCGTGCATGCCTGCGAGTGCATGTGTGTAATGACTAGAAAACTGCTGGGGCACTATCTCCTGCAGGGGCTTCACAGAAGAAACTATTCATTTTTCATGACTGACCATAAGAAGGGATATGATTCAATATTATGGTAATAAAAGAGCTTCCACTCTTAAATATCTCACTCAAGGGAGGAGCGGAGGAGAGATTAGATCTGGCACAGCGCCAGACAGTCCTGCTAGCAGTCTTGCATGCGCGCACACACCCACACTTTGATACATACAATATGCAGGTAATGTGCACATGCAATTATATTATGAATATTCTGTTTTTTGAGGATTTTTGTAGCTAGATAAGCATTTCACATCATTGGTGCAAATGGGGATGTGGTGACTTGTAGGGCTGCATCTCATGATAATTTTTATTATTGATTAATCTGTTAATTGTTTTCTTGATTATCTAATGAATTATTTGGTATGTAAAACACCAGAAAATACCCACTGCAAGTTCAACAGTTCAAAAATCAGTCCATTCATGTATTGTCCAAATAGTTGCTGATAAATTTAAATTTATTGCACCTCGAGTGATGTTGCCAGAACAGAGATTATACAGCAGGGAAAGGTTTTAAAAACAGTTTTAGCATCTTTTTTTGGGAGAGAAACAAAGGCAAACATTAAAATTATCGTCTGATCTGTTTTGTAAAAGACCTGCTTCAACTCGCAGCTTTTCCTCAAAAAATCATCATCATCAAAGCAATGGCTTCGAAAATATGGACCAACGGGAGGTTCATCTCCAACTTGTGGCATGTCTGACCTCTCATGCTCCTTTCCCTGCTGAATAACAGCACTGCCACATTCACACATCTCAGCAATTAACTTGGAGAGTAAAACGTTATATACCCAATAGAAATAACAGCCAAACCTATGAAATAATACCCAGGTTTTAAACTAAGTAGATTCTCCTTCAGTGTGCGCGCACACACACACACGCACACACACGCACACACACACACACACACACACACACACACACACACACACACAGATGCATGCACAGATGTGTTCCTATAACATCATAAACTTCTATACTAAATTCTCATGCTAATGAATCCCAGTGAAACCCCGGCACTTGTAGTTAAGCCTCATTGCCTCACACTGACAGTGTTGTGAGTGCTGAAGGGCTCCCTCGCGTCTTCCTTTCCATCCTTGCTCCTTCCTTTTTTCCCCCTCCCTTCTCCCCTCTCTCCTTACTTCATTCTGTCCATCTCCAGCTCTCTGAGTTATTGTCAGCACAGACAGGGCGCCACGCCGCATCATTAACCGCCTCTCGCAGTACAGTCTACACCCCAGATGCAGAGAACAAGGCTTTTATGTGCTGGCTGATGGACGGTCTAATTCTCTATTAATGGGGGCAACACAGCCTCATTGCTCATTAAAAATGAATGGAGACAAGCTCTCTGCACTGATAATTACACATACACACACCTGGGTATGGCCAATCCTGCATTTTACTGACAACAGTGGGCACTTAGAGAGACACAAGCAGTGAGATTCAGGCAGAGACGACCAACACAGAATAACAAGTCACCAGGATACAGTCGAAGGATAATTTTTGAAGACTAACAATAAAGTTGGGCTTCCTGGAGTGCCAGTTACACTGTAGTGGGATCAGGCCATTTTAATAAGGCATAATGGAGAGATGAAGTGTTTTAAAGCAATCAAAGCAGCAGGATTTGCTTCATAAAAAGTAAATAAAACTCTGTTGAGTAAATGAGAGGGCTCACCAGAACAAACCAAGATGATACGCAGACTCAACAGAAAGAGACGCTTTTTATTTTTTTAATGAGTGATGCTGCTAGACGAGGAGAAGCAGACAATAGTGTTGAAAGATCATGGATTTATTCCAGCTGTCAGGTGGGATGCTGCACACACAAAAGATGAGATAAAAGATGAAATATTTAAAAAGTAAGACAAGAGCGAACAGGAGAGCGCAGAGCAAAAACATACTGATGGTGGACTGAAGTGCTACAGAGAATTAGCGGAAGAGACTGGAGGTTAATGACGGCTGTTTTCGCTTCCATAAAACGACTGTGCGGCGGTGCTGCCATTACGCTAAGGCAGGCAGGTAATTAACTAAAAAGCCTAATTAATTCTAATGAAAGAGAGATGCAGATGAGTGAGGCAGAAATATGAAATGATGACAGGGAGAGAGAGGAAGTGACAGTGAGATTAGGAGTGAGAGAGAAAAGTGTGGCGATCACTGAGTCAGGTGCTGGCTGGCATACAGCACACAGTAGCACGCATTCAGCCGTGCAAATGTGACGGTTTGTTCAATTACAGCTAATTTATGTTTACACAGGAAAGCGGAAAAAAACCTAAACAGGGCCAAATAGCCTCAAGGGCCAAAGCTATTAAATAAAGCAGCCTTTTTTATTGATTGACTCGAATATTAAAAGTGCAGCCACCATCAAGACCTCCTGTTTAACTATGCTCACATTAGAGGCACAGACAAGTGATAAATTGCCTTGGGATGACGGGAGACGCCTGTTCCTGATTCTTTGAGCGTTCTCCCCACATGACACACTTGCACCCGAGACTGTTCCCTGGCTAAAAGTGCTGAGCTGAGACTTCTGCTAAATCACAATTAAACAGGCAATCTGCTCAGAGGTCGTAAATAAATCAGCTCAAGAAAAATACTGCAACAGACTCAGACTCATGCAACCACACCAAGAGTCATTTATCACTTTTCATGCATGTGCAAAAAACAATATTCATGCTTATTTTATTTACAACTATGATTTTGGTTAATTGACCTTTGGGTTAGCGTCATTATCAAGTATTCCATAAAAGGGTAAAATGTAGTTTAACAGCTCTGCTGAAGCAGAATTATAATTTATTTAGATGTAGTTTGACAAATAAACACGCTTCTCTTTGTGAGAGACAAAAACTCTTTGAGGGAGGCTTAAAAAACAAACAAAAATAGAGACAAGATAACACAAGATGTCTTTCAAGATAAGAAGAAAAAGGTGTCAGGTGGGAAGTGAGAGTGCAGGATGGTGTGTGTTGCTGCCTGTATAGCATACTATAGTAGTAAATGCAATGTGTATGACAATGTGTATGATGGAAAGTGTGAGAACAGACTAAGTCTGGTCATTTTCAATGCTTTTCTTATTGTCAACTAATTCCATGTAAAGACTACAAATGAATAGATTCTGCTGCACTGACAACTGTGGTCTGTGCATCCAACACCTGACGTAGCTTATTCCTCTGTGCCTCAGAACTCCACTTTTGTCCAGAAAGTATTAAAAACGCATCAGTGAGACAGACTGCTGCCCTGTGTGCTGCTTTATCATGATAGACATCGATGCTAGTTTATTTTGATTCATCACACATACATCTCACCAACTTTACTCCATTTTTTACTCACATTTGTAGAAACTATAGTGCCAAGCTATTTTACAGCATTATTCACCCGTCTTTAAAAATGAAAACGTATATTCATGACTAATTGTCTCTGAACGCCACAACCCGCTGGTGGGCTTGAAAGGCACATTTTCTTTTAAAATATTGCTGAAATTACACCATTAATTTCGAGATTATTGTCAGTCTTTGAATGAGTCATGTGCGATGAACACTTCCATCAGGAAAAAAACAAAATATTTTTTATGATTTATGGCATTATAATTGTGTTATACTGCAAAAAAAGAGAGGCATTTTTGGGTTTTCTGTCCTTCTAGCCATGATTGTGCTGTTTCCATGGAGGTGCTGGTCTTGTATATTGCACTGAAAAATGAGCCCGCAGTGAGCAAAAATGTGACAGGGGCAAAAATTAACAAAAAATATAAAATATTACCAGCCTCATCTTTTAAAGTGTTTTCAATGTTAACTGGTGAATTCAGATGCAGGTACACTTTGTAGGAAAAAACAGGGATTCTGGAAAAGACACAGACACACTGACGAGTTGCATTGCAGAGAGCAACACTGCAGTTGATGAGTGGGCCAAAACTGGGAAGAGCAACACTGTTTTGTGCAGCCACTGGTAAATAAAAGTGATACTGTATATTTCAGTATATACTGCCAGTGGCAGTTTCAGTAAAACTTTCTGTGACTGTGCAAATGCTGACTACCATCTTTTGTCTACTCTTGCCCTTGTTGCACCATTATCTGCAGGTGCAAAAGAGAGTTATGGATCCTGATTGGCTGGTAGGTGTGGATACATTTTTAGTGAAAATAATCTCCTCTGGAAAGAGTTTTAATGACTATATTCTTGTAGGAATACATTTAAGAACAACCTAGAAAATCTGTCTTTGGCTGCTGATTTTAAAACTTGTCAGGGTTTTAAATTCTGAGGCTCAGGAATGATATTTTCTTGATATCTTAACACACAATGTTAACAGCACAGTCAAACTTGGCATTTTGTTGGTAAGTGGTCATGGTATATACCCTCTTTATTGTTCTTAGGGTTAGGGTAACCCTCTACTTTATAACTGTTGTTTGTAATTTGAGGTCATTTTCTCAGTGTAGCACTAACCAAGCTTATAATAGCTGTCTGTGGCTAATGTGTTACTGATAAAACATTGCAGAGAGTTAACTATTAATTTACAGTTGGATTAACTTGTGATGTTATATATTTTACCCTTTTACTTCTATTCATGTGGACTTTCATCTGTGTTATTTTGTCGGTTACGGTTACAATGATTTGGTGTAACACTTGATTATGATATCATCTTTTTGTGTAACAACAATGGCTAACTCTTAGAAGTGTGTTTAACAAGCTACGTAGCTGTGCATCTGCAAGCGAAGGGAGGGCATACAAGACACAAGAGCCCAGCTCTTATGCATTGGATGATTAACTAATTAAGCCCAGGCATTGTCCTCCACAGCTGAAGGGGAAGTGGGTGGCAGAGGTGTGCTGAACTTCCCCACAAACAAAAGCTACCAGTGCGACAATCACACACTGGTCTTGTCTTGTGTGTCGTCCCCTAGCGCCAACTATTATTAAGATTAAGATTAAAACTTCCTTTATTAATCACAACACAAACATGCACATGCCATGCTTCGGTGAACACAACAACAACAACAACAACAACAACACAACATGCACATGCCATGCTTCGGTGAAATTGTTCTTCCGCATTTAACCCATCCTGGTAAGTCCTCCGCGGCAGACCAGGAGTGGTGGGCTGCCAGCTGACAGCGGCGCCCGGACACCCAGTTCCTTCTTGTCACCGTTCGGTCAGAGATCTTCATGCATATTTTTAGTGGGGTTTTTTATGGAGGATACCCCAGGTGAACACGGGGGGAATATGCAAACTCCACACAGAAAGGCCCCTTTCCTCGAGATAAAGGGCAGCAGGCACCAAAGGCATGGTGGGGGACACGCCCCCAGATTCGAACCCGGGACCTTCTAGCTGTGAGGCGACAGTGTTACCACTGTGCCACCAAAATGTGTACCATATGGCACCATATGTGACTCCTTTAGTAGGAAGGGCTTCCTACTAACCAGAGAAGATAAATAATAGCTTTCACTTGCAAAAGCCCAGATAAACTTGACTGGATCCTTGATGCCTTTTACAGTTTTGAATCTCCAAAGGTTTGTGTTTGTGTAAAAGTTGAGGAAACAAGTCATATCAGAACATTGAGATGCACAAGTGCAGTGTAAAGACTCCCAGGAAATGTTTCTTTGAATTTCATAATGCAAAAATGATGTTGATTTAAGAAAAAGAAAACAAGTTAATGGCAGCACCAGGAAGAAAACTGGAAGCAAGTTATTGCCTCATAACACATATGCTATTTTAAGATATGAAAATGGTGTTTTCAGTTGATGAAAACATAAATTTCAAGGAAGCATAATGTGCTACTCATTCAAAAAAAAACAGTTATGAAAATAGTAATTCATGCAATATCACTTTATCTGCAACCAAAGCATTTCCCGTCACATACCACTATTTCCACTCTGTATTTGAAGAGCAGTAATGACTTCTCTCTACAGGACTGAAACACTTTGTGAACAACATAATGAAGGAAAGGATGAGTCGCTCTTCATCACAAAATGACCCAATACAAATTGCAGCATTGTGAAAACGAGCTTGAAAGCCAAAAGATGACATCCTATTTGAAATGGAAAGTATTCTGCTCAAAATGACAGTTTCACATCACATATCTTGTTCCTTTCTGCCATTTTCAGCAGTGGAGGACGAGGACATGCAGAGCCGAATAAATTAGCTTAATGTTCATTCATTTTCCTACTTTAACACAACATCCCCAACTGATGAGACACAAGAAAGGAGGCGGAAGGTTTTATTTTCTGAATCTCAAAGTAGAGGCCACTGAATGATCGGAGGAATGCACACACAAGCATGCACAGACACACAAAACATGCATACCCAAAAGCCCTTAATACCAATTTTACAAATGAAAAAGATAAAAAATCTCTATCTGGAAGCCCCTAATGGTTAATTTGTTGGGTTCAGGTGTGCGGATGCGTGTGAGCTTTTGTGCATGTTTGCATGTCTATGGAAGAGAGAGGAAGCTGGAGATGGCTCTGACTGACTGACCACTCCTCTCCCGACCAACAGATTCAGGATAACTCATCATATTATTATTATTCCACAGGCCATGAATACCAAAGAGGGACAAGAGAGAGAAAGATGCAGACGGCCAGCCAGCCACCACAACAAGCCCTATTTAACCTATCACACAATCTGTTAGCACTGACAGATTATCCCACATCACTGGGCCCAACATTAGTCTTTGACAGCACGCGCTTCGCACTGCTTCCCTCGCACTCCCTCGCTCTCTCTCTTTCTGTCTTTTATGACTCCCCAGGAATCCACACAGTTTTTTTTTATTTTCATCAGACAAAGATCTGGAGGATTTAACATCAGATTTGACAGAGAACATAAGTAAACAGTTATTGAAGATGAAAAGAGGCATTGTGAAGCCCTTCGTGATGAAGGAAAAGGTCTTGACTTACACAAACTTCCATCTCTGCTTTAGGCTGTAAACAGGTAGCAACAGGGATAAAGTGAACTCACATCCGAATGACCACAAAAGGATACTCAGGCACACACAGACACAGCAGGGATTGACGGACAGGTGAAGAAATGAGAATGGAGAAGTGACATGTAGTTACACACATGCAACCAAATTATGCTACAACCCAGTTTGCCTACCCTGCCATCAATGTCGATGGCGTCATGCTAGAATTATGTTAATTATCACTTTTACTTTCCATCACTCGTGTCCAACCTCCCTCCGTCTCCCTCCGTTCATCCATGCTCCTACTGCACCCTCCAACCTGAGACAGGCACCTCCACCTGGTTCATTATGTGTCTTTGCGTGAGACTCGCCTCGCCTGTTTTGCTCTGACTCCCTCCTGGGGTGATCCAATCCTCCCCTCTCCTGAACCCCACTGCTAAAAGTCAGTGGTTCAGACCTCCTAGGACAATATCAGGTCTGCTGTCCATCTGTCATGGCAAAGCCTGCCAGAACCACACGTACAGATCCCCGAGTACTCAGCCATGATGACTCAAATGATCATTGAATGTACAGCTTAAACATGAATCTAATACCAACAAGTCCAATGCTACTGGAACGCAGCACACATTAAAGAGAACTTTGGCGGCTGTAAAACATACTGATATCAAAAATAACCTAGTGAAAAGATACTGGGATCGCAGCCCATTAAATGAGCCTCTAAAATTATTCAATGTGTTAAACCCCCACACTATAAGTTTTTACATAAGATTTTGCTTTAAAAACATTTTTATCTCAGGCATATCTTAATAAAAGTAAGGGAATTGTGTCACATGGATTTGCAAGCATGTGTGGAGTGCTGTGCTATGCCACAGCGAGAGCAGTCATCTAATCTAAGATCAAGCAGCCTTGGACTCCTCCTCACTGGTTTCCACTGGGAACAGGATGGAAGGCTGGACTCGGTCCATCCATCCACATCACTCGCTCTTCCCTCCCTCCCTCCTTATGCATATCGCACATCTCAGTTCTCAACATGTTATTACACGCTGGCATCACCTCAGCTGTCTCACATGATTACAACCCCATGAGCCTAAATTTCTCATATGTCCGCTGTCAGTATAATGACGTTATGACCATGTAACATGCTAATACAAAAGGAAAAACAACAAGTAAATCTTGTGATGCTTCCCTGGAGAAAGGCCGGACTGCAGATTTTATGCAAGGCCAAGCACAGAGTGTGCGCATTTGATATTCTAGACAAAAGCCTAGCAGTGCCTTGAAAACGAGTTTAGATCACGCTCTGAGTCCTGTTGACGGCACTCGAATCAGATGAATAGCCATTAATGATTCACAGCGGGTCTGGATTAGCTGGAGGTTCCTAGCAGATGAATGAGGCTATTTTCTAGTTGCTCCAAGGTTAGCAAGACCTCAGTGTGCATGCTCCGGGGCTAACTCAGTCCTATCATTATAGGCCCCAGCTGCTAGCTAAGTTACTACTCTCAACCCAAGGCATGTCATTCGTCTATCTGAAGACAAGAGGGCAGAGAGGAAGGGACGCACAGTGATTCATAGATACTGATTTGACGTGTGGTATCAGGCTTGAGGCTTCTCTGTGGTTTTTGCTGCATCCTTATATATTAACTGATTCTCTATCTGATATCTAATTGCTGTATCAATGATGATCTGACACTCATGCCTTCATTTTTTTCATCCTCGTATCTTGTTTCTCTTGGTAATATTTAAAGTAGCACTGAAATGATTAGTGGATTCATCGACTCAATGACTGTTTTGATCTTAACCACTGAGCTGATGAATTTGCTGCTTTCCTCAGCTTCATATCATCATAAACTGCATACCAGACCAAAAAACAACCATTTAGAGGAAGAGTTCAACATTTGGAAAAGGAAGTTATTTGCTGCTTTGCTGAGAAAGATGAGAAGACCAATACCACTCTCATTCCAGTCTGTTAAATATGAAGCTACAGCTGGGAGATGGCCATCTAGCTTAGCATAAAGACTGGGAGCAGGGGGAAACAGCTAGCCTGGCTCTGCCCAAAGACACAAAAGAAAGAAGCTGTTTCTTCCTGCTCCTGGTGTTTATGCTAAGCTAAAGATCTCCTAGCTGTAGCTTCATATGCAATGGACAGATAAGAAAGTGGTTCTGATCTTCTCATTCAACTCTGCAAGAATGTGAATAAGCTGTTAAACTATTCCTTCAAGGCTCAGGGAAATTGTGATGGGCATTTTTCAGTACTTTATGAAAGACTAGACATTTGCAGACTTATTCAAAATTAATTATTTTCTACACAAGATACTAAGAACACATCATCTCAGACTCCTTACATGCCATTGTACAAGTCAGAATGTGGGGTTGGGGGTTCAGTGCGTTGCTCAAGTATTGCTAAAAGTCACAAAAAACCCTACTCCTGCTGCCACCCAGGTAACCAGCTATATCAATTTCAACCAAAAAGCTTTTAATATAAAGTCTTCTCATTTTCCCTCCACTCCCTGCTCCATCCACAATCCCTCTTTCATGCATCCATCGCTATCCCTTCTGGGAAATCACAGTTGATCCCTTCTTTCATCACATCCCCGCACCTTTAACTCTCCCCCTCCATTTGTCCATTCCCCTTATCCTTCTGAGGCAGACTGGTGAACTCACAATCAATCAAACAGTTACCCATCAACATTCGTGTCTTTAATGATCAATCCCAGCCACCTGCATGCTTTCCCGCGTCTTTCTCCATGGCCCCTTTTCTTCTCTCTTTCTGTGCTTCTCCATTTGTTTTCTCCATTTGTTCCATTTGTTTTATCCTCCCTTCTTCCCTCTGCTCACTTTTGTTGAGTTTCCTCCCTCCATTGGGGCACTCTTTTAAGGGGGCACTGGATTTAAGTCATGAATAAGGTGGGATAGCCACAGGCATGTAAACTGACGGCTAATACTCTCTTCCTACCGCCCCCTAGTAACACACACACGCACACACACCTGCAACTTCCCACTCAGAGTCTGACTAAGACTCATGCCCACATGCACACACAAGCATTAACGCACGTACACAGTCATCTATTGTGAATATAGAGCCCATTTCCGTTATATAGGCTAATTCCCCACTCAGATCAGATGTCTGGTGTTCATTGATGTGGGAGGAAAATAAAAGCACAGATTTTAGAGTGTGGTAATTCCATTTCCTTTACACTCAATATCTGTGCTCTCAGTAGGGGCAGAACACCACAGATGTGCAATGAATAAAGAGATACAGAAATAGTCATGAGATGTGGCAGTTATGTATATACCAGTACCACTCTGTCATTCAAGGCTATACAGTGTGTTTAAGCGTGGACCAACATCAAGAAAAACCTGACATTGACCCCTTTTTGTTAACGCATGTCTACATTCACACTGCATGCAACCCGTGCATGAGCTGCAAATGTGACTTCAGACTTAGGGTGAAGGACTTTTCAATACTGTTGGGCAATACCAATGCTAGTGCGGCTGTCACTTTTTATTTAAAATTTAAACCACCAATCAAATGTGGGAAACAAATATCTTTGACCATCTGTTTAAGTTAAAAATTCTCAGAAATTAAGTGGGACAGGCCCTGCCTTGTACTTTGGCAGGTTGGCGTTCCTAAAAGCCACTGTCCACTGGTTTACTGACTTTGTTCAACACAACAGCCTTGTAATGTTAACTTGTCACTCAAGTCTGGTGGCGGATGCACCTTTTGTCAACAGAACATATCAGATTTCGCCTGGTGAAATTTACTGCTGTGCTGAGGCAAAAAGTAGGTTTGGCAGAGAAAGGCATTTGTTTGATGTTGTGGAGCATGAACTGCAGGAGCTAGTGTGGCTCCTGCTGTTAAACCAGCTTTTCAGAAGTTGAAAACTATACATTTTATGAAAAGTTTCATTGTCGCGACCATCTATTAATGACATTGCAGTCATGGTAACCAAGCAGCCACCCGTTCAGGTTTGAGCTCTGCATAAACAAGACTGGATCACTTTGCAACCAGCAGTAAATACATTTGGCCCAGAAAGTAAAATCCAGAGTGACTGCAGCCTTGAAGTACTTCAGGATACACTTTCCATATTGCTTTTGAATTAATTCAAAGGAACTACAACGCATGTTAGTTTGAATTTCCTCAAATTGCCCTAATGTTTAGAGGCAGCGATGGATGTGCGGGATTTGAAGAAAAAAAAAATTATGATAAAAAGTGTTAAAAGAAGAGTGAACCTGAGCAGAGAATCAGCCGTAAAGTAAAATGATAGAGGGTGATGAACTGCAGAGCATCTCTGTATGTGTGTCAGACAGCTTGTCTGTATGTCCATCTTGTGGTACCTGAGGGGTGAACTGCTGTCAGTGCTGCTATACAAACAGCCTGCTCCTCAGGGCTCAGCCAGCCCAGAATCGCATTCACATGAACTCATCCAAAAGAGAAACTAAATGCTGCAACTTGTAAAGGGACAGCAGCTGCGGCAAAAAAGTACGAGGGTGTATGTGAAAAGAGGAGAGATGGGACTCATACAGAGTGGGAGGGCGTTTCAGTAAAAGGAAAAAAAAAATGAAGTTGAGGACTTGAACCCATGAAGTTGGAGACCGACTCCAAAAATTTCAATCAGGGTAATACGAATGACATGTCTGAGTTACTCAATCAGCACGTTATGAGAATCCCACTCGGTGTGATCCTCCCATAATCTAATATCTCCAAAGGTACAGCAGCATGTGTTTCCAACCCTCTCTGACTCTTTTTACATAATCAGGGCTACTTGACCTACCATCTCTTTCTGCGCCTCCTCACTTACACAACTCTCCCACCTACGACACTCTGCATCTTTTATGTCCAAGAATCATGGAGCAGATAGAGAGAGGGAAGAGAGAGAAACAGAGCTGTAATACTCTAACATCCAATATATATAGCTGTCTGCTACTTATGAGTAATAAGTGGCAACAGAGCTTATGAGTAATTCACTGAGTCAAATACACACGCCTGTTCAGAGGCTGCAGCACAGTTTGTTTGACACTACAAATGGGTTCCGATTGTATGATTGAATCTATATTTTTATGTAGTGAGGTGGGAAAATATCTTGACATGATGAATGTCAAAATGTTTCAAATGTGTAGTGGTGTCCCAAATTCTTCCCATTCTTCACCATTTTCTCGAGCATCACCGCCTCAGCTCTCCTCTTTTCCACTTATCATCTCATTTATTGTGTCTTTTCAACACCGATGACGACCCTGATACCAAAAATAGCTCTTTCTACCTCCTACCCTCTTCATTGGGACAAAGGCTCATGGAAAAGGGTCAAGGGGGTGAAAGTCAGAACTCGTCAATCTGGAAGATTCTGTCAGCAGGTTGCCTGCAGCCACTTCTCTGCCAGCACTGCCCCTCCAAATGACTCTGCCATGACAACCCTGTACCAATCAAAAGCACTGTTCTTGTGACCCCACAAGCTACCTGGAGCTCCAGTAAAGGCAAGAGACAGACAGGCTGATTACACAGCCTGTCTCTAGGTCATTATACAGCCTTGTCTAACCCTGTCTAGCCCTTCATCTTTCTCCTGCTCGTCTTTTCTCACACCCCCACCCCCTTTCCTGTCCGAGAGGCCTTCGACCCCCATTACATTTTTGGTAAATAACACAGGAGCCCTTTGAAAAGATGAGTGATGGCAGAGTGGGAGGAAAGTGGGGTGAAGGAAAAGAGAAGGTGAGAAAACGAGGAGGAGGAGGAGGAGGAGGAGGAGGATAAGTTAACGGAGCCGCTCTGAATGGGCTCTGAAAAGGTACTGAATGAACCGGCACGTATAATGTGAATGAGCTCTTATCCACAGTCTCTTTCTCTATGTAGCCACCTACCACTGTTACAAAATTGTCACCCCTGAACTGGAACTCCACATACATGCTGTGAATAATACAACACGATGACTTTAAGTTAGAGTAAATTATTCTTTCAAAACATTTTAAGATTCTTTTCCACCCATCAAGGCAGAGGATAATTGCTTCGAACAGTGGCAAACTGCTGGGATCAGTGTGGCTTTAAGTTACCATATCCGCTGGAAAATTAGTAAATATTATTAGTAATCAGTCTTTGGTTTCATGTTGTGAAGTGAGTGCTCACACTGAGCAAGTCAGCTTTGGCACATTATCCCTGTCTCCCTCAATATCACTGGTGTGAAATTAATTACTCCTGCCGTGAGAGTTGGGTGACGATTCAAGATGATGAAGGGGCTGATTTTTAATGGCAACAGACCCGCCGTGCATCACACAACCAACAACACACATCTAACACGTCAGCACACACCTGCGTTCTTTTCTCGTGGGTGAAGTCACGAAGAGGATTGACTTTACTAAATGTTTTGAGTTCAACTTAAACAGGGCATATTAATCCTTAAATGGTTTTCTTTCACTGGTGCTTTGCGCTATTAATTGCTGCAGTGTGGAAATCAAACGATAATCCAGTGTGTTTGTATGAGCATGACATTGCACCAAAAATGTGTACAGTATATATGTCCATAAAGTACAAATACTCATACTCCAAGGGCATTTGTGAGTGTGTGCATGCCTGAATTATTGTACACAATTGCCTCCCTTCTTTCACTGACAGTACACTCATCATGTCAGTCGCTCCCCGTCCTCTGTGCTGATGAATAATAGATGGTGGCAGTACAGTAAGAATCAGAGAAAGAGCAATGATAGATGGACGCTTCATGCTGCCATTCGTTCTTTATATGAATGTCGGAAGCATCTCCATGCCTGTCTGCTGAATGGCACTCCGTCAACATCCTGTGCATCTTTAATGTGCATACACTCTTCCCAACCACGTCATATTTTCCTGCCTGCCCTTCATTTTCATCTCCCTCCGTTACTCTGCATCGTCAAAGTAATAACACATGAGACATAAACTCATGTGTGTCTCTGACAGGTGTTTCATTCAGTTGTAGTAATGGCCTGATATTGGACTCTACTGCCTTGACCTTCAGCTGTATAAGGCTCTTCAGCCTGTGACAGCTGAATTCCTACAGGGTCCAAGTGCCTTTATGGCTGCTAGCATTAAAGTGAGACTATGTAACTTTTGTAAGAATGAATAACAGGTTAAATTCATAAGAATAAAAACTAGGCCAAGCTTAATTCAACACAGGGGTTTTACTACTGTACAGCTTTGCTAGGTCTGGGATGGCCAGTAGCTCATGGTGGCTGATGTTATGTAAAGTTAGATTTAGCAAACTTCTGTTATTCTTGCATTACTGCAATTACTGAATCGGTTTGCTGACTTAATGAGGCTTCTTGCACTTCTGTTTATGCTACATTTTTGCATTTGCCATTATACTGTCACTGCAACTTCAACAACAGTAACAGAGCCTTTTAATGCTGCATGTTTCCCTCTATGTGTGTGGCTAGCTTTGGAGTATCCACAACAATGCGTGCACATGCTGAAAAGAAACTGCAGCAGCATCATCCCATATATGCAGAGAAAACCGAGGTAAAACTATTGATTTTGTGGAAAAGAGGAGGCTGATAATGGATGTGTGAATTTGTCATCCGGGGAGAGCATCAGAGAGAAATGGCCAGTGCAATCATCAGCAGAGAGGAGCCTGTGGGGAGGCATTCACACACAAAAACACGCGCATACACTTCTTTATAAAGACACAGAGGCAAAAGACAAAGATACGAAGAAAACAAATAGGCAGTCCAGAAGTAATGGACCAAGGAGTAGACGTGCAATTTGCCTCACACACATACAGCAAGCCAAACCTCAGTCAAAAGCCGACAAACAGATACGGTGAAAGCCAAGAGCTATTCAGTGGCAACAGCTGGTTCCTGTCTATGTTTCACAAAGGCGGATCATATATAACCATGTGGACTACAATCTGATCGTGATAAACAGTCCCACTGTTCAATTAGAGACACAACAGGTGTCTGATGCAGACCGAAGGCACACAAAGTGAGTCACTGTGTATTAATCAGACGCTCTGTGCTGGATGAAGAATAGTTTGATTGACTCGTCTTTGCTCTTGAAGGGAAAAGAGAGGGAGGAATACAGAGGAACACACGCCTGCAACAGTGTTTTATCAGGTCAACTCAGTAATTAAACTCATACAGCTGTGGCTACAAGAGAAAGCAGGAATCAGAGAAGAGAGAAAGACACGCAAAGTGATAATGAAACAGATGGAGACACATTTTTGGAGCAAATTTGGGATTAGGATACAGTGAAAATGGAGGAGGGGGATCTAAACACGCCACCACTGATCCTCTTAGGTGGGAATCTCTGCTGCTGCAGCTGTGTGTGTGTGTGTGTGTGTGTGTGTGTGTGTGTGTGTATGTGTGAGTGTGTGTGTGTGTTCTTACTATGTACTCAACATTTAATTCTCATTTACAGCTTAGGGTTACCACGGAAACACAAATAGCTGCGTAGCAGATGACATGTTTAAAAATATGACACCTAAAAAAAACAAAAAAACTGTAGCACCTCATCTTCGTGTGTGCTTTTCGACTAAGTGTATGTGTGCGACTGCATGTTAGAATATACTGCACGGCGGTGTGTGAGAGGTGTGCTGTATGAATGTGAAGGGGGTGGAGAGGAGACAGAAGGAGAGGGATGTGTTGAGAAAGGGGAGATAATAGGAGGGAGGGGAGGTGATAAAGAGGGAGGGGCTGATGATGGGAGTGTGGATGGTTTCTATTTTTAGCCTGCATGTGTGATATATGCCAATAGGTGTTCAAACCACAGAGTAAGAGAGGCTTTGGCAGGCTATGATACATCTCTCCTGTGCATTTTCACATTTGAAAGTCAACACTGAAATACTTACATTTCCTGGTATCGTTAAATTGCACTCCTGTCGAGGTAAAACAGCCGAAACTAACATAATTGCAGTCCATTTTTCAGCTGGGTGACTGAAGATAACTGTTGCCCCCAATATTTTTTTCCCCTGCCAAAAGGCGACAGTGCCGAAAGCCTCCAGAAAACCAAGCAAATTGAATGTGCTGATATTAAATTGAGTGCACTATGGAAGCAGCAGAAAGGGAAAAAAATCGTATCATAATAAAATCAAATCAGGATTATATCCATAAAGCCATTCAATCACTCGTTAATCCCAAAATGATTGGGCTTTGGAAGAAAGGACGCAGAGCTGCACATACACACATACATGCCCGCACACACGCAGAGTTATATACACAGGGATTAAGTGACATCAATCAATAAATCCGAATCATGGAGCAATATCAAAACGTCAAAAACGTAACAGATCCAGACAATTTCTCAAACACCATGCCAAATACAATAAATCGGTCCAAAGGCAGGACACGATTAGGAACGATAGCACAGAGAAAGTCAGATCTATTATGGCTTCTCTTTCTGCGATGCATCCTTTGTTTGTAATGCTGCAGTGCAGGGGCCACAATCACTTATTGGATTATATGGCTATCACATCAATCACCCCATGCTGTGACTGGTCTCCACTTACCAAGCATTTATCTGATCATCCTCTCATAAATGGCCTGATGAATTGTACTGTCCTCTGACTTTGGTCTAATCATAATTTCATCTGTCTCCAATGGCGACTGTCTTGTCTCTTTCTGTCTCCGTCTCTCTGAATCATTCTCTGGAAGAGTCCATGCACAAACAACAGAACTGCGCTTGACTGGCAGGGACAGACAAAATTGTCAGTATCCATTATAAGTAACATGTCATTGCAATTTTAATATTCAAAACGTATAAAATAATAAGATCAATGGTCTACAGCCATGGCACTGTCTCGTGCTAACACAGACAATGCTAACAGGCTTGTGTTAATAGGCATAATGCTTAACCCTAAAGTAACCCTAAGTACGCCTCAGAGTAACAGGAATGTCATTTGTTTTTCACGTATTTGGTCATAAACCAAAGTGCTGGACGAGGGGAAAATTTGACCTGATGATGGCATGAGAGGAAAAAGTTAAGGGATCATCAAAGTTCGTGCAATTCATCCAGAGAGGGGCATGAATGTCTGCATCGAATTTCAGGTCAATCCATTGAACAGCTGTTCTGAAAAACACAGACGGACCACTCTTGATAGTGCTCAAAGAAAAGCCAGGGGTTTACCACCGCCATTGGGCTTAATCCTCTGGGAACCATGAATGTCTGCATTAAATTGGTGATCCATCCAACACTTAATGACTTGTTTCAGTCTGGACCAAACGGAGAGAATGACCAATTGAAACAGCCATCCATAGAGCCATGCTGCTGACAGTGAGGCTAAAAATTTCATTTCATTTCATTTCATTTATATTATTCACATGTATTATGTACAAAAACAGGCCTTATACCGAATATCAACACCCTCAGCTCTCTAGCACAATCACTGCAGTCTTGCCTTGTTCATTAATTTAATGTTCACACCAGTGGGGGGCACATGAAGAGTAGGAGGTAATCATGACCAAGAAAACTAAAAATAGCACCTTCGAGCACACCAATAATGGCTGTAGTCAGAGAACAATGAGTACAAGTGAAAGAAACTGAGTCTTTTTGAGCTGTTTTACTCTGTCTGGTTGTGAATAAAGAGTGACATGAAAACAAATATCATGAAAATTGAGATGAAAAAGAAGCTTTTCCATAAAGGAACACAAACATCATCTGATATTGTAGGACAAACACAGGCTATCTGATAGTCTGTGATGGTATGCAAACAATTTGACGAGCTTCTGCAAACTGTGGAGTCTGAGGCTCACAAATAACGTGTTTTTTCCCCCACAAACTTAAAACAACCATAATTTCTGCTGAATCCGCAGCAGATACTTTGAATATTCGTCTCTCACTTTATTTTTTGCATGCACATGCACCTACACGAATGCCTGTGTAGATGCACAACCACAGACAGAGACAGGTACATGTACACAAACATGCACATACACACATTTGGAATGGTAAAGCCCTAAATGGCAGCCATCTGTGAATTTCTAAAAGCATTTGGCCAGGTTCCTGGTGTCAGTCTGCTTGTCCATGGGGCCTTGCTCAAATCTGTTACTGTTTCCCAGCATGGCTTCTGTATAGAACACACATCAATGACCTCACGACTGGAGACTGGAGCACAGGCCAAGTTTACGACTAAGAGCTGCTCTACAGGAAAAGGAAAAACACACAGAGACACACAAACACGAACACAAAGACAACCACTGTTTTTCTCTATTTCTGCTCTGTCTTCCATAAAAACTTCAGTTCTAAAAAGTTTACTCCCCTGACCGTCTTTCCCATTTTTGCGTCAGTATCTCTCTCCTGGTTTGATGGCCTTTGGACCGCAGTCTTCAACCTCATCGAGGCAACTATTTGTTCCTCCTTCCATCCTCTCTTTTTCTGTCTTAGTGAAAGCACAGGGCACATTGGTCAAACTCACTAACGATGAACAGCAATGTGAAGTAACAAGACATCTAACATTTACAAGTCTTCAAGGAAAGTGTGGGCTCCACTTTAGCTGTTTGGAAATGCTGTGGGAGAGAAACAGGTAACAAAGCAGTGAAAGTTGAAATGAACGATTCACAATCCAACCTCTGCTAATTATAGCAGCCCAGGCCTCATCTGCATCTGTTTAAAAGTCACAGCTCCCCTACGGTACAGCAAGAACACAACCAACACAGGAACACTGTCTCCACACTTCTGGAGCTGTGTGATGTCTCTCTTCTGTCACTCAGCCTCTAAATTGCCCTTCTCTCTTGACAATTTGTCTCATGCATACATGCAACTCATCAAATCATGCGTGAATGGAGAAGAGCTCAGAGAGACACTGAGGAGGGACTGTCCAGAGGTGTGTATGGCCACAATGTGCACAGGCCTAAGGGAACTATTGGAAAGCTGTTGCTTCTCTTCCAGCCACCTGCTGTCAGCCTGGTCCACCTGGCCTGGGAGTATTCATTACAGTCCAAAGCACTTGACCACAACATCCATCACTGCAGTCTGATCTATATCCACCCATTAGGCTCCCACTATCATCATCGTCCAACACTGATTAGCCACACTGGTAATGTGGAGTGGATAGGAACCTGGATTGCATAGATAAATCCCCCAGGATGATCCAGGTGTTTTAGACATGCAGACAACTCATTCAGCATGCAAAGTGTTGGTTGTGGAAGAGGAAGACAGAGTGCTGTATAAACTGTAGAGTAAAATGATGAGTGGAATATTAATTTTCTTATGTCGGGCTTTTTTTTTGTATTTCTGATAAACAGAAATGCATAAACTATCCAAATGTTCTGAAGCCTAATATCTATGAGCCATGAGCCTGCTTGCTAGAGAAATATTTATTTGGAAATAGTAGCATGACATTTTCAGTGCTGTCATGTGACCACTGCGCCTCCATCAGTCACTAAAGAAATAATTCACCTGCTGCACTTTTGCAACATTTTTGGTTTACAGCAAATGACGAGACAAAGCCAGGAAACCCTAAAGAAGCTGCGTGATCTGTATAAAGAAAATGGCAGCAGAGAAAATACTTCATGTTTATTCCCATTTTATCATTCACAGACCAGTGTTGCTGAGGTTATTTTTATAACGGACAATATCATCCTGTTTCATTCTGGTCTGCCTTAGGGAAAATCTTTTAGAGAGCCAATTAAGACATATAAAGATAAGAGATAAAGTGGTATAAATAGTCAGTTAGAATCTTTTATTAAGCAAAACTGGCCTATTTGTAGAAGTTCAAATCAGACCGAAGTGTATTTCTGCATGAGATTGTTGTAGAATTGTAGAGTCGCATGTAGGAACTATCAAGTCCATTCTCACACGTGGATTCATTTTTTACGTTCTTCCTCAAGTGGCCTACAAAATTATTTTAAAATCTGCCTTTAGTACTTCATACTGCTATTAAATCTATGGTAGATTTCAAGGTACCAGACATTGGATACTGCCATTCCTTACTGTGTGTTATCAGCAGTGAGTCCTCTTTACAAAGAAGCACAGTTAATTCTCAGTCTATCACAGCAGCAGAGGAAAATTTCTACATTAATTTCTATTGAAGTATTGACTGTGCTGAGTGTTTTTCCACTCATTACCAAGAATACTCTCTGAAATGTGACGACTCATTGAAATGAGATGGGTGTTTTTATGTTTTTCACAGAAGCCGAGATCAGACCAACAGGCTTTGTATGTCTTCATCCCTCTCCCCCTCATCCCTGGCTTTTGTAGTATTAATAATGAACAGCAGATAATTTTCTCTTTCACCTCACAAACATGCTGGGGAGATGAGATTCCCCTGCTATGTGTCTACACATGCCCAGAGCTATTGAGCATAGAGCACAAGCTGATAAATTAATTGTAATATAGCCTGATTTGAGTGGATGTTGTGCCTGTGCACTGCAGCAATGCGGGTTCAAAGTCACTGTGTGAAAGAGAGAGAGGGAGAGTGTGAGGGAGACACAAAGAAAGGAGAGAGAGTATGCATGCTTCTTGGGGATTGTAGGGCACTGCAATGCACAAGTGAGTGAGGAAATGTTCCACTTTTGAAAAACATAATGGAGTCTAAAAGAACTTAAAGGATAAAAAATGTGTTTCTCTAACATCAACATTTCTTTGCAGGTGCAGAGAAATGGGGGATAAGGTGAGCCAAAGTTAAGATGCAATGTGCTGTACAGAGAAACGGAGAGGAAGGTGATGAGAGCTGATAAAGTGTGATTGCATTTAAGATTACACGTGCAACTGAGATTTTTACTGTTTCCCTGTGAAATTTAATCACTTCCATTTCATAAAAATGACACCTAACTAAAATGATTTATGGTACAAAATGCACAGTGCTGTTTTTGAAAAAGATACTGGGATTAAAAAAGGTAAAAATCAGGTTTTGGAGTTTAAAAATAGATTGCAGATTAGATTCTCAGTGAAACATTAGTTATTTATTTTGTGCTATGACTTCAGGCCTGAAGCCAATAAAGACATTACTTTTGAGTGGAGACTGAACATTATAGGCCATCACTCAATCTGACCACTATATGTACATTTAACAGCATCATATTTTTAGAATAGACCTCTTCTATGCCATACTACACACTGCATCTGCACACTGAGGTTATGTCCGATCTAACAAGCCTCTGCAGAGAAACAAAATCAATTTGCTCACGCTGCGTATGTGTTCAATTGTCCCTCTCGTGCAAGACTGAAGTGGATTGTTTATGTATGCGATACCAAGGTTATGGACCGTCTCCCCTGAAGAGCTAAAGTGGTTTCCTTATGGTGCATTCAGCGTGATTTGTTACCGAGAGTAAACTGATAGCTTCAATGATTTCCCCGCCTTAAGAAGTGTTTCTAAATCTGTTTTGCATATCAGTTAAAAAGTGAATGGACTTATAAGCTCTCTGTTATGAGCAGGTCATTGATGTGGTGTTTATTCAAGGCTAATAAGATTAAAACATAATGTAGATTGTCTCCTGTGAAATGAGGCTGGTGAAAATCCTTTCAGGGGACTTCTTATTGAGCAGCAGTGGACCATGGCCTCGCTCTTCACAGAGCAGAGGGAATGAAGACGGGTTACTCACGAGAGGGGTTTGGAAATTGAATTAATATTGCCACCGGTCAACCTTTGAAGGGAAAAAAGGCTTACTGAAATCTATTAATGGTGTTAGTCCATGACTTGACTTTTATGCTCTTTGCAGTGCTTGGCGCTGTCAGATGGCACATGGCAGGGTTAATCCCTCAGCATGGGTAATCCCCCAAAGACATCTGGATCAAAAAAAGTTGATTCCTAGCTTTGTGAAGGACACATCCTACGTCCATGTTATGACACAAGAGTACAGAGAGAGAGAGAGAGAGAGAGAGAGAAAGAGAAGTCCAATACAATATCAGTACTGTGCACATGTTTAATTGTTAAGTGAGCAGCAATGCAGTGTTTCCCAACCACTGTGCCGCAGCACGTAAGTGTGCCGTGAGAAATCATCAGGTGTGCCGTGGAAGATTATCCAGTTTCACCTGATAGGTGAAGTCAGGTGAAGTCTTCCTGTGTGTCTTTCTTCAATTCCTGCAAGAATATCAGCTTTGTGTTCAACTAAACAGGCCCAGGTTTCACACTGAGTAAGTAAATTGAGTAAGTTGAGACTAGATTTTTTGTTTGGTGGTGTGCCTTGTGATTTTTTTTTCTAATGTAAAATATGTGCTGTGGCTCAAAAAGGTTGGGAAACACTGCAGTAATGTTAATAAAGTGCAGCAAATCAAGAGTCATGAAATCTCGTAGAATCATCTTAGGTGAGGCCTGTCAGAGTGGAGAGGAGAGGAGAAGAGAGGTGAGGGCAACCCATACACACACACACACACACACACACACACACACACACACACACACACACACACACACACAGACACACACACACTAAAGCAGAGGGAAGAGCTCCAGAGACAAGCATTAATCCACACAGATTTAGTGTAGCAGAACAATTGCTTTTGTCACCCTGGGTAATCAGCACAGAACACAGTTTATGAATTGCAGTACGCCCAGAAAGCCATAGACACGCGCAGAAAGAGATGTGTGTGGGTGTGTGTGTGTGTGTGTTTGTGTGTTTGTGAGAATGAGTGTATATGCATGTATGTCAGTGCGAGAGTAAGAGCACAAAAAAATGGAACAATGACGTCTACCTGTTCAAACGCCTTGGCTGCAAGTCTGGGAAGATTAATCAGAGTCATTCAGACAGCGTTTATCACATTCTCTACAGGGAAATGAGAGGTGATTTATTTCTATAACTTGGCCTACATATATGGAGAACTATCACTCACATTCATTTCAGCCCCCATTATCCACTCAGTAATGAGCGTGTCTGCCCAGTGGACACAATACTGTCTAATCCATAATTGTTTACATTCTGGTGTTTGCTCACAGCCAACTAAATCAAGGGCCACTCCAATAAAACTACAAACAATGCATCACTAATGGTGTAATTGTTCCCTTAAAACAGCCTTTATTCATGTAATATAGTAAAATCAAACCAAGGTGGAGTTAGCTTTTATAATACTCAAAACAGGTACATGCAGTTTAGGGCTCATCATTTGTCTCTCTTTTTTTTTTTTTTTTAATTAAAAGACAATAAAAATACTGTTTAGCAATTCAGTCATGTTTGAATGTTTGTTGTTTTTGTAATTACTTTGAGGGATTCTGGTGTATAATCAACAGCTTGCTTGCATTTTCCTCTTAGTTTTCATCTCACAGAAAGCATAAACCTCACTTAGTGCCACTCATTTTTTGTTCTTGGCATTTGTGTCTCTATTTGACACATGACTGCAGAAACAGAGAGGAAACATGTGAGGAGAGTAAGGGGGATGACATGCAACAAAGGTACTGAAGTGGGGAATTTGTGATTAGAATATGAAGGCTTGCAGTCTACAGTCTACAGCAATGCTAGCTGTGAGCCTCTCTTAGCCACACTTGTGCTTTATGCAAGATGCTAACATCAGCATGCTAACATTCTCAACATGTTCACCATCTTAGTTTAACATGTTAGCATGCTAAAACATGCTAATTAGCAGAAAACATAGTTGAGGCTAATGTTATCACAAAAGACATCGGGCTTCATCCTCTGAGGACCACGAATGTCTGTCCAAGTGTATATGGCAATCCATCCTATAGCTGTTAAGCATGGCTTTAAATTGGCTAAAAAGTGCAATAAATGATAGGAAGGGGTTCAGGGTTTGGTGCAGTGGGTTTGCTTTCACCATGTACTTTTAGACCCACTCAGTGGGCAGCAGCCATCAGTTGTCCAGGATGCTGCTAAACACCCTGGAAACTGATAATCAGTGACTCATTTTCAGGCTCCTCACTGAGAGCCTGCTGGTAATTGAATTGGAGGAGTGGGCACAAGTGTAGTGGGCTTGGAAGGACCGTGGCTGAAGGCAATCAGCTGTGACAGACAGTGAGACAGAGACAGGGAGGAGGTGGGGGGAGAGAGAGACAGTTTCTATAATGAAATGTTCACACGTCTGACATACAGTTTTTTGTTGTTGTTTTTTTTTTGCATCAACACCTTGAGCATTACTCCAATCACTTTTGCCCAGTTAGTTGAGATGAAGTTAGTCAGGACACAGTGTCCTATGACAGGGCAGTATTTGCATGCATGGCACGTCAATGATGAATAAAGGGGGTGGCAAAACAAAGTACATGCTTGAAATACCTCACTGAAAGACCCTCCCTGTCAATTACCCTTCACAGTCACATTGGCCACAACAAAGTCCCCCCTTGGCTGACAGGTGGCCAGGTAAATGCATTTTGCAAATGCTTGAAAGGCCTGGCGCTCGATATCTCTTTTCAAAAAATGGGCAACCATCCAGATCCCTGCATGAAAAGAGGGTACAATACATACCAACAACAAAACGGGGGGGCTGAGCGAGCATCTAGCAGACCTGAAAAGAATCATTTCAGTGGCAGATTTTGGAAGGCAGACTGGAGTGCAGTATTGACTTGTGTGACCTCAAACACAAAAACACAAGCAGCAGGTATCAGCTCGACTAGCTACAATTCCCTCTTTTATATGTTTAATCTCATCTTATTTATTCTTTATATAGTGGTTATTGATTGTTTGCAGATTTCTTTTGATGCACTTGGACCAGTGTTCACCGGCTGAACGAAATTGGCCATTTTTCAGCTGCTGTTGTAATCAAGGATAAATAAAGCTTACATTGGGGAGGTCCATGTGTGCAATGTCTTTGTAAGCCACTATACACTATACTGGTACTGTTATTGCTGCTAAACCAAACACGACATCAATCTCTAATTCATCATTCAAACTTGACTGACTGTAAAAACTGTATAAAAATGGAGGGCAATTTGAGTCTGTCTGTCAGTCCACCACTTTAGTCCAACTATTGGACATATTGCCATGACATTCATGATGCCCAGACAATGAATCCTATTGACTCTTGAGAATATCTCAACATCTACTTCACAGATAAGAACAAAACTTTGTACAGACATCCAAGGGTCCCAGATTAAGACTTCAGTGGTCTCTTTTGGATGAAACATCTTGACGGCTGATGGATGGATTGGGAGGAAATTTGGTAAAATGAAGAGTTTTAGTCTGAACTTGACTCCAGGGCTTTGGCCTTGTGTCATTTTAAACTGTTCTTACACTTGCTGAACCATTTCACATTCATATTCAGGTGCAACACTTAAACAGAGAGTTTAGATTTTTGTCATCTACTCCTGTGCTCCAGCGCGTCTGACCACCAGGCATTGGACACAGTGTCCAAAGGTAATTGAGGCAGTTGTAGGTTACATTCACTGGTATGAGCAGAACATAAAAATACGGGGAGTTATTGCTGTGTACCTAGAAACCGCAGACCTGGAAAATTACTTTACTGATTTTTTTCCGCCTTTATAACAACTTCAATATCATGCAATCAGCAGCGGCAAGCTAAATATGGAGGCGCATACTATAATTACTTTAGCAGGGTACACTGAACACTAGAAGAAAATATACTAAACATGTAAACACAGCCTTCACAGTGGGACACAAACACATTGTAAACATTAGGCCTGCTTCAAAGCAGGCAGGCACTCACACAGCCTCAGGATAAACATCAGTCTGGAAGAAAACAAGAAAGTAGAGAAGGTTAGGGATGGAGGGGTGAGGGAGAAGATGTCAAAGGAAAAAAAGAATAAAACTCAATGTAGCCCTGTTAGTCTGTAATGATCATTTTTTGAAAATATACTATATCACAAAATACTGTATATTGTTACTGTGATATGAAAATGACATGCAATGTAAAGAAAGATTCTATCCGTATTTCCCATCATTAGCATTAATCTCAAGGTACAGCTAAAGCTTACAGACATCAATTCGTTTTGGACGCACAAGACAAGTGGAATTTTTGGTCTATTGGTAATCCAGTCAATAGGATTCGCCATCTGGAGACAATACGTCTTCTACAGATTTCTAGAGCAAATAGCAGATTGACTGACTGAGGTTCCCAAGAGCCATGCCAGAGAGACAGAGGAAGAAACAAAGGTGAGAGGGGTGAAAATAGGCTGACATTTCTATTTTGTGACCTCCTTTTTTGTTGTTTTTCTTTAGTAGATGTGGAAAGGAGAACAGGGTCAGAGGGCTGGGTGAGAGGCAGTAGCATGGAGCTCCTTATGTCTCTTTACACTGGAGGGGAGACCGAGGTGGAGGGAAGGGAAGGTGAGAAAAGACAAACTGAGAGGAGAATAACAGCTGGGAGGTCAAAGTTGAGATTCACTTTTTGTGATGCACACTTTTGTGTGTGTGTGTGTGTGTGTGTGTGTGTGTGTGTGTGTGTGTGTGTGTGTGTGTTAGGGTAAGAATTATTTCAAAAGCAGTGAGTTCAACTGGAGGTTAGTATTGTACAGAAACCTTCTTGAGGCCAAAGGTAACTGTTGGTGTTAATGAAACTTCTTAATACACTTCCTCTGGCGTCACTCTCCAGCCAGTAAGAGAGGACAAAGATATACACAAATGTGGCTTTTATTCTTCTCATGAGTAAGAAAAAGAAATGCATCCTTACAGTGTTGGTAAGGAAAAGCAATTAATAAACAATTCATGACAGGGCCTGATATATTAAAATTAAGCTACAAAGCTTTTCCAGTCTCTTCACTGTTACTTAAGGTTTGCAGACTTGGTTGGATTCCTTCCAAATGCCTATTGTAGCACAGCTTTTATTGGCTTTTTGCTTTTGCAAAAAAGAAAGAGAAGAAAACAACACCGTGCAAGTCTGCAGACCACAGAGAGAGCTTCTTGAAAATAGGCCTATCATCAGGATGTGGCATTTTAAGTCACAGACGTCTCTAGAACAATTATCTCTGCTCTAAAAATGGTAGTCAGGCATACAACGTATGTGTTCTCGGCCGCAGATAGAGTATAGATAGAATATCCAGATAGAGATGTCACTGGTAAGCACACTCTCAACGCTTTGTTTTACATACTGTGATAAGTGATAGATTTTGCTGATACAGGCTGGTTCCCTAATGAACAGTCACAGTTTGTTGTCCTGTATTTTCCACATTAAAACACGATTTAACATTAAAGAAGCATGGCTGGCTGTTATGCACTACTTAAAAATCCATGGTAGACAAGTTCAGCACACACTGTTACACTTTTTAGTACATCAAGCACTTCTGGTCAGCTAATTACTGGGATGACAGGTTTTCTTCCAGTACTTAAAGTGGAAAAAAACAAGTGCCAGCACCCTTATTCACATGTTGGCATGTGTATCAGCAATTTATTAATTAGACCTACTACACTCTGAATTTCTCGAGTGAAAGAAACCAAGGGGACAATTATTCTAATTGTTAGAATAAAAAAATGACTGACTATGTACACCTGCTTTAGTGTGTGGTGCAATGAAGTCATCAGGACAGGATGTACTTTGGTGTATTGCCGGCGAAATCCGCCATGGACAGACAAAAGCAGGCAGGTGAGGCTGTGCCATCGGTGTGTGAATTCATATGTACGTCGCTTTGGATAAAAGCACCTGCCAAATGACTAATTGTAATTGTAATTGTAACACGTGAGCGTCACGTAGAGCCCCCTGGGTAATGCAGTTTATTTAGGACCATTATAAACTGCCCAGAGAACTTGATATGGAGAAGGCAGAAAAGTGCCAGGAGCTTGTGAGAGGTGCTGGTAAGCAAGTAAAAATCACTATACGGACGTGCCAATAATGCAGAGCAGTGAGTGCTGGCCCACTTGGAGCACTGATTGCCTCTATAACTCTGCCTTAACTTAAACCGATGGTGCTGTCTAAATTATGAATGCTAAGGAGTAATGTAAGTCGCACTGGATAAGAGTGCCAAATGTTGTGACTGTAAAATGTAAATGTTGCATGGAGTATATCCATATATCAACCCCATGAGTAAATCCCTTGAAAACCCCATGATATTAACTCTTGCCATTTCATGAATAATTAATCTTGATTTAATGATGAAATTGAGGATATTGAAAGGAACATTTTTTTATTTTGGTTAGTACATGGTTTCTAAATAACCTGAAAGCTGGATCCTCATTTCTAAAATGTTGCATTTACAGTAACCACGATAGAACCACACATCATTCACACTCCAAACCTCTGCAGTACCATGTGAGTGTCATGCACTCATGATCTCAGGAGTCATTATGCAAACTCCAAATAAGTCTTAATTGATATAAGTGTGGGTCAGCTCACCGCTAATTCTGACCTTAAAAAAAGAAAAGGTTACGAACAGACTGGACCTAAATCAGCATAGACAAATTACTCACTTAACCGCTCTCATAAATCCAAGATAAAGGGTCAGTGACATCACATTTAGGTGCTACCTTTTGGTCACACTCTCATCACCAATTCTAATTAGTGGCACTAACAATGGCCGCCACATTTCTCACTACTGGCCAAATCAATATTCACTCATCTGCATTGATCATCGTTTTTCACAAGCTGTTGGCTCCAAAATAAATCTTCTATAAATCAGAGCTTGGTGACAGGGAGATGTGAGGAAGGGTGGAAACACATGCACACAAACACATTTATGGGCACAAGTGAACATAAGCAGGCACATGCACCCTAAGTGCAGACACACCGAACACACATCGTGTACATGTACATGCACACGCACAGTCCATACCACAGCTAACAACAGTGTATGTATGCAAAGGTGTTGTGTGGTTGTCTGACAGAAAGCAGTGCATTGATCTTTGAGGAGCAGTGATCAAAAGAAGCTGGTCTTTTATAATGATTTTAATCATACTCACACATGGCTATGCTAATGGTTGCAGCACAAGCAAACACACCAGTTCACATCAATACTTACAGCCTAGTGACTATGCAAAGATGACAAGATGCACGGAGAACAGCAGACATTTTTTGTTATGTGTAATTGAGCGCATTTTATGAGAGCACTGGAACTAGGTGCTTTTTATTGCTCAAACAAATACACCATTTACTGTATCAGTTTATAGCCTTATGCAGATCTTGAATGTTTCCTGTATTCAATATATATTCAATATATATATATTCAATATTCACACAATATTCAGTGGCGTAGTGCTATTTGTTTCAGTGTGCCTATAACATGGTAAATCAGTCAACACACCTTAAATGTCAATATCTTTGCCTATTCAGTATTCCTTATTTCTTTATTCATATGGCCTGGTGATTATCATTTAAAAAAAAATTATATGAATTTCAACTGGATATGTGAATTATGAATATTCTAGTTCCTTACTTGGACAAAGAAAGTGGTGGAGGTGTGACAATATTGGCCTAGAAAATGAAAAGCCATTTTAGGGGGGTATGAGACACATTTAGTGTAAATAAAGCACTTCTTCACTATGATGTTTTAGATGACAATGAACCCAGTGCTATATTCAACTGCCCCAACTGCCCAAAGTTCCCATCATTTCTCACCAGCCTGTGGAGAAGGACATAAGTTGAGATTTTTTTAACTGAGGAAAATGCTAGGCTTTCTCGTAGCTTCATGATTGTCTTGGCAACAGCTGTTAATATTTGACACTGATCTGGTGGGCAGGAAGGAAACATAAGGCTAGCCTCCTCAGTAAGAAAAAACCCAAATGTATGTAAGCAGATCATAATTTTTAAGTTCTTTAGCAATGACATGGAAGATATCTAATGTTATCTTAGCAATACTACAAGCAAATGTTAGTCACTGATGCTCAGCTAAATTAACAACTTTAATTTGATGAAAATCTTGGTGTGAACATATGTTTCCTAGGATAGAAGCAGATTTGAACTTAAACTCAAACGTGGCTTCAGTTAGCTTACTAAATGTCAACTTTGCTAGGACAGGATATAGCAAGGTGGCCAGCATGTTTTGCCCGGAAATGATATTAACATTCTTAATCATGCCTACAAAGCTCTTTTTGGTTTCTCCAAGCACAACTACAAGAATTGTTCAACAATTCGGAGCTATTTAGAGGTCCGGAACCAGACTATGGTGGTTATAAGGCGAACAGTGTAATAGCTCCCACAGCCAATAGTGGAATACATAGTACGTTAGCTACAATGGCTCACTGTTGTACAAGCCTGGCGTCCTTACTCAGTCAAGAGAACCATATTATATATGGGCCTAGTGAACCCGTTTGAGTCTTACCAGCTGGCTGATGACAGCGACCAGTGCTTCTGGGTGGTGGTTTCTACAGTGGGAAGTGGAACCCTGGCTAACAGCAGAGAGAGGTATTTGGGGTAGGCTTCTCCAGAGATTTAAAATGCCAGTGGGCACCTTTATGGCACACTTTCACAAGTTCTCCTTCATTAGACAAAATTCAGACTGACAATGAGCACAGAGGCGTTTTAAGAAGTGATTTGTTAATGCGTTTGGAAGTTCAGCTGTGATAATACTGTAGACTCACTACAATTAAAATGTAAGCCATTAAAGCACTTTGTCCCACTGTTAAACATAAATAAAAAAAATTCTCTAAACAGATCACGATGAGTAAATGTAATAAAATCATTACAAAATTAACTGCTGCAATGGGATTGGGCGAGGACAATCAAGTCAAGTTTTCTTTCATTCGCTTATTACGCCTCTTTCACAATGAGAATAAAGACGTCAATAGCATGAAGTCTAGTCTACTGACCACTAATGAAAAGCTGATGTTTAGTAGTTGCTTCATCTCTCTCACAAACATCCTCTCTGCCTCCTCCCCTGCCAGACGACAGTTTATAATACAGGTGCAACCAAATATGACAAATGCTCAAAGTTATTATCGCTCAAAGGTCAAAATCAATTTGTCTAACAACATGGGGAACAAAATCCCTCACAGGTCCTATTGCCTAAATGTCTCTGATTTAGCTCAAATCTCAGCACAGTGTGCCTGCTTGCCTGCCTGCCCCTCATTTGCAGGATTTGAGCTAAGCTGTTTAGCTCTGCTATAGAGTGAGCACAGGGCTCTGAGGATTGCAGTGTTGGTTGGTGGCTATCTAACTTGCATGGGTGGTTAAACCTATTTTTGCCCAGTTGGTCATGAGGAGCAGTACAGTCTGTAGGGTCTGCTTTTGGGGGGGATCAGACTCTTATCTTGTTTGTAGCAAAGCCAGTTTATGTCAAAAAATGTCCCCTGCAATTCTGTCTAACTGTAATCTAGGGCTGCACGATATTGGAAAAAACTGATATTGCGATATCCTTTTTTTCTTGCAATATATATATTGCAAGATGAAAAAATGGGAAATTTCACCCGCTACATGCAGTGTGTAACTCATCTTCTGATATATGTACAATCAACAATCAGAATTTTCAGAATTTGGATTAATCTACAATTTCTAATGATGTTAAAATGTACGCAGCTGATGTTGGTAGAACTCTTAAACTCAAGCAACAAACAGATTTGTCTGGGCTATATGCTGGCAAGATGTAGGCTAAGTATAGATATATCTGAATACTGCAAGTTTTGTGAGTGTGTTGTGTGTGTAACATCATTACACATAGACATGGACCAGCCCTTTGACTGTAAACGTAACTTTTAATCGGCGCTGATTAGGGTGCTGCTGATACCGGGTGTACAAGCACTAAAAGCTGCCTCGCCTAACTGAACACCTGCCTCTAGCATCCGGATGACGTTAACTGTGACAGCAGCTGTGTCGCATATATGTTTATGGGCAGGTGATACACCGCAATAGGACAGTGATGATATGCTTATCTCCTGATTTGGTACTATCACGAGACTTGGGTGCCAAATCAAAATGTATTGCTAGTCTCAAGTATTGCGATTCTACAAGTATTACCATTTATTGAGATATCCGTTTTGCTTTTATAAGACTAAGCCATGAATCATACACTTCTAGAATCTATATATCAAGAGTCACATTTCTATAAACAGTATATAAAAGTGCATGTAAATGTGGTAAATAAAATACTTTTTGAAGCATCTAGCTGTTCCTACTCATTGCAATAGCGCCATATGAAAAGAATGAATAAAATAAGATGTTAGGGCAAAATGAACTGAGCCCCTAGATGTGAGATGTCTTTTCAAAAGCCTGGACTTGACTTGACTGGCTATTTATTTCTATCTATCTATCTATCTATCTATCTATCTATCTATCTATCTATCTATCTATCTATCTATCTATCTATCTATCTATCTATCTATCTATCTCAAAGAATCAATTCAGGAATTGTGAAAACCAAAATAAAAACATGAAACTTCTTCTTTTTCCCACCTCTATTCTGTATGCACAGTATTCACTACGCGCTCTGATCACACATCATGTATCAACAACCAACATTATGTAATACCAGATGGACTTTTCTTGAAGATTAGCCATGGAAAATGAGAACTTTGCAAATGTACCTTTTGTATCAAGCTGTCGTGTTTGAGTTAATTTGCCTCACTTGACATCACACATCCTGCAATGTGACTACTGCACATGTGCACATTGTGATGTCAAAGCTGAAATGATATGTGATGCAGCCCTACTGTAATCCACTTCTGATATAACTAAAAAGTCGGATGCAATAAATAGATGTCCTGTGTTTTTTCTCTATCCCTAATTTTCTCCCCCTCCTCTCAGCCCAGGCTCCATTCCCCTTCTCTTCTGACATACTGTTGTCATTAAAGAAATTTCTATTTCCAGGAAGAAAGAGGAGAGCTGCAACTCAAAAAGCTATTCACCTGGTATTTCATTGCCCATTGTTGTAGGGGGATTATGGATCTGATTGAGGCCAGATTATTGTCAGTCAGACAAAACACTCAAAAAGCCACAGCAGGCAACCAGTATGTACTATGTGGCATATACAGGGCACTTTTTTCTGCTGTGTGTCACAGAGCTAATGAATCCAAAACCAAACATGCAACAATCTGACATACACATACGCGAACACACCAAATGAAAAATATACAAAATACCAAAACATACATAAATACAGTGTTGCTCTGAGTGCAGCACAGATACCACGGCTAAAGCTCACAAGTTAGCAGTAAATTCAACATGAGAGTGCAGATGAGATGAGTATCGCAATGAGGAGAACAAAGCAGAACACACTCTCGACAGCACAACACTAAGCCCTCAGGCATCTAGATGGGAAGACAAGAAGTCAAGGAAAACATCGTCTGTGGGAACTGGCTTTTATCCTATTTAGTCAGATGAGTATAAATTGCTGCACAGCAGACAGTCAAGATATTTTTCCACAGATTTCAGAGCAAGTTAGCGGAGGAAAGGGTGAAAAAAACTTCAAAAAGATGCTGCTCGCGAATCTGAACTCACATTCACTGGAAGATTCTGTCAAACAGACTTACACCCACACAAGGAAAACCCATACGAGGTGACAAATATAGAGAAATATATGTCTTTATGTGTTTAAACATGCACAAACCCAAATATTATCTGTGTGCGTATGGTTAGTTTGTGTGTATGACGTAAACCGAGAGCAGAGACTAGAATGTCAGGCAGGTTTACATTAGTCAGCAGATGCAGTGGGCCACATCATTAGTCACTCTGACACCCACTTCTGGCCCTTGCTTTATTGATGAGGCCAAGCTCAACAACTACCCCCCCTTAATACACAAACACACACATACACACACACACCCTCCCCTTCCACAATCTTCCTGTAAAAGCAACAGGAGACTGGTTTGGCGTCTCAGGTCTCACTCCGGTGGTAAGAGGCAGGTACGGTGTGAGAGACTAGTATGGACAGCAAAGCAAGCTGCTGCATGTTCACACAAAGACAACAGAGCAGAGTATACCAGTGCTATTTTCCACAATTCAGTGGCTGTTCATGTGTCCACAGACCAAACAACCAATCCAGAATCAAACACCTTCTCAACATCAGATCTTCTGGACAGGTTGTGAATGGCAGGACACGATAACAGGGTGCCAAGTGTGTCACGGCAATGAGCTCAAAGCCATTTATGGCCTCCATGACTCTGACATTTAGCAGGATGCTGCAATTTGTCAGCCTCTCAGTCTGACTCACACATCCACAACAGGGGACGCTCATGAAGAACATTACCATTAGGCCTAATAGTGCTGCATGACAGAACTCTGTGCGAGTGTTTGTGAGTGTGTGTGTGTGCACGCAGTGTAAAATTAATGATATATGTGTGGTTTCCCTCACTCCCATCAAACAACTGGTGGAAATACATGATGACATAAAAATTAAGAAAAACAGGTTGGTAGACATAACAAACGTACACAGCAAAATGCTCCACATGTTCATCTTTTAAAGCTCAATCAAGGCCAATTCATGAAAAAGAAAACAATAGCAGCAGCTCCAAGCAACAGGTTAATTAGGCATTCAGCAAACAAGGAAAACATGCATATCTATTAAACGGGTGTGCTAATAACAATTATTATCTCCGCCTGTTACCCGAATACAAATAACTGAAGCACTCACTTGCCTCTTAAAATCGAGAGCATTGTGATATGTAGCATCAGAGCCTTTGTACCAAGAGGCACTTAATTTTCAAGGCCAGCAACTAGTGTAACTCACATTAAGTGAGGGGGGGAGGAGGAGGGCTCTCAAAATGCAGAGTCACTGTTTCAGTTCATTCTGGACTGAAAGAGCATTGCTGCTAACCACAGGGCAAGTTGGGGGGGGGGGTATAATCTCTGATTCTCTATTTCCTGTCCAATGTTTTCTCTTCTCTCTGTCTCTCTGTCTCTCTGTCCTTGTCTCTGTCTCTCCCTCTCTCTCCTCAGTGATGTATAAAGGCCATACAATGGCACAGCCATTATTGGGAGAAAACGTCTCGATGGCTGCTATACCCCCTGAAGAATACTGCCAGTTGTAAGAACACAGTGGACACAGTTAGAGTGAAAAGTGCTATTTCTCTGTAGTGTCCTATCGCTCTGCGTAAAGTTCGTAAAGGGTGGCAATGACTTCTGAAGCAGTTGTGCAGCTGGAGTCAGACACACATCTCAAGTCAAATCACGATCAAACATTTACTCACACATAACAACCCCGACTGTAAATACACATGTACACACATCCACACACACTGGCATACACAAATATGCACTGGCACACACACACACACACACACACACACACACACACACACACACACACACACACACACACACAGCACTCACAACCTGATAAAAGAGGTGTCTGTTCTGCTCTTACCCGAGCGTTGTCATAGTAACGATGGTGTACCAGAAGGAGGCTGGGATGCTGGTGAATTTGCTGGAGCTTGAACCCTTCTCTGCGTAGAACATGACGGTAGCAAAGATAATTATGGCCATAGTGAGGGAGAAGAGCAGGAAGCCCAGCTCCGAGGCACAGCTCTTCAGCGTGTAGCCCAGGATGCGCAGGCCCTGCGAGTGACGGGAGAACTTAAAGATACGGAACACGCGGAAAACACGGAGCGTCACAAAAGCGCCACTCACGTCCTCATTGTCAGTCATGACCAGGCCAATGTAGTAGGGCAGGATGGCCACCACGTCAATGATACTCATGACAGACCTCATGAAGCGGTAGCGGCTGGGAGCGGCGAACAAGCGCATCAGGTACTCCACGGTGAAGATCATGACGCAGGCCGTGTCCATGCAGAAAAAGGCCACGGTGTAGCGCTCACCGCATGGCACCTCCTTCTGGTTGGGCGCTGAGCCACAGGGCACCGTCTCCACCACATTGGTGATGACAGAGACAGCAATGAAGAAGCCAGTGACATAGTAGAAGACAAGGGCCATGGTGGACGTATGGGGGTTCTCGAAAGCCCGCCACATGGTCTCCCTGAAGGTCATGTTGGGCAGCTTAGCGTCCTTGTTGTCCTCCTGGTCATCCATCAGACGCTCTGCATTCTCCCTCTTCCTATCCTTGTACTCTTCATAGCAGCAGTCACCGATGATCTCTGGGACGATGCCAAAGAAAGCCAGCTCCTCATCATAGGAGGAGATGCACTCATAGCGTGGGTAGTGGAGCTTGCCTGTGCGGTAGAAGTTGAGAACGCTGCGGAACACATCGGGGTCCCGGTCGAAGAAGTACTCTTTGGTCTCCTCATTGTAGAAGAACTCCTTTTCTGAGCTCCCCAGCAGGGTGTCTGGATAGCGGTCTAGAGTGTTCCTCCAGGTCTGGAAGCGCCGTCCACTGACATTAAGAATGATTAGCTCATCCTGCCGCTTGTTCTTCTCAGTGGGCGCCACTGGCATAGGCAAATTGGCCACGGGCATCCAGCCGATCGCCGCCGCCCGGGCAAATGGAAGCCATGCCGCTACTCCCGCCGCCATGCTGTGTCCGGCTTGGGGCGTAGGGGGAAACAAGTCCAGCACCTTCACAACCAGCTTGACTTCAGCTCATTCAACATCTAAAGGGATGACAGTGAGGGAGTTTGTAAGGAGAGGAAGAGCAGCGCAGTTTCAATTACAACAGAGGGAAGGGAGTGAGACTGACTGATGAGAAATGAAAAGAATGAGAATTTAAGACAAACTAATCTTACAGATACAGAAGAGAGGGGAGTGATAATGAAAAGAAACCGATGAGTAGAAGAAGTAGAACATCAGTGCAACTCGGCAGTCTATCGCTGAGACAGCAAAAAAGTATCCTGGAAATACAATTCAACATTATACTTACTGTGACAAATCTTTACAGTGCACTATATATACATATATATATATGTATATACGCGTGCATGTGTGTGTATTGTTTGATTTGATTTGATTTTGATATGGAAAGCTTTAATGTGATCACAGAGACATACTGCAATTTCCACTAAGCATCATCTTCCCCATAATTGCTTTAAGGCTGTATTTCTCACATCCCCTCTATTGAGTTACAGTTAAGAGGCAGAACCACAGTTCAGTGCATTTTACAGTTTCAAAACTGAGGGCGAGCAAGCAAAACAACTGCATCATTAAAGAGGCACTATTGGTAGTTGTTTCTGTTTAACTCTATTTTAACAGGCACATTCACACGGCTACAGTCCTCTTATGAGAGAGATGCAAGCAAGAGATTCAAAACCTGTTGAGTTCCAACTACAGAACAGAATACGAATCTTTATCTCACCCGAAATGAATTAAAATAGTTCAGGCTTATTCTGATTTATCAAATTCACGATTGAATTTACTTGCTTCTGACCCGATCCTGAGGCTTTTTTTTTAATATTCCACATGATAAATTGGCTACAAGCTGAACACGGAATAAGCAAAAGCGATACAGGTTGAGAACCAAACTCAGTTTATCTAAATCTGCGATTACAACTCACCGATTCAAAATGCTCCATCCACAGAAACGCGACCTTCTTCCAGAGCAGTTTAGTTCCAAGTCGTAGGTTTGGTTATTTCTGAAAAGCGTGTCTGGGGGGAAAAAATAAAACCAGGAAAGAAGAAGTTATTTAGCGAAGAGGAGAGCCGCGTTAGGCGTACGCTACTGCTGATGGAAAAGCGGAAAAGTGCCGAGGACGGACGTACCACAGCTGTTTTAATTCTGTGTCCATTATGCGAGGGGAGAAATGATGAGAGGACTCCGCCGTGGAGACCGTCTTGGGTTGGCTTTTCGGGATGAGTGGTGGGAAGAGGAGGAGGAGGAGGAGGAGGAGGAGGAGCGCTCTCTCTCCCTCTCTCTCTTCCTCTATGCGCAGGGCGGATTGTGGACCAAAACTGCAGTTATGGGAAACCTCGATCAGGAGTCGGAACGATGCGCAGAAACTGGGTTACTCACTGATGAGGAGGGGGTGGGGTAAGGTGGGGGGGATGATACAGGCCTCCGTCATCACTCAAAATTCATTGACAAAAGGGTTTCCTCTCCTCAGGGCAAAAATGGATAAGCAACCCAGGCAGGCTGTGCGCTCTATTGAACCAATATCATTTCCACATATCAAAAGCAACTGCTGTGCCTGCACAGGCTACATCCCAGCAGATCTCAGAACTCAAGAGGCCCCGAAACAAGATCACTTTGGGCACCTTTGTCTTTAATTAAATCTGCAATCACTCATTTTTTTGCCACTTGGGGGCAGCAGAAACAGCTTGTGAACACGACAATGACATATTATCATCTTTTAAGTTTAGTAAAGGATTGTTTATTTACACATCCAGCAGTCACTAACAACATTATAATGTATTTGCCTTAAGGCAGTCCATTATGCACTCACTTTTAGCTCTGTTTTTGTTGTCTGAAGGAAATATATGCTCTCATGCAGCCGAATGCTCCTCTTTGTTCTCGTCACAAAATGTGTCCGTTTGGCATTTGGTGCTTAGAAAGTTAGTGTAAGGTGAATTTTTAGAGCTATTTTGCGGAAAACAGCGGAAAATTATGAGTGCATCAGAAAAGTAAAGTTGTAGACCAGATAGGTAAAAATTAGCTGAAATTTATAATAAAGCTCTGCAAAGTTGAGGGGAGTTTCAGATTCAGGTGATAATTCTCTGTAGGTTCATCACCATGAGTAACCCCTTTCACATTGTCTCAGTGTTTTCAAATTATCATTTGATATGTTGGTATATTAAAAAAAATATATGATTATGGCCAATTTCTCTCTCCCTGGAATTTTTGTGGACCTTCCTTAACTGTGGACCCCTTTCAGCCCTGTAGAGAAGAGGCCTTCACAGGCCCAAAATGATTGGTTGAAACCCTACTTAAATCCAATGTATGTAAATCCATTTCATACCTGATCCAAACAGACCCAGGGACAATTAGATCAGATCCAAAATGCGGTCAACCTGAACAGATAATGGGGAGAGAACACTGGCATCAATTAGCAAGTGGCTGCAGTCAAAAAGAGCTGCATTTTGATAATAATACCCTAAGAATTGATGTACATTCATAGAAACTACATCAATTTCTTTCTATCCTTAAAAGACTAATAGAAATAATTAAAAGTCCTATTTTCACCACCTACTCCAGCAATTGAACATTATGTACTCAACTGGGAGAGACACATGATTATAATTGTCTCACCAATTTGATGTCTGTGAAGCAAATTCCAAAATATAATTGTCATTTTATGGCATAAATATATTACATATGCGACTGATTTTCAAAACAGTTTTTTCTGCTGCAGTGCAGACACACCATGTGATCAGAGGGTGTCAGACATAGTGACACACAGACCTGACACCTGTGGCTGTAAAACAAGACCCTACCTGGCCTGATTTGACTGAGTGCAATTTGGACCCGGTATGACCAGATCTGACCCAGATCCTTTGAGGATTTCTGGGGATTCATCTCTAGAATCAAGAGACACTACCTGTCAAAGGCTTACTATACAGTATACATAAAACATAGTAATGGAGGGTGTGAACCTCATGAAACCTGACAAGACTTATTCAACCAGACAGGAAGCTACAATAAAAAAGGGCATAAAATAATCTTTTGCCGTATTTCTTCAGCAGCAGAGTATATAGACTATAGTATATCTCAGCCTTTGATAATTTCTGTTAGCATTCTTTTCTGGGGGCCTGGGTGTCTACAGAGTCTGGTAATCATCACTACATGTAAGTTTACTCATAAAAGCAAAGCAAAACAAAAGGGCTTCAGTGGAAAAGCTCACAGAACAATCACTGCACTCAAGGGAAGCAGGTGCAGTACATACAGTAAGTACAATCCTCTTCTTTTTACAAAAGTGTAAAGGTACTGTATAGTCTATGTAAATCCTTTGTGCAGGTGGGCTATGCTCAAACCATTCTGGCTTAATCTGATTGATCCTAGTTGATCCAGTTTAGCTGTTTCAGTCCTTTACTGAAACATGTCAATCAAGCGTCAGATATATGGCCCAGCCATCGATGCTGCAGCTCATAACTGAATAATTTGTACTAGTACATGGTCATTTATATTCAGACTCAGACAGTGTCATTGTCTCTGTCCCAACATTATTCAATGCTTTGCAGAACAATATGCAGCCCTAATTAAGTCAACAGGGATCATATCCCTCCAATACATATGGTCCAGTGGAATATCAATAGAGTCAGGGCAGCCAGCTGACACACAGACTGCATCACGTGTGGCTACCGCATGCTAGTCACAGATATGCATGTACACAGTTCTTCTACATGCACCATATTACTCACCATAAAATCACTCTGTGCGCTTTATAGACTCTTGTTAGAAAATGACAAATTGCTGGTGATTGTTATTTAGACACTGCACACACAAACACACACACACACAGAGACTTGTTTATGCCTCTGTGCCCTTGCATAGCTATCCTTAGAAGCGCTGGCTCAATTAAGTCCCTGACCGTAAACTGGCCCCTTGATAAAATATGAAATAGCCAAAATGACCTCACCTTGTGAAAAATGTCCCACCTCCTTAAAATCAGCCCAGCCGTCAAAAGAAAAGAAGTCCAGGAAAACAAACACACACACACACACACACACACACACACACACACACACACACACACACACACACACACACACACACACTCACTCGTTCAGCCACATAAACACACAGACACACACCGCACAGAGACTGGCCTTTTCGACTGATGAGTCTGTGAGCGATTCCAATAATTCAAATGTCACTGAATAACAAGGTGGGTTGAATTTCATGGTCAACTGCCCTCTGTAATTATCTGAAGACACTACACTGACATTAAAATTCGAAATCCTCTTGCGGTGCCTCAAGAAACAAACTACTCATGTTTCAGTGACAAAACATTGGAGGATTAGTTGAGTGAAAGGGTTTATTTAAAGGTAGTCCTAAAGAAAATCAACCCCAGAGGGACCACCCCATCAGTCTGCCAGCCCTCTAGATGTCCTTAGAAATTAGCAAACGTTGTTTTAGTCTTCATGGCATATTCAAGTAGCTTTAATAGAATAGTTTGACATTTTGGGAATAATGCTTAATAATGCGAGTTAGAATGATACCACTCTCAGCATGAAGTTACAGCCAGCAGCTGGTTAGCTTAGCTTATCGTATACATTAATGGTCTAAAAACAAAACAATTATTTGTGCTTTTCACAGTTACTTTTTCAGTTTTTGTATGGATTAAACAAACAAGACATAAAGTGGCAAATACTAAGCTTTACAGGCACAGGTAGGGAGATTTTTTAGCTTTAGACAGAGCCTGACAAGCCGTTTCCAATCTTCATGCAATGTTAAGCTAACTGCCTCCTTGCTCCAGCTTCATAGCTATCATGCAGATGTGAGAGAGGTATCCATCTTCTCGTCCAACTCTCGACAACAAAGGGAATAAGTGAAGTTCCCAAGATGTTGAACTATTACTTTAAGCTTTTTCCTCACTGTCTCTCTCTCACACACACAGATGTCTTGTGCATCCTTTTCAGACAGACTTTTGAGCACTTTGTGGTATCCACTACATGTCAAAATAAAATTCTGTGGGTTTGAAAAATGAAATATAATGCCTGTTAAGGGTTTTAAAGAAAAAAGAAAAACCTCTGCTAATAGGATGGGGTAATGAAGTGACTTTTTCTATACTGAAAGAAGACAGAATAAAGCAAACTAATACACAAAAGAATATGTTTGAATAGGAGTGAATAAAAGACAAAACTGATTTTAGATCATCATTCATTTTGCAATGTGAGAAGTGAGAATTCTAGCTTTGCACATAAGCCATTAGCACTCAACCTCAGCTTCAGACCAGGGTGAATCTTTCTTTATCATTTTAAATGAATATGCATCACCATGTGGACACAATTAAGTGCATACTCAACAGGTACATGAATCTTTATTAGAGGCCCTCTGCTCTCATATTCCTTGTATTTTAATGTGTACTTTTATTCTTTCAAACATGCTAAACATATGTGACTGCTAAGCAGATAAAGCTGTTCCCAGCCTGTTGCTGTTTGTGTCTTACAACGATGCTTAACCTCCTATGTGTACGATGTGACTTAAAGGGTCTCTGGTGGCCCCCAAAGAGCAAACAGCTCTGATCTAATGAGCACAGTTTACTGATATAAAGGCTGAGGTAAAGCTGACAATTAATTTCCCTCCTCTGTAGCGCTCGCTGCTGTTACCTTGATACCTCTGCTGACTGCTGATGGCCACCTCAAGGCTGGCACCCACACACACACACACACACACACACACACACACACACACACACACACATCCACACAGCATTCAGGAGAATAAATACAACTGCATATTCAAACGCACAGCCCCTATTTCCCTTGCATGCACTTTCTTCACACAAGTAAACGCAGAGGCCTTTGTTGTGACATTTCCCTCATTGTGCATTTGTTTGTTTACTGGCTTCCTTGAGTTCAATTATTCATAAATTCCCCACAACCTACCTTCTTAGTTTGTCTAATCCCCATTAGGTATCTGAAATCTTCCTATGGGGATTTAGTCTCTGACTGCGGTGGAGTTTATCCTTTGTGTGCCAAACACTGACTTGGCAGCCCCTCTGTCTACTGTCAGTGAGGTTATAGATGTGCTCTTGGCCCCTTTCCAGCACACAAAGAGACTAAGAGAGCAGATTCTGCACCCATTCCAACCCTGGAAAATATCATGCTCTGTCTACTGATGCCCAAACTGAGTTGGCTCTCGCCAAGGGACCAAGGGAGCAATGTTGCCAGGGCAGGCTCTGTATACCACCTCAAATCACTCTTTGATCTGACTGTATATCACTGTGCTTATTTCAGGAAAGCAGTAATAAGCACTGCTGAGTTTTCACTGGTTATTCAGAGAAAAAGGATAAAACCCAATCAAAATGTAATGATTGTGCCAGTCTAAGGAATGTATGATACCAACAATATAGAGTTCATTCCACTGGGGTCATGTTTATGTTTTGTACACTGAGTTTGCAATGAGCAAACAGGCTGGAGGATCATTTTCACCCACAGACAGGGATGCTGGGAGAAAAGTCCCAAAACTCACCTCTGACTCTGTACTCCAATTTTCTCTTTCATCAGTCAGCACCTCGGGGCAGAGCAATCACAGGTGTTAAGAGGCCATTGATATTCTAGACATACTGACGCTCACAGAAAATCAAGAGCCAACACATACACCCGACCTCCCTTTAAGCACACGCAGACCCTACAGCAGCATGTTGCAGTGTTTTCAAAGAATGAGGTAGTCTGCATTGTTTCATCACAGACAGCTGTATATTCATTAATGGTGTATTATGCCTCACACTCTCCCAGAGGTACAATGCCATATGGCTAAAATACCTACACTTTTTCGCACATGTACAGGAATTATGTTACTGTGAATAATAATAATAATAATAGATTTTATTTATAACGCACTTTACATTTGAAAACAAATCTCAAAGTGCACATTAGATGTGTGCATATTAGATTTAGCACCACACAGTTTTGCTTTTTAATCTGCATTTGTTTGCAAGTTATGTTGATGAAGTGGTGTTTTAGAAAGGCCATTCATTTGAAACTGACCACTTTAATAACCTACAAAAAGAACAGGTTTCTGTGTTTCCCATGCAGGAAAACTAAATATAGCATCATATTTCCTTTTCTTTCAGTGCTTCAAGACAGTAATGTGATCCCCCCACCACCACTGCCCTTTTTTTTCTTTGCACTTTGCCTTAAAGTTTGGAGACTGTAACTGCTGACATTGTGAAAAGGAAGAGCATCTTTAATTGATTTTGAAGTGTTGCTCACAAAGAGTTATGTGTCATCCCATTAATGTGTGATGAGTGCATTATAATGAAATCAGAGCATGATTTAAAATACATTACAGATATGGATTAATGCTGCTATAAGAACATTAAGGACCATGAGTTCACCACTACAGTTCTGCTTTGGACCTGCATCTCTTGTGGTTGTTTTTCTTACTGAGAATATTAAACAACAGATGGATCCGTATATCACATACGAAGGAAAACAGGAAGAAAAACAGGAAATGAGTTCATTTATCCATCATTTGTCTAATCACTCAAGGAGATCACGGCTGCCGTGGCAACAGGCCAAGTAAGACAGCTATGATCTTATTTTCCCCAGAATCCTCATCAGGTTCGAGTTAGGTGCAGCTGGTAGATGTAGTCCCTCAGCATGCCTCAGGTCTAAATGGTGTTTCTTCTCACTTAGCTGTGATTGACAGACCTTGAAATGGGAGGCACACAGGTGTGAGAAGCATCTCAAGAACATTGGTTCAACCTTTGCAAACCATACAAAGTCTCCATCTCTGTTGCACCTGAACAGTGAAAAAATACCAGAAATAACTCCCCGACTGTTCACCCTTCAACTGAATGGGGCAGTCCAACTTTATGTGAAAGAAATGCGGTCTTGGAGGAATCGTCGATCCTCGTCAACTTACCTGCAACAACAACTCCAGAGTGCAGAATAAAATCATTGAATGCGAAACAGTAAATGGTTGCATTTATCCCCAGCAATTTTTGGTTTGCCTCACTTTCACCCATTCACACACTGGCTACCATGCAAGATGCTGGGCAAAGTGAGGTTCAGCATCTTACCCAAGGACACTTTTATATATAGACATGAGGAACTGGGGGTCAAACCCCCAAGCTTTTGATTAGTAAATGACAGGTTGAGCCACAGCTGGAAATTGATGCAGAAATCCGACCCTGAAATTTGATGCAAATGCCACTGTGAGCAGCACCAGATCAAGAGCTAGAGTCTGCACATGATGTTTCTTTGATATGCAGCTTTTCATTGTGGAACCCTAAAACTGAATTACCCATAATCAGACAAAAATTCACATTTGAATGATTGACAGGAACAGGATAGCATTACTGTAATAAAAGAAAACAGTAAAAATGCGAAGATAGACATCTATACTATTGCAGTAACAAAGATTCATACATTTTAAACAATTCACTCCCACATTTTCTAGGAGTGAATATGATCATGTTCTGATGCAGTGAAGGACTGTGTCTTCCACAGAGAATTGCACTCATGTAAGTTGCAATCTACCCGTCAAGGCCGTACCACCACATTTACATTGAACAGACACACTTTTCCCTTAATCAGTCACAGTCAGCGTTAAGCATAAAGCCAGAGGGACACACTCAGGGTAACTTTTTCAGAGCAAGACACACGTGCATACGGCGGCATACTTTACTTTACAAGGCCAGGAATGAAATACAAAGCATTTTTTTTCTAGCCTCAATCTAAACACCCTTCACAGATCATTTACAGAAATGTTTTGATTGGACCAATATGGCAAAAGGTAGATATATCATATAAAACAGGTTATACAAGGTTAACACCCTCTGGCATAATACAAGAGCTCTGACTTTTTCTGTGTTTGCTAGATCTATGTAAATATTTGATAATACAATAGTATCAGAATAAAAGTGTCCAGTCGCTGTGGTTTATTTGTTCTAACTATATCTCAACAACTATAAATTAGATGGCCATGACATTTAGTATAGCAACTCATATATTTAAAATCAACATATTTCCAATTGCTTCAATTCAATACCGTTGCCACGATTTAGCATGTTACATAGCATGCTGATCATAATCTGCTGAACAAATCCACTCCATCCTTTCTTGTGAAAGACTGACCCTTTCAAGGATGCCCCCCTTTATACCCAATTAGCAATGAACTTGTTTACCTGTGGAATGTTCCAAACAGGTGTTTTTGGAGCATTCCACAACTTTCCCAGTCTGTTGTTGCTCCTGTCCCGACTTTGAAACATTTTGCTGCATCAAATTCAGAATAAGTATAGATTTATAAAAATCAATGAAGTTGATGAGGTAAAACATTAAATAAATTGCCTTTGTACTGTTTTCAATTGAGTATCCGTCAAAAAGGATCAGCAAGTTATCACATTCTCTCTTATATATATTTTATATAGCTTGCCATTTTTCTGGAATCAGGACTGTATGTGTATAGCAATTAGGGGCTTTGTAGTCGAAAAAATATACATGCATAGAAATTATGATATTGATGTATTGACCAACACTGAGTGGCACATTTACAGTTGAAAAATGTGAAGGATAAACTATGACATCACTGTTTCTAAATGACCTCAAATATAGCTTTGGCATTTCTGCAGAGTCATTTCTTGTCCCATCAACTGACAGACACGCCAATCCCAATATGTCTGCAACAAAATAGTATCAACCGATTTCTCTATAAGACACAAACACACAGGCATGCACACAAGGATTTATTCCTGTCAGTAATACTAAACTTCTAGTCAGACCAAGGTGAAAAGATCATTACGTTTCTCCAGCCGTCTCCTTTCGTAGTCTCTGTGACTCATCTCTAATGCTCATAAGTGAGATTAATAGAGCGTTCAATTCTCATTCCAGTGGCTCCGGTGCATCCAATTATGCAACATATACAATCAAACAGTAAATATCAAGGATCACGTGGAACTACTTTGCAGACTTATAGCCAGGGAAATTCATCAGACAGAGGGGCAAAAGCAGAATGTGGCCCTTTGATTCTGTCTGGCAGTTTTGCCAAACTAGATAGTCATTAAGTCCTGCGCACAACAAAGCAGCAATTCACTTTTCTTTGCCTAATTAAACCAATCTCTTTTCAAGGGTGGTTGTCTTCTTTTTCATTTGTATTAGGAGTTGGGAATCTTCTTGGATGATTATTTAAATACCTGGAACTCCACTACATCCTAATGGTGATGATGAGAAGTAATCACTGAAGGTTAATAAGGATGCACAGCAGTAATCAGGGCAGGTCCATCTGGTAGAACAGTCGCTGCCTCCTGGCCTTTTATCAACAAAGTGAGCAAGGAAAGGAGAATAAAGGTCCAGAAAATCTCCCAGGGAAAATGGAAAACAGAATAGCATGTCAGAGAAAGCCGATCATCTATGTAGTTAATTCAATAGTAATAATATAACTTAACTTCCACACCTAGGCCTACAGCACATTACTCATTGAATTAGTCAGTCATATTCCAGCTCTTACACTTTGAGAACTCAATTTCCTTATATCTTCAAAACAGGGAGAAGCCAGTTAAGGTTTGACAAGTGGATGATGATGGACAGATAAAACGGTTATTTTTTCCTCAGATATTCACTATGTATGCATCACTCAGGGCTTTTACTGTATATTTTATACTGTTTCCAGTCACCCCTTGCTAAGACCTGAGGGTCAACACATGCTGTTATTACTCGTCTAAGAGTGGAGTTTCTTCCTTCTACTTCCTCTCACTTTGATCTCCAGTCCGCTGAGGATTAACCGAAAGGGCCAGTAAGGCGCAACAAAATAATGAAAGAAACAAAAACAGGGCTGCCACCACAACCTCTGTCACACATGTGAGTGTAAGAACACATTTAACATGGTCCACTGGGACAAAGATAGACACAGTCATGTAACACACACGCACACAGAAGGAAAAAAAAGCACTCCGGTGAAAGACAGCACTCTGCCACCGGGGTTGTAGCCACTCACCGGGTTTGGCAATGTGAGCAGTGACTTTGACAAGATCAGATGTAACTCAGAGAGAGCTGGCTGTCCTTTTATAGTAGAGGAGAGATACTGATGACTGTTAAGGAAAGGAGCAGACAGAGTAATGGTCTGGGGTGATGGTGAGAGGCTTGGCGCTGATCACGCCGTCACTTTTAGGTGGGGTGATGGGGAAGAGGCCAGAGCTAATGCAGGAACCACATGCAGCAACACTGCCCTAAAGAACAGAGGCATGGGTGTTTGAACCTCTATTTTCTGTGTGCCTGCAAGTGTTATATATAATGCGGATGTGAATAAATTGGTGGTAACATATTCATGTGAAGGCGCTTCCATACATGCATGTTTGTGTGAATATGTGTTATACAGAGTGGACATAAATGAATTATTCAAATATATGCACGTGTTTTTATAATGTGGTGGGTTTTTTGCGTGCACAATGCAGTTTCATTTTTTTTAATCTAGTGCTTTCAGATTGCCTCTCTCCCTATGCATATGCATTACTCATTATTTTCTATACATAGCTAATATGGTGGAACATAACCCTGCCATGAGTGATCTGTGGGCTAATGAATACATTACAGTCCATATGGGGAACTCAAGTGGGAACACTGGCCAGGGAAAATGATTCTATTTTAGTATAAGCATTCAGAGTAATTTTTACACTTTAATGGAGAGGACAATGCCAATGTCAAAATCCATCAATCAAATTCCAGTGAGCCCTCACTGAAGAAGTGAACTCACTGCACCTTAATGTTGTCCCGACCTTTTCCTGGCAAAGTGAAAGTCTTGCTCACTCACCATAGATGGATAGATAGAGCAACAGGATGACTGGACAACATAAAAAGGTTTGATGCATGTCTTCTCTGTGTCTGGCCATCTATTTCCATGTGTGACATCTGTCCTGTCTGTTGATTGGCTGAGCGCTGTCTCAGGGTGTGTCCAGGTCTGTGCGGTTCAGTGGGGACAGGTCCTATTTGTAGCCCCATTTTCTGGTAGTTCGGTTCAAGCCTGAGGGAGCAGGGATATTGGCTCAGTTTTAATGTGGCTGTCTGCCATGGACATGGTGATATGAAAAAGCATATGGAAACTAATGTACTGCTCCACTTATAGAAAGTTGCAGTGACCTCAAATATGGTGTTAATAAAGTATTTAAACCCTTAGACCTAAGACTGTAATTAATAAGATGTTGGAGCCATCATTCAAGGGCATGAGGGATATTGGAGGATGGCAAGCTACAATCTATTTTAAATTAGTTTCCACTAATCTGTTATTCAGGAGTTCTGTTTATGAATTCAGCGTTCAAGGCAACAGGAACACTTCACCAATCTCATCACAGACACCTGGTTCAATATCCTATTGATGCTGCATTACTTAACTCACCATGTACATCTCATTCTCTGTAACTTCCTCATACACATAAACATTTCCTGCCGCTCCCACTGCATATCCCCAGGCTTCAAATCTGTGCATGGAATGCATCCTAATCTCTCTTATCCTACAGCAAATATACTTTATCAGGCCTGTGCATGTCAGTAATTGGAGCAGGCTGTGTCAGACTTTGCCGACAGGAGCACTGGGGATTTGGAGGGGTCTAATTAAGAGAACAGAGTAAACTACCTCTGGCCTAGCCAGTGTTCGGGCTCGCCCTCCTGCTCTCATCTGGCTCATTTTCATTATCAGCAATAAAGAGGTGCTGTGTGAAGAGAATACATCAATCTTGGTAAAGATTATTGCCAGCACAACATGCAAACTGGTTGCAAAGGATAGATAGACAGTGAGATATGTCATAATCAGACACAAGAGCAAGGATGAATTGAGAATAATCACAACAGGAAGCAATGCTCATTAATTAATTAGATGGACTAAAAATTGGTGAGTTTCCCAAGAGACCATATGGCTGACATGGAAAGGTGTACATAGGTTGCCCAAAATCATTTGCTTGACACATAAGTTAATTAACCGGCCCTCTATTTTTACTGCTTAAAGAATGGCTTTGCATTGAAGCATGTCTGAAAACAATACTTTTGTACCCATTTTGCACAATGAATGTTTTTTTTTCACTATAATGGTTTCTCTTGTTCATACTGGCCACAAAGAGATCCCTCTCAAAACAATTTTAGTGTAAGATGGGAAAAGAAATCCACAAGCCTTGCTTTGCGTGAAAATCCATTCAAAGAGCTTCACAACCTGAGTTGGCGAAAACAAGTTAGTAATTTCCAAAGTTAGCCTTTTTACTGAAAAAAAAAAAAAAAAGCCTCAGCTGCAGTTTAGAAGGTATTTCTCTTTTCCTCAGAAAGAGGACTGTAGACCTGGCATGTCCTTCAAGGCCAGCATGGACAAGAGGAACAACTATAGCAAGCAATAATTCTTCAAAAGCACACCCTCCTCCTCATTATCCTCATCACTGTCTTATTTCCTCTAAACTTGCCGTTATCTCCAACCTCTTTTGGGCGTTTCACTCCTCTTCCAATTTTAAGCAGCGCTTTCAAATCCCCTGTATTTTCTTCATTCTCTGGCTTCACTCTAGACGCACTGACAAAAAGCCTCCTCACAGTCTAACAGTGAGGAGAACCTTATGTGAAGATGCCCAGGGGGGTGGCACTGGGTCAAATCAAGAAGAAGGAGCAAGGCAAAAAGTTTAGCAATATCAATAAACTTGACTCCGTTGAATAGATGGAGAGAGAGGGAAAGTAAAATATTCTATCCTTTTACCTCAGGCAGCCTTGAGATAACAATAATTGACTTTTCTTCATTTGAAAAAACTAAAAAAAAATCACAATTAGCAGATTAAGACTTCCACATTTTGCTCCGCTGTCCCATACAGATGGCATGTCAGTCACTCTGTGGCATCTGTTCATCCCTGCTACTTAATGCAAATAATTTATCAGCATATGAACAATTAGCTATGACCTTATTAGAGATTCAGCTCACTCATTTGTTCTTTCTAAGTGACAGGCGGCCTCAGCTAATCTAACATCTGTTCTATAATTGATTACATCCAGTGTATAATTCAAAACTTTCTATAAACTTATTTAACATCCAATTTGAACAGGGAATCGGATATTACAACTCTTGATACATTTTCCTTCTCCAGTCATATATGAAATGAAATAGCAATGGTCTGCGCTTTAAAGAAGGCTAATTTGTAGATACATTACCCGTTCTGATTGAGTTCCAACCTCTGAGCACAAGAAGAAATGGAGAAAAAGGCAACATGTGATTTAGAATTTAAGAAGCCTGTTAAAAATCCATTGGTGGTACTGTCCACTCAGTGGCCCTAAGTAATTTGGTAATGGAGAGTCCCAGGGCAGGGAGAGCTGGACTGTATTCAAAGCAGATGAATCCATTTATAATGAGATCTAATCTCGTTTACTCTGTGGCATATGGTTTGGTTTGCCGGGCTGTCATTGCGTTCTTGCTGAAAATGCATTTCTGGTCCGAAACCAAAAAAGAGAGGAGCGCAGCGTATTCAGGAGGCTCCTCTGAAGCCTTATTACCATAAATCAGACAGGCATTAAAAAAGATCCAACATGAGTAGCGAGCATCCTTGAATTTCTGCTGTTTGCTGATTCAGTGCTTCGCCACATTAGTTGTGTGATAGAGGGACGCGAGAGATAATGCTGCCAAACGGTAGTCCACTCGAGAAACTTTTCTGTCTGTAGCCTCAGTACCGCAGAATGAGCAAAAAAAAGTGTAGATGAGTTGTGAAAGGTACGCAGAAGTTAAATGTTGATTTTATTTTATTTTGGATAATCGCTTCTTACTCTCTGTAGGTTTATACCTGGGCGCAATCAAAATTACAGAAAAGGTTTTCTGCACTTAACAACACTCACATTTTACTTCGTTTCATCTACAAACCTGAGAGCATTTTTTATTAAGTTTGTTGTTGTGAGAGACATTCGTGTGAATGATAGCGAACCCAATAATGCTATCTGCATCAGACGCCATTTGAGAGGACACCTCCTTTTCGGCAGGCCAGGCGGGAGAGATGGCGGATGGATGGAGTTATTGATCACCTCTGTCAGACCATGGCTGGAATTCACAGGGGCTTATCCTCCATTCATTATGCAGATGATTAAGATGTGTCACCCAACCTTAGATCCACACCACGTGGATGAAAACTGATGATAGTAATGACAGGCACTCTGAATGCTGATGCGCCTCTGTCTCCTCCTCTAGATATTAAGACATTCTGCACAGAAAGGTCCAGAATCAGTGACACAGACAGCGACCTATTTGTAGTATATGTATTTTCAGAGCTAAAATGGGCTACAGACCATGAAACAGCTGTGTCCTGACCTGCTAGAGACATTTGTGTGTATGTGCGTGCACACATGCCTGGGTTTGTGTGTGTGTGTCTACACGCCTGTATCTTTGTTTGCATGTGTTTGTTTGTGTATCATTGCCCTGTCACACAGTAATTACAAAATGCACCTGATCCACTTTCCTATGGAAGAGAAACCATCAGCACCAACCTCCTCTCCCTTTGCTAGTTCAGAGGGGACTGAGAGTGAAGGAAACATTTGATGTGCTTTTCATCAGTGCCTCTTAAACCTGTCTGCTTCACCGAGTTGCTGCTGTTCTCTCACTACGGTGAAAAGACGATCAAAGTCAGTGAGGAGGGTGTGATTAGCATCTCAGTCCAAGTGATTAGAACATTCTAAGTTGATTAATAATCAGTTGATTTGCCCTTTTCCGCAGAGCAGACACACTCCTTCTCTGCAACATCAAAGGTTTACTCGAACAATGTATTGGTGTTACTGATACATACACACACACACATGCAGTCATGTTTCCATAATTTTTGGGGACATTACATAGACTTACATTCATTTCCAGGAGACTTACCCTGACCATAACCATGACCACTACCATAAAATGTCATGATTTACACTATGCAGTCTTGGGTTTTGTCCCCATAAGGATGACAAGTCCCCACAATGTGACTGTGTAAACAGCTTTATGTCCCCACAATGTGAGTATTACACACACACACACTCACACACACACGTGCAGACACACAAAGCTGCAGCTCTCCTTTGAAGTAAGGGGAAATGTTCAAACTGAATGTATTCTACTGAAGTTGGAACACCTGCATGAGCTTGTATTGTTCAATGCGACCTCCTTTAGCATCCGATCGTCCTCATCAGGAAATCGGCTGTAGAGGGCATAACCGATTTTTAGGTTTATTGTTAGGGTGCCACCTCTAGTGGCCGTAATAATTCTGACGGGAGCAAAGGAGGAAGTCAGGTGATTTGGAATAAAGATCAAACACAGGACTTCCACCCAGGAGACCACTGTTCATGTCCTGTGTGAAACCAAAAAGCAATATTGACTTCTTACGTGTATAACCCAAAAAATGGGTTCCTACACTTAACCAAGTGGTTATGCTCCCTAGACCTCCCTAGCAAATGGTATCAAAAACCTTAACCACTTGACAAGAAATGTACACTGAAGGTCCACTATGCCTATTGCTGTTACTCTCCAGTGGTCATATAAAATCATTGGTAATCGAGCTATCTATTTGTTTCGGTATGATGATGTATTGTTTAGCATAGCACTGCTGTCTTCTCAGCCTGCTGTACATAATCTATATATAGTGTGAACCATTTTCCTCAACATCTTTGTTGATGGTGCTAGAACTGATACTGCAGGCATACATGGAAACCCACAGAGAGGCAATCAGATAAGAAAGCACAAGTGATCTGACAAGGCTGGGACACTAATCAAAATAGGGAATTATACAAGCCTTCCAACAACATATACTATATACAACATATATGCTCTGAATTCCCATTTCATTGGAAATCAATAACAGGCGGCTCATCTGAGCAGAAACTGCTGTTTACTCAGATTCTGATTTCACTGGAGCTGTCATAGTTTGTTGATTTAGCCATGCAAGAGCATGTGTGTCAAAACAGAGAGAAAGAGAAACAGAACGAGAGACGTGGAAAACGCCAGAGAGAGAAGAGGAGGAAGTGCTCAAGCTACAGCTGAACACTGCCTGACCAAACATGTTAGTCCACAGCTGGTGGCTGATGACAGCTTTCTGTTCCATTTTAGATGAACCCATAAATTAACTACAATTTGCTCCAAAATGAGCCATCCACTTTTTGCGGTTTGGGGAAAATATATTATTGAATTATCTTAAAGTCATGGTTAAATAGCTGATTTATGAGCTTTTTTTTATTTGTCTGTGGCCTCTTAAAGGCTTCAGGTTCCTGCTATGAACTATGGATTCACCATGAAGATATTTTGCCTTTGCTTGACTCAATTAGAAGAGGGTGAGGTCACATATTTCTGTGCCCTGTTCAGGATTTAACAACATTTGAAACTAAATCTGGTGACAGTTGGTGGGTTGTTTGCTTTTGCTGGCCAGGCCACTGCCAATGAAATCTGATCAAACAAGACTGTGTGCCCTCCCCAAAAAGAACAACAGCTTCAATTATCTCAGCAAGTGCCCCTGAACGACATGTGTTCACATTCAAGTGAGAGAGTTGAGGTTGTGGAAATTACTTTTACTTTGTGAGGCTCATTCTTTAAAGTAATTGTTATAGACCTGAGGTGGTAAAACTAGTATTTCAGAAAAAAGTAAAGAGAGAAAAGCCTTAAAAACAAATTGAATTTTTATGGAACATTTCTGCTACATCTTGTGACTCAGATTGGAAATCACTGCTTTTTCATAGCAGTATTTTACTGTATATTTAAAAATGGTCTGCTGGTCTAAATATGGTCTCATGAGGCTCGTCTGCCTCACCTCAAGTGTCTCATCAGCTACTAAATGTGACCTGCTGCTCCTGCTGATATGGAAAAACTATTAACGTTGACCTATATGTGAACTAGTTTAAGCACTTATTCATTCTGTTCTTGCAATCACAGCAATGATAGGACATATGCGACTCAGAGGTGAAGACATCGTCATACTCATCTGCAAAAGATGAGGTCATGTGTGTGATTGCATGTATTGATTTGCTCAGGAATATCAGTGTGGTTTTGCAAAGCGGATACCTTCCATTCTTGAGTTCGCTTTATCTTTCCTCCCTTTTAATTTATGATCCCGTTTCAGTCGTCCTTCCAGATCTTTTTTTCTATCCTCCACATCATCATGCCCTCTCAGCTTGATCTGCTTCCCAAACCCCTCAACAATCTTCCTCCAATTCTGCCTTCATCTGTCGCTTTCCCTCTCCCGCATCGTCTCACCCTCCCTTCATCTCCCTGGTCTCTCTTCCTTCATTCACCTTAAGCTGCAGTTAATGATGAATGAGACGAACCTCCCTTGGGCTCAGACCTGGGTAGCTCTGTGGGATAGCAGTCAGCTACCCAAAGAAAATTCGGGCCTAATTCCTTATTCATGGGCTGCATCCACACCAGTCTTACTAGTCCTCTGCATCCTTAGAGACCTATCACTCTGATGACACCCCACATTCAAAGCTAGTGCTTTTTTCCCTCACCGCAATTTCTTCTTTGTTCTCAAAGCAGCATTTCTCCTTCCTTCACCACATGACGCTACTCAATGAGTGAGCTATTTTTGTGGAATTTATCCCTACATATTTTTCCCCCACCAAAGCCTATTTAAGACAGTGATACCTTCCTTCCTGCCTTCCGGATGGGCTCTTGTGGTGAAGGCAATTCCTAATGAATGTGTAGCTCGGGGTTCTGCAGTCTATCTGGGAATATAGGCATTTCAACAATATATAGTAAAGAGAAGTAGACAAAGAAGACTTAATGCTGGTATACAGAGTCTTAAGCATATTAGGGCTCTGTTCACAGAAGTATAATCCACATTCATTCATAGACTGTTTTGCATTTTACACACACCACAGCTCCACATTTGCACATATTTTCCTAAGTAAAATTAAGTGTTAAAATCCTTCCCCAGCCAAGGGATTATTTAGCAATATGAAACAATTTCAGACCTGAGTTGTGGATTTTTTTTTTTTTCAATCTTTTTGTGCATTTCAGAGAAAGAGAGAGAGTTTATAGATATCGTTATTCTGACTACTCTTGTAGCAAATGCAGTCTTCCTTTCCAGCACTGTTCCCTGGAAAATTGCACAACAATCACAGGGCAATCACTTCCAGCAGCTCTTTTAGCAGAGGAGCATGAGGTAATCCAAGCAGAGTGTCAGTGGTTCAACCAAAAATAGGAGGATTCACTGGAAATACTGCAAGTGGCTGCTATCAGGGACACAGTGCCCTCCTTTCAGCAAGCGAGCCAACAAGTCATATCTGCAGCATGAAAATGAGAAGAGCAAATGTGTGAGAGAGAACAGAGAGAGCATTTATGAGCCTATGTTCATACAGTTTTCCTGTTTATGCATCACTGTCCGTCTTAGTACACCCAGGCTCATAATTAATGCAGTCTCCTCTACATTGAGTTTATTGTAATTGCATGTGGGTCAAATTCCAAGCGTTTCCAGTGGTGATATGACTCCAGTGTGAAGCAGTGGCCTCACACAGTTACTGAACACTTGTCAGTACTCATCCACACACATCGCCCTAATGCACACAAACACAACACTGTAACAGATTGCATCATGCTACGCTTGGGCGCGAGAGAGAATATTCATGCACTGATGTGGTCTTTCCTTATAAAGGCGTGATAATTGCGACTCGTTGGGTTCAGTGGCAGCAGCAGCAGAGGAGGAATGAAAGAGGGAACTCAGAGAGAAAGAGGGAGAAACAGGAGGGAGGTTGTTGCTTTGCTCCCTTCAAAGTCTTGAGACACATTGATCACTCCATTCTCATTCTCACATGAATATTGAGCTTTATTCATGGTTCATAACAAAGAGGCCGAACACTCTGGATTATGCTAAGAGACGTGGATGGCATCAATGAATAAGTATAGAACAAGAACTCTTCTGGTAGCTGGAAACTTCTCAGTGAAAATATTACTCTTCATATCACCGTGATCATTGTGATTGTACTTTTCACTAGACTATTTTAATTACTAAGTAACGTAACAGTCTTAATCATTATCAGTGTGTTATGTTGATAAAGCAAGGTAAGTCAGTCAGTGGATGAGTGACTTTGGTCCACACTGAAATATCTCATTGCCATGAAATTCTGTAAAAGCATTCATGGTTCCCAGTTGATGTACCTTATTGACTCTGGTGATCAGACCAGCCAAACTAATAACACTTCCATCAACCTCTGATAAATAAATATTTGCAAGTTGTTGGATATGTCAAACATTTTACCTGCTAAACATCAGCATGTAAGCCATTGTGAAAAAATGGTAGCATGCTGATGCTAGCATTTAGGTCTAAGCAGCGCTCTGTCTAAGTACAGCATCACAAAGGTGCTGACTATGAGAACAATTAGCAGACAAAATAAGATTTAAAAGAATTTGGCTTTTGCAGGATGTGTATGAAAGTGTGCATTTATGGGAGTTTGGCATTTTAACCATTACAGGACACTGTACAGAGAGACACAACCATTAACATGCTCAATGCAGACAAATAGTGCAGAATGTCAGGAACATTTAGGATGCCTTACCCATGCATGCACACAACTCTCCTGTATGGAAATGTTATACAAACGCGCGCACACGCACACACACACACACACACACACACACACACACACACACACACACACACACACACACACACACAGGTTTCTGCAGTGATAAACTGAAGCTTGACATCCTCAGTTTAAATGTTGCTCAACACAGGCTTTGCTCTCGCCAGCCAGGAAGTTTGACACAGATGAGCACGCACACATCAGAGTAATGTCACTGATCCAAGCCTGAAACAGACTGGATACACTTTCCAGGCAGAGTCTGGCTGCTGTGTTCCTTTTGAAGTTACAGTTTCTTTTATTTCATTGCAATATTTATCACTCTCATAAACTACTTTCAAATTAAGCAACAGAAACTTTCAGCCACATCCTAAGATTCTAACTTTTTCTGTTTCTTTCAGGGGAAAACGTGACTACTTTAAAGGGTGTTCAGCTGCTCCTGGCATCAAACTGTATTTTGTTATACAATTCATGAGCACTGAACTGACTCATTAACTCAATGGCTCATAAACTGTTCTTATTCTTCTGTTTCAACATCATCATCACCACCTGCCTGTCTGCTGCACGACCTGATGTGACTACATTGTTGTGTAGAAATCTCCATTGTTCATGAACTGAAGTGATGTCAAGAAGGTTCACATCCAGACTCTGATGGATAGGCTAGCTAAGAGATAGCCTCGCTTACAATTACAAGAGCTCTAGCATGCAACTTCTTTGCTCATTGAACTTGTTCAATGGCGTTTCAAGTGGTCCTCATTATAGTTAAGACACTCTTCTGTCTCTTCCTTTAAGCCTCTTCTGCTCTAGCATTGGCTATCTATCCCAGGCGGTATGGTGGTATAATTTTTTTAAGTCTGCCATATTCAAAGCTGAATGCATGCATAATGAATGAGTCTTATCGTAAAGAATCACAGTGCAGGTTGGTTTCCACCACAAAGAACCAACGGTTGCTGTGTTTCCTCTCCCTGGCAGGCAGCTCAAGCATCTCTGCAAGTCTGATCCATGCAGTGAAACGTCTCTCTCTTAAAAATATTTACATCTTATGACACATAGCTACGCCCACATTTACCGCTTGCTTGACCCCTTTATCATTCCTATATGTTTTATTCATCTCTCCTGTCACATGAATATTTTATCAAGGCATCTAGATGTAGCTTTTTTCTTTCAAACGAACACTTGTCACTGGCCTTTCAATGTAAATATACAAGAATGAGTGTTGATCACACGCTGTGTCAGTGGGTGTGTTCTTGGATTATCAGCTCATTGCCTTTAAGTATCAAATTAATTGCAGTATCATTGTCTATATTCCCACAGGGATAGAGAGATTTAATTAGATATTCAATCTAAATGGCTAACCAAAATGAAATATTCATGGCTTGACATAGAAATTCCTTTGATGTCCTTTAGCGATGTTCTGTTTCATATCAAGTGAACACTTATTGATAAAGAAAATATCACACATTTACATTTGGCTGTGCTGCAGGGATTTTCCCCAGCCGTTTCAGAGATATACTGGGTTTAACTGCTATCTTAGATTGAATCTGTTCCAGATGCAAAATGTGAAGTGCAGCATCAGGAACTGCCTTGTCATATATTCTGCTTGCATCAACCCTGTGAAGGTAAAGTGACATTAAACATGCATAAATGGAATAATTTGAAATTTGTTGAAATATGGTTTTTCACTTTCTTCATGAGAGTTTGAGAAAAATCTTTGATATGAAGCAACACCCAGGAGCTTAGCTTTGCATAAAGACTTCAAGCTAGCCTGCATTAGAGGCAGTCCTACCAGCACCTCAAAAGCTCATTCTCTTTTGTTTAATCCACACAAAAACCAAAGGGTAAAAATAACAGGCTGTGGTTTTAAAGGGGTTTTGTGCTGTTTCTCTAAATTTTGAACTGTTAAGTTGTTGTTGGTGTAAAAAGCAATATAAACTGTTAAAGCTGCATAAAGCAATTTCTGGCAAGTAGGGGGCAGAAGAATAGCCACATGCAAACAGAAGTCTGACATGCATATCAGCTTATCAACTGCTGAGACGGAGTAATATGAGCATCTCAGTGCAGTCATAGAGTGATATGTCTGGCAAGCTGACAAATGTAAATCCAGCTGTACTTCACATTTTAACTCCAGCATACGGAGCTGAGTCCTAAAACTTATACTTCAGTAATATTTGAATAAGTAACAGAATATTTCATCAGGTCCACACTTTACACCCCCTGGTGCTTTGTAATAAATCTTGAAATATGTTATTCATAAAATGCTCATGTACTGTATGCTTTACAGGAATAGAAAATGCATTGACTGTGCAAAGCAGAGAGTAGATGTACTGCAGTGGAGTTACACTGCAGCAGAATTAATGGAAGGGAAAGTTCTGTTCTGCCCCATCCTGTCAACTCTCAAGGTGAAAGACATGTTTTTCCATCTGACTAGACCTGTATCTTGGTACAGGTGGGTGTCAGTTTCACTGGCCCGTACGCTGAAGTGGTTGATCATCTAGAGATTGCATTCCTCCCCTGGAGATTTCACCATTATCATTGCTTTATACCGGGGAGGAACACACTCAGGCCCCCTGGATTTGTCCAGACTCTGCTCACTATGTTGAGACTTTAAACTGTCTGTAACCCTCCTGAGACAGCAGCACCATGCTTGGCTAGGCAAGGACTCTTACCTGGAAGGGCCCTGGTCAGAAATTAAACTGTAATAAAGTTTTGTCTGAAGGTCTAAAGGGGAGTAAACTAATCACAGCCCAGGGGGGACAGTGCTTTATCATCATAAAGCACTGCAAACTCTATATAGATACACCATTGTAATGAAGGATTTAGGAAAGATTAAGGGCTTAAAACTTCAATGTTTCCCGGAAGTGTGTCCATTCAAATTAGGTCAATGGTATTTTAAGGATTATAATAAGATGACAATAGGTTTAAACTTGAGAATTTAAGTATACGCATGTTAATTCCCTCTCAAGGTTCAGCTATTTGACTCAACCCATGTTGTTCGTTTGCAATTTCCCAGGTGACTCATTCAGTGTGCTCACTTCGTTTTCTCCCTGGTTTCATTTGTTCATCACTGCTGAGGACAGCCATGTAACAAAGCATGTGGTGTTTAGAGTCACATGAGAACATGAGATGGAATCCCAGCAGAGGAATTTAATAAACAAACCTTGTAGGAGACCGAAACATGCCTGGTTTCACCAATGTCAAAAGACAGGGGAGTTTTTCAAACAACATGAATATAAAAAATCTCCCAAATCCTAAATATACATAGACATTATCAAAAGTTGCTCAAAACCAATTTAGTTTCAAGCATAAAATCTAAATCCACTCTAAGCATTCTGTGCAGGTTTGCACATTATACAAACTGCTGTGCAACTGCTTCACTAAGGACCAATAAAAGCAGTATGATTAAATCTATTTCTGGTACACAGTATTCAGCACATTCGACATTTCATGAAAAATATATTGTAGATCATTTTGCTGGACATGAAAATCTGTATGTACCAAAGTAACAAGAATGCATGAAGCAGTGGTCTGGTCTACTACTGAGATTGTGAGAGTACAGATCACAGAATTGCAGTAATGTACACCCTTTGCAAAATCAGCTACTGTTACGTGTGTAAATGTATATCATCAGAACATTCTATGTAGGATGAACTAATAGTAAAATATCAATGTATTTAAGTTGGTTTGTGCAAGTACTAAACAGTCATCCCTTAAAGGCGTTCTTCACTCCTAACAACTCTACGGAGCTGTAGCATGTTGCTTATCTTGTGCACACACGAGGGAGCACATGTACGTCAGTCCTGCAAATGGTTTCACACTCTTCCTCTGATCAACAGGTGGAGAAAGGCAAAAGAGCTGGACTTAAATACTTTAAATGTCAGCTTTGAAAATGTTTTATGAGGAAGGTAATTCATTCAACTCATTTTGCAGAGCTCAAGGGCACTCACAATGCATTCTGGTAAGTAACACTGAATGTGAACATTACTTTGGTTTGTTTTCAGGAAAACTCCACAGATCACCTTCAATTATTTATAAAAATAGTGTACCATTTACACACCTCAAAATACATGTCAGAGATTAAGTACTGTTAAATTTTACTACACAAGCACAATTGATATGGTTTAATATGATTATTTTTACTTGAAGCTCAGAAAATACTGTGAATGATATATGGTACAATCACATGTGGCAAAGGAATACGTATTATATTGTTCGAAGTCTGGGCCTGCAGTAATATGTCACTATAAATTACAGTTTTACATCTTATGACCCTTACGACTGTAATCAGTACATCTTTGCCAAAATGTAGGAAAAGACCTTTGAAGACACACACACACACACACACACACACACACACACACACACACACACATGCATGACCTTTCACAATACAGTGCTTTGCTTCAGGTCACGGACAGCACTGCGCATTTACGTCACACTCTACAGCACCATGGACTTCTACCCTGGTGCCGTTCCCCACTGCAAAGCTCTCAGGAGATAAAACACACAAACACACACGCAGACAAACATGCGCACATCCCGGCCCGCAGAGAGACATCTGGAGCAAGAACATCAGAGTGATGGCGCTGCAGACTGAACACCTAGGGCTGTGTCACATGCTCATTCATATGCATGTAGACACTGCACAAAACATACAATAGTTGTGCAATCATGTACAATGTTTGAAATCTATTCTGCAGGCAGTTCGTGATGAGGTCAAAACAATTAGAATAATCACACAGTGAGGTCTCTCAAGACTTTTTCAGAAGAGCTGAAGGTGGCGTGAGTGTCCACAGGGATGTGCAAGGTCAAATTTAAGTGTGTGAGTTTAAGAAGAAGAAATTCTATACCGTTGATGAGCTGCAAGGGCAGCACAAATATTAATTACTTCCATACAAGCACCACTCCACCATAGCACCATAGCAGGAGATTAGATATTCAGGTGGCTTCTCAGTTTTGATGATCGTAACTGGACCAGGGCCAGTCTTTTTAGCGAAACCACAGCATAAGTAAGTACATGATTACAATTTTACAGTGTAATACATTCAGGGTGTTTTGCATACTCTTTGTTCATAATCATTCAATAATGTGCAAGAAATTACAGCATAATGCTCAAATGTCAACTTCAATCTGCTTCATACCAATAGTAATAAACAAATTTCATAACAAGCCTGCACATACAGTAAATAATACACCAGCTAAACAATATAGCTGTGTGAAATACAAATTAACTCTAGCCACTGGAATAATTTATCTGAGTTAATTAAACTTGATTCCCCTCAGTGTTCTTGTTAAAACTAATTAAATGTGGTGGTAACTGACATTTTCTAAGTCTGTCTAGAGATCGAGTCAGACATAGCAGCAATTAGAGTGACAAGCCCAAGTGAAACAGCTTTTGAAGTTCAGCTCAGCTTTAACACTGACAGAGGCTTTAATGTAAAATGTTATGTGCTTACTAACTAGCTGCCTGCCTATTTGAAGTCTCCTTGTATGCAAATACACTTGGTCATTACAGCATGTCATCGATATTGTGTCAGGCAGAGCTGCTGCAGGGTTCAATCTGTGGATATCAATTGTGAGTGTTCCTCCTGTGTCTATTTTGATTGGAAGACCATTGCTTGTGTCTAATATCACAATATTTCATATTCCCATATTGAGTGGGGTTTTATGACATGTCTCCAGTGCATTGAAAAATGGGTTTCTTATCATGAAATTACGCACATAGAGCGACGTCCTTCACTTGTCTCTCTCCTTTCTCTCACTCTGACTGTGTTCACCTTTCAGCCAGATAAGACTTGAAGATTTGTCATGACGGGATTCAAGATGTCCAGAATTTTTGTCTCACCATAACGCCCCTGTCAAAAAATAAATAAATCTATTTTTCAAGAGTAGAAACATAATCTGACTAACACTTTTGAATTCTGAACATATTTGTGTGCCACTCGTTGACATTGTGTAACTTAATAAATTATTCACCAAGTCAAGAATTAACAATAACAGTGTTTTTGCACACTGCAAGAAGTCAGCTCTTACAAACAAGAAGAAAAAAATGATTAAATGGGGGAAATGACACAGAATTATCTGCCAACAGCACAGCAGAAATTCACTTACCAAGCCTCAGACATATGGTTATCTTAAAAGACAAAAAAACAAGTACATTTGTCTGGATGTTGCAGAATTGTTCTTGTCAATGATGATTGTACAGAGTTCTAATTCAGAAATTAAGAAATTAAAATATCTTACCAAGATAAAAAAGGACAAAAAAGCTTGAAATGAGTGGAGTGCTCAAACATAAAAACAGGCTTTTAACAAGATTTGTCTTGTCAGAAAGCATATATTGCCTTGATTTAAGATATTTTATCTTTCTCAGAGTTCACTTTTTGCAGTGCACATCCACGAAGAAGAGCAAGACATACAAATGAAGAGGTAATTTACAAAAACAGATAAACTGGATAAATGCCAACAAATGGAAGAACCAAAAGCAGTTTGACTGACAGCCCCTCGAGTGCATGATTAAAAAAACATGATATAGGGGAAAAAAAGAGAGATCTCTTATCACGACACACCAGTTTGATTGATTTTCCCTGGAGTGCACAAATAAAAACGTGATGTCGGAAAGTAAATAAATTAACCCTTCATATTGCAAAAAGTTCTGTGATTCCAGGATGAGGCAACTCTCGGTATCCATGCATTGAAACTTGCACAACCTGTACAATACTCAGTCAAGCATACAGTTTGGGGTGACCAGAGGGGCATATGAGCCACTCAGTGTCTCAGCTGAGGTTACAGCAAGCAGCAATGACTCTCAAATGACAACAGCTTGACAGATAACTGTGAAATAAGTCAGAGGAGCTGCTCCAAAAGGGTGTCAGGACCCTCCAGCTTGGTTTAACAGGGGGCAGCACAGCCTGGAGTCAGACACGGATGGAGTGATGCAATCGGCCATCCACAAGGGACTCATGAGAGGCAATGGAAATAATGAATAATCTTGTGGGGAGAGCAGGGACCCACATGATTCTCACTGTTTGGTCAGCCTAAGCAATATTTGATGGACAGTGACTGTGGCTGAGGTCACAGGTTGTCATTCCATCTTGGAGGATGAAGCCAGTAAAAGACACCACCCAAGCCTCACAGTTGCAGAGGAGCACCACAGGAGGAAAGTGCTGCAAATAGCTTGTGAGTTCTGGATGCCAGCAGGAGAGTGATCAGAATCAGCGTGTGGCATTTAAAGCATGGCTGATGCAGGTCTCTCGAGACAGCCAAGCCAGGGCAGGAGAAAGCAGTGCTGTTGTTGGCTGTCACTGGAAAACACTGATCACTGCTCTGTCTCATTAGGGTTGCGCAGCCTTATCCTAAATAGCTGACCACTGACACACATTCAGTGATAGATGAAGGCAAGTCACTGTTTGGAAGCCTATGCAAAAAATCGTCTACATTTCATGCTCTTGCTTCCTTGAGGCCTGTTTAGATGGGCAAGTGTTGTTGCAGACACTCTTATGGAGAGTGTGTCTGCTTTTAATCAACCATATGCTGAGAATCACAAACAAGAATCAAGGAACAAGAACCAGCTTCAGATTAGTTCAGCAGGGATCATGATACCTGATTCACTTTGAAGAGGAGATATTTTATTCCTTAGCAAGACCCTCCAATGTTGTCCGTGTGTGTTCAATTTGATTCTTCAGCTCAGAAAAGGAATGCTGAAAGCCCAAAATGCGGATGTGTTGGGGGTCCAGATGAGCCAATGCAGCTTTGACTGAGGACTCTTTTCAATCATGCTCTTGGGACACAACTCTTCAAAAGCTTATCTGAGAGAAACACTCAAAAAGGAGCCACTTGGACCAAAATTGTCAAAAAAGTCAAATCATGTGGCTGTGAATGGAAAGGATAAAAAAAACATTTAATTTAACCCAAGCATATAACCAGTTTGTCATATGTTCAACATTACTTGACAGTATTTTCTAATGCGTCATTGGAAGGTCAGTTGAGCATTCCCCAAACAACTGCAAACATCTTTTAACTTGTGCCAGCCTTGATTTCAATTATAAGCCAATGCTGGTGCAACTTTGAATATGGAACATCAAACATTACATAATTGATGTCCTCTGTAGGCTAAAGCTTTCATGGTAGGCACTGAGGCCTGAGTAAGACTGCTTTCCCCCCAGATACCGATCCGTTTCCAGGTTTTACATTTTTCTCTTTGATGTGAACACCAAGAGCGAGACAGAAGAGTATGCTGACCATTATCCAAGGGCCTCCTGCATCCAGACCACTGATGACATCAGGGTGTGATATTGAAGTATAGTGAGCATTCATTCTCTGTCAGGAGCACAAGGGTCAGTCTGCGGACAGAACACAGGTTTTCCATTACATCCTGCTGGAGCTGGTGTCGCCTGCAGTTGGATATTAGGGAAGCAGGAGTCCTATCTGTCAAAATGCAGGTCTCACAACACTCAGCTGACCTAGTACTGTCAGCCATGAGAGAAGAATTGACCCCCCCCAAAAAAAAAGAGATGGAAGAGGTCTGAGATAAGGAATTTGGGATGGAGAAAATTGCCTATGATTTTTTTTTTTCTTTGAAAAAGAGAGTTGCAAGGAAAGGGGCTGAGAGACCAAACAAAAGTCTCAAAAGAATGAAACTCAGTTCAGCCTCAGGGCTCAGTAAGAACTAGTTCATATGACGATTCGAAGCGTTTAGCTCTTCAGAATGGCCGCTCTTACAGGCGGGTTGAAAAGCCGGCCATCATATGGAGAGGCGAGACGCGATAATCGTTTAAATGTGGGGAAAAAAGGGGCAGACAGTTTTTCCTGGAAGACATCCATGGTGTAGCACTCGTTTGTTCAGTCGAAAAGTGGTGGAAATCTTGTGTTAAAAATGAGAAAAGAGTGCTTGAAATTTTAACCCAGCTGTCTCTCTTACCTCCACACACCTGGCCAATCACGAGAAGGAGTGGGTGTGCTTGTCAGATTGTCAGTTGGACTGACTGTTTTCATTAAAAAAGCACTTTGGATGGAGCATGCTGGCCCCTCGTGGCTTATCAGTCTTACAAGTTCTGGCTTGTTAAAGGGTTTTGGGAGAACATAACTTTCATCGTAAAGTCAGACCACTCAGATGCTTATTTTGTTTCTCAGCATGCGGCGTACAGTGTGTTGAATGGTGACATTATGTTGTAGAATCACATTACAGTTGGAACTACTATTTCAGAAACAGGCTTTTACACACGGTGTTATTCTTAAGAGGTGGCAACACACTGTGACTGTGAGCCTGTCATAAACGCTGCTATTGTTCTAACCATAAATACAGGTTAAGAGGAACATTTGCTATATAGCCTTTACTACACAGAAGCACAACTAATGTAGTCTAATGCAACAGCCCTGCAATAAATTCTACAGTGATAAAGGTTATAGTGGTCTTTTTTTGTTGTTGTTGTTGAAACTGTTGTAGAGAGGTGCTGATTCAGTCGGTGCTGTTGAATTGTATTGGGTTATAATGAGAGGTGTTTCTACTCTTCTACACTTCTCAGTATAATGCAATACAGTTCAACAGCACTACAAATGACATTATCCGAAATGACTGTGAAATTGAATCAACACCTCTTTAAAGCAGTTTCAACAAAAAATCTGAACATTACAACCTTCCTGAAGGGAGCTTTTATTGCAGGGCTGGTGTTAGACAGGGTTGATTTTAACTAGGTGTACCTAATGCATTGGCAGCTGAGTGTATATCTGCTCTACAAGAATTAGTCACCTTATTTCCCACTTCAACCACAATCAGGGCATGTCTGGCCATTTAACACCAGCAAAGGCCTGTAATGTCCATCAAAAACCAGTTCAGGCCATTACAGCTTTATCTGGCTGTAATGGACGCATTATATTTAATGTGATCTGATCAGCTGTCAGTCACATATACAATGCACGAATGTAAAACTGTGCACTATCCTCATCAAATATAGGCAAACACAGTAAATGGACACATGTATATATTATGTCCCTGGTAAAGATGTTTATGTAACCACATCTGCCCACTCACAAGCTCTTTACATCCAAACTTTAGCATGTACAGTCCTCTACAGTGACAACACACCCGTGGATACTGAGGTGTTTCCACTGGGTGAACTGGCGGGCCCTGCTTGCTCACCCAGGCGCTGACATGTTAGGTCAAAAACAATATAGAGAAACATTTGAACACTAATCACTGTTGAGCATTCTCCACAGAGCCAGGCTCATGCTGCACATCAGTGAGTTCCTGTATCTGTATTTTTGCTCAAGTGTATGTGGGTGGCCAGCTATGTGTTAATCGTAGGTGATGCCATGCTTCAGTCAGTCTTTAGGTCAAATGGGTCAACACAAGCACAAGTGATTATCTGAAACTTTGTGTCCTGCTAAAAGATTCTCTTTTAGAAAGTTCATGTAACCTTCTGCATTTCATTTTCACCTGAGTACACTGTTCGAGAACGGTGTAGAATAGGGAGTGGAGCTACACACACACACACACACACACACGCACACACACACACACACACACACACACACACACACACACACACACACACACACACACACACACACAGATATATGGCCTTTATTTAACCAGGAAGTCACACTGAGATTAAAAAACTCTCTAAAAGTGAGACCTGGACAAGACAGGGTCAGCAACATGAACAGGACAACAGCAACAACATCAAATCACAGTAAGTACAGCAAAGACACGTTTAATGATACAGTGCAACAAATAAGGCAGCGTTACATCAGGCATGTGTTTGTTAGCTGAAACAACTGCAGCTCTCAAGTTTGATCTTAGCCTGCAGATCTTGCAGAAAGAGGCCAGTAACTAAATGCCATGCAAAAACAGGTCTACAGAATAGAAACACTAATAGTTTCTATGAAAAAGACTTAAAAAGGACCCATCAATAAACATTTCACCTGATTTGCATTTTGATTGGATGATGAAAAACATGGTCCATTATGTTAAATTATATGTTCATTTTCAAGGGTTGGGGCAATGCAAGTATATGTGCTGAAGGGTCTTTGTAGCAGAGAAGGACATCCGAGATCAAAATAAGAACGTGACTGAATCCAATAAGACACTGAAATGCATTGAACTGACAGGTCTCAGTCGGAAAGTTGAAGTCATAGTTTTTCCTGGATCGTGCTATTCTCTGAGACAGGTGTTGTCAGTTTTGAGCCATGCCCTGCAGAAACACACAACAGAAGATGATGTGGTGAGAAAGCATGATAGCGAGAATAAACCATCCACTTTTCCATTTATCCAGCTTTTTCAGACCTCTCAACCAGACCATAAAAATCGTTCATTAATGGATTCCCTGATCCCACTGTGCGACCAGTGGCCGTTTCCTGGTTGCCTTGCTCAAATGTTTTCTGATGTTGACTCAACCATTGTGAGAGAACTGTCTTTGTCCAAAGCCTGCTGAGTGACTTTGTACAATGTGTACAGTGTCCGAGTGTGTAACATGAAGCCAAGCTGAGAAGCAAACATAGCTGACTGATCCAGCACTCAGTCAGGGATTGACTTCTCTTTTTCCATCTCATCAATCCTACCATGCCTCTGTTGCACCACCCCTTTATCCCCTCTCCTCATCCCACTCCAGCCGAATAAATCAGAATAGAGGGATAGGTACTCACCCACATAATCAAACGGCTCATGAGATTTTGCACTGGCAAATTAGGCTGGATCTGTTACAATAGCCACACGGTGACATTGGTTTGACTTTCTAAAAAGAGAGAAAAAAAAGGTTCCACCACTGAAGATACTTTCTTCAGTGTCAAGACTGCACTTCCATGTTAGCATACACACAGGGCTCTGTTACCCTTGTCACACAGAATTATAACACAGGTGATAACAATAGGTGATTATTAATATATAGTATATGGAGCATAATTACATATCAGATCAGAACTAGTCATGTTTTCATAACCTTCTTCACAGAGTTATTAGCCTTCTTTACAATGTTCTTGGCTCTTTGTCAATGAGAAAATGGCAAGGGAAAAAAACAGGATAAAAATGACACGTAATGCATGCAAATGGGAACCAGTTTGTCATTAGGGAGATTACAAATGAATAGATTAGAGTGTGTGTGTGTGTGTGTGTGTGTGTGTGTGGGTGTGTGTGTGTGCGTGCGTGCGTGTGTGTGTGTGTGTGTGTTGTGACAGCTGAAGCTGGGGACAGACCTAAAGATAAGATGAAACCCACAAAACCTGACATACCAGACATAATGGCTGTTTCCACCAATATACACAAACTGAACGAATGAGTAAATACAGAGACAATAGGAGAGGTGACAGAAAGGCTGTGATTGTGGTTGCACTGAGGCAACCACTGAAGGCCAGGGAGAAAATTAGGTCTTGTACGTTCCTGTATCAAAACGAAAAGACTGTGCTGTGATGAGCAATTTACTATAGTACGTCCATGTCTCTGTTAGCCTACTTGTGTATGAGCATGCTTATATTAATGTATATCTTTCTACTAAGTCTTGTTGCAGATTAATGTTTAGAGTGTAGTAGGCACAATACAGCAGTCACAGCAGACTCCTGACCATATAGTGTAAGTGGCAACAAGAAATCAGCAACTGTTCCCTCTCTGCTGAAGTTATCCAATCTAAGTCTGCTGCTGGCTACTCCTCTTAACAGTACTTGCAACACTGCCCATCCCTCTCCATATGCTGCTTTTGATTACAGCAACAACCCGATGTATCCACACACAAACACCACTACACACACACACACACAGACACACACACACTGGCACACATCTTACTGATTTTCCAGCCATTTTCATCCACTCTACTTTGGGACTTTAGTCAAAAGAATATACTGATTAGCATTCACCTTCAGAAAAGCCTAACAAATGCGATCAGTTGAAAATGCTGCTAGTATGTCTCAACTGAGCTCTGTCAGTAATGTGTAAACACATGCCATGGTCATCATCATCACCATCGTCATCATCACCTTGGCTGTCACTATAATTCTCATCATTATCACCGCTCCATGATTCATTATGCCATTATCTATCCACCTTTGCACGTACTGTGCAGTTAGAGTGTGCAACTATGCCTGGGTAGTCTGATTAAGATTTATGACCAGGGAAGCAATTATTATGACTCCATTACACAGAAATTGACCGCAGGTACGTGTTACACTGACTTCCTACATGTTCACTGCATGAGGCCACATAAATGAATGGGCCCACTCCCATTCTGTACCACCTGTTCATCAACTGTCATTTAGAGGCAGTATAACAGATGGTGGCTTGTGTCTGCTGTATGGCATATACGGCAATGCAGACATTGAGGTAATGGTAAACTAGCAGCAGAGCAGTGGTATTACTGTTTCACCAACACTCGCACATGGAACAGTGTCACTGAGGAGGTGAACAGTGCCAATCAAGATCAATACAAGATTGTTCACAAGGTAAGATTAAAACAGCTGCCAAATACCAGATCATAGACAAGCAAAAGAACATGTTCTCTGGAGAACACCTCAGGACCAGGCCAGACTATATCACATCACATTATATCTGATCCCAGATCACTTGGGAGCTGCAATGCCTTTGTGTCTAATACCAATGGTAAAAAATTAGGATTAATCATTTTCTGAGCATTTTCAACACAATCCAAAATAATGGAAACAAACACTGTTTCCACCAGAGAACATTAATGTCTGTGAAATAAGTTCAGTCTGTCTGAATAAACAAAAGTGTTCATATTTCCCCTCATTATGGGTTTACACAGGAATTAATTTTGTGCTTGCATCATTAATAAATCAGTATCTTTAAACAATATCTACGCTAATACATTCTTCTGTGTGATTAATCTCATTTATGCTGTCTTTATCATCTGTATTATGTCATTTGCATGCCTTTGTACAGTGTGTACAAAGACATGCCAAGATAATCAAGCGCTCCGCGGCTGAAACACACCAGTGTTACATAAGCAATCCGGCATCACCATGTGGCTGTGTTAAATTACATTTTGTCCATATTGTGACCAACTGGATAAGACTGCTTGCACTTGGTTGCTCTCACTTCTATGTCACTGGCTGCAATGACAACTTATTCAAGGGTGGCTTTGTTTGATGTGACGCAGTCTGATCACTGTTGTCAATTCCCATGAGCAATGCTTTGAGCATCTCAGTGCTGAGCATAGGTTTCAGGGAGTAATGGAGCAGCTGGAAATGCAAAGCCTGTTGGGCTCTTTCTGCTCTGAGGTATCAGCTCCGTTGAAACCATTTTGACTGCTCCCCAAGGCTGTGCCTGGCTGTCTCATTGTATGGGCCTGACTGTCATCAGAGTCTTTATGCATTTGCTGCCAGCTCCTTCCCACCTTCAACACCTCAACTATGGAGGATACATATGTGCCAGTGACAAAGGAGAGACTTTTGGATTCTGGATGTCATCTGGCAGATCCAATTAACATCACTGATATGATTGTGTATGTGCATAAAGGAAAACTTCTTTCAGCAGTTAGCTGTTCATTTTTGCCTGGCTTGGCTAGTTGGTCTGGGAGTAGGAGACCTAATCCATCTGGCAGCACAGTCAGCAAAGGCAACTACCAACCTGGGGCTGTTTGGCATTGTTCTGTCCCGGCCTGCGTGAAGCAAAAGCTCTGTTTAATTTGACAATGTTGACTTTGCATCACACATTAACTCATCCAGGCTGCAGGTTGTGTCATGACCTTGCCCACTGTCTGTATGTGGAAAATAACCCCTGATCTCCTAGTGGCACAATTAGAGCCTCCATCTCCCCTGACACTAAACAGTTCTGCCCTCACTTACCCATAGAGTCATTGTCACCTTTGTGTTGCTCTACATTGCCCAGGAAGGGAAGAAACAACACTTGTGGCTGACCAAAAAGAAGGTTATTCCCAGTGTTTAGGGCCTGTTCTCTTCATAGACACGAGGACTGGTTAACCACTTTTGTTTGTGTCCACAATTCACAAGCAAAACAAGCTTAGGTGCTGAGTACAGCAATTTACCTCTGCCAGCTTTAGAGGAGACTGTCCTCCCGAGAAAAAGAGCTGAATCAGTCATTTAGGAATTGCCCCAAAACAATATGTTAACTTTCAAAGCCCTCTAGTAGCCATAGCAATTGTGACAGGAGCAAAGGAGGACATCAGTGGATATTATTACAGAGCAAAGAACAAAGTGCACAGGGGGGAGGTTGGGGTGGACGGATGGGTCAATAAAACATCAGGCTCTAACAGCTGCTCTTTGTTTGCCGTTTGTAACCAACGGTCATCTTAACCATGACTACTAACTTCCCTAACCTTAAGTATGTGGTTATTATTGTAACCATGATGACAAAGGTCCCCCTAAACCGAAATGTTTTTCTTTTCAATTTGGTGGACATGCTGCTTTAGAGCCGGTGAAGTATTATAAGGCACTTAAGACATTCAAGGAACAAGTGAAACTCACTACTGCTATCAGAACTATAAAATCATTATCACCAGATATTTCTCAGAAATCATATCACAGTGGAATGTGGAACGTGTGGGAGTGTGTCATGGTCTGGTGAAAACCCTATCTACTTAGCCTACGTTTACACGTAGCAGGGTATTTTGGAAAACGGATATGGCCCCTCCGTTTTCAAAAACAACATCGTGCACACAACATCATTTTCAAAAATATTGTCGTTTACATGAACCTGGATAAATACGCCGTTGAGCGCCATCATAACTACGCCAAACCTATGGGTGCGAGTGTAAACATAGGTCACTCACATGACGTTAATTTTCAGTCGCATGTTGTGATGTTTTAGAACCTAAAACGCCGTTTAACCCTGTTTACATGCCAACACGTAACCAGTTTTTTCAGAAATCTCCACTTTGGCCGGAGTTTTTAAAAATGATTGTTTTCTGTGAAAAAAAAACTCTGTTTGCGTGTAAACGAGAGGCCAAACTGCATTAAAACATATGCGTTTTCCCTGAGTGTAAGCGTAGCCTTAGTGTGTGATCTGTTTGTCTGGGTACATTTCCAGGTAAGCTCAGAATGTGTAATGCAGATGGTTTACACCTGTGCTGACAGTGTTTTAACACTAGACACTGTGAGACTGTGTCACAGCAGTGAGGGAAAGTGACAACAGGGGAGCTGAGTGCAGACAGTTGAGGCAGACAGGATGTTTTAAATGATTTATTGATTTAAAAGGCTTACAGGCAGGTGCAGATAGCAAGGTGGGCACAGGTCCAGGTTAAAGTTGTGGTTGAGGTTAGAACAGCTCAAAAGCAAGCATAAAAAGCAAGAAACCAAAATTGCAACAGGCACAAAATGACATGGTGAGAAAAAATTGGCTGCAAGACTGATGAAGAAAGAGGAGACAGGTGAGCACGTTAAGGGAAGGTCAGGTAACTGCAGAGTTGATTAGAGAATTGGAAACAGGTGAGTACATGGGTGGGGCAGTCAGGAGGTGGGATAATGGGGAGAAATCCCAGGGCATCAGGTGGATAGGAGGAGAATGGCAGTGGTTTGAGAAAGTGGGAAAAGGCTAGAGGGAAGGATAGAGAGGCAGAGTGTGACAGGCTGACAGTGTTCACTGCATTTGTCTGTAATGCCTGTGAAGCTTGGTGCTTAAGTACTGAGAGGCATAACATGAGGTCAGTTCCACTATTAATGGATGAAGGAGGCTCAGACCCTGACTGACTTATTTATATGCACAGTGGCAGGTAATCAGATCAGTGTGCGGCAAGTTGTCAGCATGATCTTCTTGCAGCAAGTCAGTGGAGTCATTGGGCTTCAATCCCAAAGAGAACCTGTCAGGTGCAGACATAAATGCAAATGTTACATGTGGTTAAGTGTTAGGCAGAGCGCACTAATGAGTTACCATGCTGCCCCAGAAGGTCTCTGTGGACTGGAAGAAGAGTGCAGCTATGTTGTGTTATAAGTCACATGGTTGCGCCAGCTCATCCTGCTTGGCTGAGCAAGTGTTTGGAAATGCAACTACACTTACTGGTTTTCAAACTAATAAATTAGGTTTTTGAACAAAGAGAAAAGATTAGATAACCTGACGCTCCAGATGGCTTGTTACACAGAACCATCTGGGAAGTCATTAATAGAAACTGTTTGCAAAAGTGCAGGCACTTTCAAACAATACTTTGTAGGTGATTGGAAGCACCATCTGTCAATCACTGTCCATCACGGGCTAACTTTAACTGATCTGATCAACAAACCATATGACATAACAAGAGAGCAAGGCTCTTGCCAAAGGCAGTCAGAGGAGACAAAACATCTGTTGCATCAAGAAAATCCTTCAGTGCTGTTCTCTGCTCTTCTTTCACTGGAGAAATACTCTCTAGTTCTGATATAACTGATGCTATAACATGAATCCAGCTGCCTCATCCTGCGATTATGGAACACTGATATAGTTATCTGTAAAATTATAATGCAAAAGCTATGTGGAAAAGCGTCTATTTACATATTCTGAGTATGCGAGATCAAAGATGATGGTTTAAAGTATGATAATAACATTGTGTGCACTTTGCTATTTTCTATGGTACAAAGCATGAAACTCATCATTCACTGCACTGATTGGTTAAATAGTGATAATCCTTCATATATCACTGTCTTGGCAAACATATTACAGCGGGAGTAATATGTCATTGGTATTATTGTGGCCAAATGTTCAGTTTACATTCTGCATTCAATTTTTTGGTATGATTAAGTCACAGAACTAATGCTTCTCCCATCATCGATCATCTTTTACTTTAATAATTCAGCATGGTCAAATTAGAATGTATGTATCGGCCGTGAATTAAACATGAGCAGTAATTTGTGCAGGAAATGGAACCTGATTTGCCAAGGTATGTAGTGACATCCAAATGTATGACTAAATGACTCACCAAAGCAGATTTGAGAAATAGCTGCAAAAACACATGAAATATGCATGGTAGAAGGGATATTATTAGATCACAGATGTTCTATTCGGTCTACACAAAGGTAACCCACAGTAACCACCAGAGAACCAGCACTCACTCCAACCCTGCTCAGTCACTGTTAGTTAGCCAACTGCCAGCGGAGGAGCTGCAGAAATATAAACACTGATGGGATGCGAAGGTGTGCTTCTAAAAATTATTTACGGTTCTTTTAACTTGTATGTTTGATCTAACAATGCCCTGACAGTTCCGCTCAGTTACAAATTCTGTTTTTGGTAGGCAAGAGCAACAGTTAATCTGCAGTCGCCTTTTGGTAGTGATGAGAGAGAGCAGCTTCATACTGCAGTGTGGAGAGTTTTATCACAGCGTGAAAGCTCTCCTCGTTTTGAACTATCATGCTAATTGTGAGCTTAGGACCAAAATTAAGTGAAGCAGGCAGTTTCACCCACAGGATATGATGCAGTCTTCCTGACAATCTGTTCCAGATCTGAATACACTTTTATCTCCTCTCCTCTTCTCCTCTCCTCTCTCCTCTCCTCTCCTCTCCCCTCCCCTGGTCTCCTTGTCACAAGCCAAACACAGGATATTTATAGACTGCTTTTCACACTATTGAAGATATCAACTGAAACAGCAGAATTTTTTGATGCAGCGTGAACATTGTGCAATCCTAATGAAATACAACCCTGCGTGATTTCTTTTCCCTTTAGAAGCAACCTGATCTCATTCCCAACTCACCACATATGGGTGCTTGGTCAAGACCCCTTGGCGTCACCCTAACACCTAATCTTAACTCTGAAAATAACCAAGTAGATTTGGTGTCTAACCCTAACTAAGCCTGCTGGCAACACCAAATGCACTCACTCCAACTGAAAAAAAAGAAAAAAGGAAAAACAATACTCTGTTATGCTAAGCAATAGTTATCGAGTCTGCTTTCAAACAAAATCAAATTCTCATGGTTGTACATTGACTGAATCAAAGCAAACAGCCAAACCGGAATACACTCGGCCAGAAAACATCCACCATGATGAGTGAAAAATGAAGTGTAAGGTAGAGCAGCGTATGGATGTGTGTGTGTGTGTGTGTGTGTGTGTGTGTGTGTGTGTGTGTGTGTGTGTGTGTGCGTGTGTATGTGTGTGTGTGTGTGTGAGCCATTGTGTGTCAGAGGGTTACGCTCTAAGATAAAGGGGTTTAGTGGAGTGTGAGAGACCCTCTTCCCAGCTGTCAGAAGAGGGAAAGAAAAAGGCTCCTGTGGTGGTAAGCTGTATCACCCCTCCACAGAGATCTCAACCTTTTCACATCATGTGCTGTATCTGCACTCTATCCTGCGAGGAATACACTGTAGTTTGACATGGCATGTTCAGTGCAATGATTGTCTGGGATGTGTACCAGGGTGGCAACGTAGTAGCCTCAATTTAAGTCTGAACAGTCCAAGTTAAAGTTACTCTCCTAACATATGCAATGTTAAACCCAATCAAAACACAGCACGGTGGTATGGTGGTAACACTGTCGCCTCACAGCTAGAAGGTCCCGGTTCGATTCCCACTGTGGGCGCTGGGGGCGTGTCCTCCACCATGCCTTCGGCGTCTGCTGCTTGAGGAAAAAGGGCCTTTCTGTGTGGAGTTTGCATGTTCTCCCTGTGTTCACCTGGGGTATCCTCCATAAAATATACCCCCACTAAAAACATGCAAGAAGATCACCACCTGACGAATGGTGACGGAAAGGAACTGGGTCCCCGGGCGCCGCTGTCGGCTGGCAGCCCACCGCTCCTGGTCTACCGTGGAGGAAGGACATTCCAGGATGGGTCAAAGGTGGAGAATATAATTTCACAAAAGCATGGCGTGTGCATGTAGTGTGTGCATGTTTGTGGGTGATGATAAAAAAAGGTACATCTATTCTTATGTCTCTTCTCAAAAGCTCTGAGTTTGGTAAGTAACAACCCAGATATCCCAATATTTCAAGGCCACAACCTTTAATAAAAGGAAGACCAAGAGGCATATCCAGCTTTTGATTTTACAATCATTAGCTCAGTCAGCCAACTGATACTGAATAGATTAATTATTACAGCATGTGAAAACAGAGTGGACCTTGTGTTTGGCATCTACTCTCTGGTCTGGTGAATCCATGCAAGCTAAACACAAAGAAGAATGGGGATTAAATAAGCTAGTGGGCAGAGCATTGCCATCTTAAACAGATGGCTTATTTGCTGGACATACTGTATGTTGAGTGTTGAGTATGTAATGTCAAGCTCAGTCAACCAACTCATGTGGAAAAGATTATCATACGATTTGCTTCGAGGCTCTGAACTCAGCACTCCATATAAGGACACACTAAACACAGCACAGGAGGGACTGGGGAGTGATGATAAGGTATCCCCTTTAGAAACACTTTGTGTACACATGGATGCTGAGGTGGAGGTGGGCCTAAAATGCTATGAACAGCAGCAGCAGCAGCAGCAGCAAGTGAGGAGAGAGTCCTGTTTCAGAAAATGCCCAAAATCAACATTATGTTTAAGTCCCTCTAGCATACTCTGACTCTACATTTGGTCCACAGGGAGCAAGGGAGGGTGTTGTGTTATTTTGCTACAGAGCCATATGGTGAACAAAGAGAAGAGGTCAGGCAGACAACAGAATGTCAAACTTCAGTAAGGGAAACTGCTTTTGGCTCCCCATCCACCATTACTTTAAACCATAACGTTTTGCACTCACATTAACCAGTTTCAGCCCAAACAATGATCTCTCCATAACCAGGTTGTTTTCTGCTTAACCTAACCAAACCTTAACCATAGCTGTGTAATTTTTGACGACAAATGATGTCTCCTGCCAATAGTGGCGTCAGATCAGACACCGCTTGTGTGTCATCATGGAGAACAACTACAAACACTGTATTTCGTTGTTTAATTGGGAGAAAAAGAGTGAGCGGAGAGCACTGATGGCTGTCGTGGAGCAGCACAATGAAATGGGTGCGTTGGATGTGTGTAGTGGCACACTTGAGTTGACTACCCAAACTAGCTCACAGGCTTTGCTTCATTTGTTCAATTATCTGCTTGAACTGGCTTGCAGACTTTGCTCCATGCAGACAGTTCTCATTATGAACTTTTAATACTCAACACTGTGTAAAAGGATATATTTTTACATGGATGGGGGCGTTGAGTGCAGTGTTACAGCAATAACTGTACAACTGATCTGACTTTGTCAAACTGCAGTGGTTTCATTAAATACAATAGGGGCAAAGTTGTAAGTAAACATTAGACAATGCGCATGCACATGTTTTAGAGATGTCACTCTTTCATGACTTGACATGCTTAGAAGTAAAAATGAAGATACTGTGGATGGGATCCAACATCACTGCAGTTTGGATGAAATATCTGTAGCTTAAAGCCTTATGTCTCCGGCAGCCATGACAAATGAATAACTCTAATCATATGTCTCCCAACTCTGAGACTCATGAATCATTCCGCATGAGCAGATTAATAGCTCATAAATCTTATGAGGAACATTATATCTCTGCAATTAGAGCAGTCGAGCTGCAGCATAAGCCTCATGGTATATTCAAAATGTTTGGTGAATATTAAAGTGAAAAGACCAGTGAGGCATACAGATGTGAGTGCAGGGAGAAGCCGATTCTCAGTCCAGAAACACATCACAATAGTCGAGAGGGACTTTGGTAATGACAGTGAAAATACCAGAGGGAAAAATTACAGCACTTGATGTGAATGATGCGCTAGTTCTGCCACAGTTATCAAAATGTTGAGAATCTCCATTAGCCCATTTATAGATGATGGCCGCTGTTTAAGGATGTGGTCATTACACCACATTCTTCCTGCAGAATACAGCCTCACAGAGGGTCAATCAAACTTTGGATGAATGACAAAGACGGATGAAAAAGCTCCTTGGGCCTCAGCATCTGGGCAGAGATACTGTATCAAACATTAGATAACAGAAACAAGCACAGATTGAGCATTCAACTCTGACTGACTGTCCAACATTTCAATGACCTTTTTGCAAGCATTTCTGATCAATGCAGCATGTGTTCTCAGCAAAAAAAAGCAGGAGTAATTCCTTATAGTGCAGAGAAGTGGCGTATTCAGCAGTGTGTACTGTATTTATAATCTGACCAGTGACAACTTGTGAATGGCTGTGTGTATAGCATGGACCATAGACAAACTACACTATGCCAAACCTCATATAATAATCTCTTCATACTGTTTCAGATGATGTCCTTGGGTCTCCCTGCATTCATTTCCTTGCTGATGATTCATGAATCAAATCAATAAGACCTGGATCATTCCTGTGTGTTATCAAGTCAGCTTCATAAACTGCGTCTGGAGGCTGAATCACTCAAAACGAATCGCTCTGGCTCAGGTAATGTGTCAGGTGAGTTTCTGTCTTGCCATCAGCAACTTGGTCTATTTAAAGCATCACTGTCACTTGCTCGCTCTGATGCTGCCTCCCTCACCAGCACCTGCATCCACCTTTGGGCTTTGCTTTTATTGAAGTCCCCAACTGGACTGTTACTGCACACTCGCTGCTTTTGCTATCAATTTGTGTTCATGTGCAGTGATCAAAATACATGCTTTCTGGAAAACAACAATCCGCTTTTCGTTTATTCTGAATGGAAATTGTTCATATTTGTTAGGTGAGTTGCTTGACTGGGCCCTGTCTCTATTTTACAACGAATGAAAGTGGTGATATTTCACTGATGATATCTGTATGGGTGACTGAGTTTGGCGAGTGAAGGATGTTTCTTGTTAATATCTTTGTGCCTGGCATTGTAATAACACAGAAATTTATCAGAAAATGTAATGTGTCTTCTCCTAATTCCCTATTCTAACCATGAAATTGGAGATTAAGGGATTAGCCAAACAGCATTAACTCACATTTCTGAGGATAGAGCAATGAACGTTCATCCAGACAATGACCAAATGTACTCTTTAGTGAAATGAAGAAGACTTAATGCTGATGATTTAGGTGTGGTATATGCAACAATTTTGGTTCAGTTTAAAATAAGTGCTTAGTTTAGGTGAGGGAAACATTGTGGTGCTCTGTTTGTGCCAAGGCTTCACAAAACAAGGCAAAATACTGGAGGCGACGTGACCCTACTTCATCTTTCGAGATTTTACCAGAGATGAAACCAACCAATAGATATAGATATAGGTATTAGCATATATATACTCATGAGGCCAGCATAAATCATCTGCTTCTTAGGTCTCAGCATCTTAAATAATACTCTCCTACTGTATGTGGTTTGATGTGCGTGTGGCCATGTCTCCACATGTGAAGCAGCCCACACATGCACATACAAGCCCAGATAGAAATCTAATAAAATAAGGTGACTTTTTTTTTTTTTATCAGTGCCCTTTTGTTATGTGTGTCCTCATTTCACTGTAAGTGTGTAGGTATAAGAGAGGTGAAATTGAATTTGCCCCCCTTCACTCTCCTGTTTATTGTGTTAGGCCAAAGCCTGCGCAGAGCACCCACGCTGAATGGCAAATAAATGAAATGCATTTCACATGTGTGCTTGTAAAACCGAGTAAAATGGAAAATATGTGCAATAGTGCATACTATCACATAATGAAGCTGCTTTGCTTTTTGCGCACAGTGGTTACGGTGCCAGTTAAGACTATCGTGATACTGTACCGACCCGCTATCTGCCATCTCCATGCACACCCACAACCACACAACCCTTTCTGAGCCGTGCTCTTAAAAATGTACAGTGTCGATCCTGCATGCCGCGTAATGTGAGTACTCTTGTTTCTTTCTGTAATGTATGGAACCACAGGTATAAAAGATTTGTTTTACTCTGCGTCTTTTGTATAATATTTCAAAGCACTGGAAATTGAGAAAACGCAACATTGTCAGCAGCTGACAAAGATACCTTCTGCCGCACACTCTCTGTCCCAATTCTCCATTTTGCCTCACCTAGCACTGGGGACGAAGATGGAGCGAGACACTGTCATTCACTGCCAAGAGCACTGGCCACAAAACAGAGCCCTGACTGGCCTTTAAGGGCCATACAATGCCTGTGAATATTCATAGGGTTTTGGGACATGCCCCAGCATTCAAAGCAGAACAGTGTTGCACTGTGACAGGCATCAATCTGGCCGGTGGGCTCCCTCCACGGGAACCAAGAGTAGTTTTTTTTACAGCATGTAAAGTCTGCTAATGAAATCTATTTCATTGGAGCATAAACAACTCACAGTGTGGTTGTCCATCAAAGCAGTCTCCAAGGACCCTGATTTAGTCCACAGGGAAATTAAATCATGATCCACATCACATCAACTGCAGGCATCTCCTTCCAAATATGCCATTGTTTTATTTCATATAATATATAAACAAATAATGTTTTTACCTGAATAAAGAATCATGACCATGAAATAAATTCAGACTGCAGCGGCACATATACTGTATGTACAGGCATGACTAACACATCACACACACACAGAGCAGAGAGAGAAAGCCTCCAATACTAGAATGAAAAATGACTACCTGTGTAAAATGGGTAGAAAGAAAGTGGAACTGACTCAGGGGTGTAAAGCCATTTTTTTCTACATGACTGACAGGTATGTGTGTGTTGTGTGCATGCTGAATGGAGAGCTGAGCAGAGTTTCATCACAAATCAAGCTGAAAGACCAAAAAAGAGATCAGATGCATTTAATGACAAACTCAAGGAATTCCATTTCCACCTGTGTGCTATCTTCAGTATTTTATCAGCTGAATAAGAACTCAAGTGCAGTGGTGGGTTGCATTACCACAGAAGTATTCCTATCCTTAACAGTACTAATACATTAATGTTAAAATACTTCACTGTAAGCAAAAGGACTGCATTTAGAATGAAACTTAAACTAATATTACGTTATTAGATTGTCAGTGAGATGGAGCTAGTTTTAACTACTTTGTATACAGTAAATTATGATTAATGGGAAAAGGAGGAAGAAAAAAAAAAACTCTGTTCCTATTCAATTTTTGGACTTTTCCATAATGTGTGTGTGTGTGTGTGTGTGTCCATGTATTACTCATGTTGTGGGGACATAATTCTGTTTAACATTGTGGGGACTCACCTTTACTTGTGGGGACCATAACCACTACTGGGCAAGTAGTGGTTATGGTTAGGGTTAGGGTAAGGCTACAGGAAATTAATGTAAGTCTATGTAATGTCCCCACAACTGATAAAAACACAACGTGTGCGCGTGTGTGTGCGTGTGTGTGTGTGTGTGTGTGTGTGTGTGTGTGTGTGTGTGTGTGTGTGTGTGTGAAATACTGGGTAATTTTCTGAGAAGTTTAGAGGGGAAATTATTCTTTGGCAGAACTGCTAACAGCTTGTAGACATCTGAAACATGGCAAAGACCCCAACTACACACTGCCAGCTGCTTTTATGTGAGGGATCACAAGCCAAAAAGCCAAAATCACAACCAAATTGGTCGATTCTCAATGATCGGTTGCAGTTTCCTTAAATTTGGCACCAAGTCTACTTCGTTCAGTTTAGGAAGACATCGTGGTTTGGATTGAAAACATTACTGTTGCGTATATTATATAACTTAATGTTCAGTTGGTGACTTATGGTTTCACATGGGACACAAACAGTGGCCACTTGAGGGCACGTCCCGTCTGTGTCTGTAATACCCATCACCTGATTTCCCTCTTTGCTCCTGTCACAATTGTTATGGCCACTAGAGGTCGCAGCCTAAAAATAAACGTAAATAAGGCTGGTAATAACCTACTTGCCCAGACGACTATTTTTCTGGTGAAGACGGGCTGTTTAATCTTTAACAATGAATAGTATTTTACACTTAGTATTTGTTTTTTTTTATGTAAAATCTCAAAATTGCTAATAAATACAGCTGTCACATAAATGCAGTGGGCTTGTACAAGCACCTTAAAATTGTACTTACAGTACTTAAGTAAATGTACTCAGTTACCTTCACCATTGACAACACAAGATTTTAAAGTGTCTGGTGGTAAAGTCCCTCTTTGCTTCATCTCTGTTCCCCTCACCTCATATAAAATATAATGAGGAGCTCTGGAGCTCAGTGTGTGTGTGTTTCACCCTTGTCTTTATTCACAGCACTGCGTTCAGTCTGCCCATATGGCAGGGGAGCAACACTTGCCCTGGAATTCACAATGTTAACTGTTACATGAGAAAGGAATTCAGCTTTATGAGTAACACCCAGTATTTGCATATCCTCAATGTCAGCTGAAGGAAACTCCAAATTGACAAAAGGCCAACACTGGCAGCTTGCATTAATTGCTTGAACAACACAAGTGGTTGGAGAGCAGGTCCAAAACAGCTGTCATGCTTTTTTTTCAGCTGAGTGCAATAATTAATGTTACATCATTGAACATTAGTTTGTTTACATGTTTGTGGGTGAGCAAAGTTTGCCTCGACTGATGTATAGTCTCTGAATACCACATACCACATTCAGTTGTCAATGATGCTCCTTTGAGACAGTGGTGTGGTTCATCATGAGCGGGGAAACTGACCTGTGAAATATGTCTGTACTCTTATGTGTGACAAGGGGGGCATTCAGTTGGCGTGTGCTGTGCAAATAGTTTCGAGAATGAAACAGAGAATGAAAGCTGCTAGGCATCATTGGATCACTCACGTCATAGCTAATGATGGTGACACTCAACTGAATCGATCGGCAGGCTTGGGAAATGTTTTCGGACACAAAATGGCAATCCAATATCTGAAACAAGTACTCCAGATCTCCTTCAAAACTAGGTCTAAAAGTAGTTTGGGAAAAACACTACTGCATGGTTCACTGGTTGGCTTTAAAAAAGACGAATGTCTGCAGAAACTCATGTGTCTGAATATGAAAACGTTGGAAACAATATAAAACATGGCTCCCAAAGCAGGCTCTAAAGTGAATAAAGCCTCATTTAAAATTAATGAAACAGAGGAAAAATGGTCTTGGTCAATAAAAGCAAATGACAGTCCTTAGGTTGATTTACAACATGAGAGGCATGGTGCAGAACAACAGTAACTTTTTCATCAAGCTACTAGCTTCCAGCTACTATATTAAAGCACAAGTCAACCAGCAAAGTAGTAAGCAAGCTTTATCAAATATTAAAGTGTGTCAGATCTAATTTTCCAATGTCAGTGTAGCGGAAATGCAGCCATGACAATACACACAGAGGTGATAAAACAGCAGCAGACTGCTGAGTTATATGAGTTACAGATACAGTCTGAGAAGTTAGTCAGGACAAAGTGTGTGTCTGCACACATACACAAGTGTCAATGTGTGTGTGTGTGTGTGTGTGTGTGTGTGTGTGTGTGTGTGTGTGTGTGTGTGTGTGTGTCTGTTGTGTGTGTGTGTATACTGCACGTATTGTATGTGAGCGAGAATGTGAGGTGTGCCAGGCGTGAGCACATGGCTGACAGTTCTCATTAAGCAGCAGACTGTGCGAGATGAGATGTACCGACACATGTTGTGGATCGAAATGACAAATATGTCTCTGTCGGTCGAGGCGGCTGCTCCCACAATGAGATGAGGTAGGTGGCAGAGACTGGCGGGGTGCATCACAGGTCTGTGACACAAATTACAGCCTATTTTGTCCGAGTGCTATGCAGCAGCCACACCTCAGTTGCATGTATGGTGGCACTTAGGTCCCCTGCAATATGATGTCAATGTCAGTGGTTTTGAGGACATGCTCTGTAATGTATTCCATTCCCATCTACAGATGTTGCATTGAAAGTCACTCAGCCTAATGAATTTACATTAATATGCACAACTGTAGGCTTTCTGTTGCTATGATTGCTTCCATTTTCTTCTTTTTTACCTCTGAGTTAAAGCAATTACCTGCGTTACTGCTGAACAGCAGCACATTTAGCCATGCAGTGATGTGTCAAACAGTGCAGTGTTGACCATAATGATCCTTTATTGGACCTGCTATGGTCCCTCACGCACCTGTGTTCAATGGCAGAGTATTCTTGTACCTCACTGTTCTACTGCTGCGTTGAGTGAGCACACTAATTGCTGAACTGAGCTCACAGTCATCACAATGCCACACTGCACCTCCCATATAACCAAGCAGGGCTGAAATAGTTATTGTATAGTAGTGTCTCCCTGAGGAGAAGTAGAAATAAATCCAGTGAGCTGGTAAAAAAAGACCCTGTTCTGAGCAGGTACAATATGTACAGTGCATGATACGGTCCATCAGGATTGATATTGGTCTCCAAAGACTGAAATCATCAGCAGTAAAACAAAAGTGCAATTGTTCAAACTTTGGCGTGACTGTGTAAGTCTAAATTTTGGTGTTTAAAAGTTGCTCGGAGGCACAGGAGCTCTATTGATGCAGGTGTTACATCTGAGGTGACTCATGGTTATATCACTTCAGCCCTGTTGCCAACTCTCTAATATAGAATATGGTGTTTACATGCGACTAAAACTTGGTGAATAGCTAACAGGCAATTATACCCACAATTTGCTGCCACCTGGATTGATCATAATTCTAATATTGTTGAAATTAAGGCCAACGCTATCGGCATTTCTGCCTCGTCATTATCCCAAATGAATTCGTTTTCCATTCTCCTCCAATGTCTCAATCTCTGCTTTTTCACTTAGAGTAGAGGAGTGAAAGTCCTTTATCCATCAGTATTGAGACCCAACTCCTCAGTGGAGGAACAGCCGCTCTTCTGTTCTGACATTTATCATTTATTGATGATGGTAATTGTTCTTGGCACCACTGAACAGAGCAGCCCAGACACAGTGGATATTAAGTCACTTTATCACCCTGAATGAAGGCTGTAGTTTACCCAGCATCAAACATCATATGACATTTTTGACGCTTTTCATCGTCATTTAGGAAGTAAGTCTTTTCTGTAAATGAAACTTATTCTCAAATTGGATCTGAGCCTCCCTTTCTGTGGCAGCCGGCGCATGAGGTGAAGTTGTACATCTGCTATACTAGGACGAACGGGATATTAAATGCGTCGTTTTCACTCCACAGGCAGATGGGAAGTGCTCATTGAACCTGTCCTTTCTTTAATTATTTTTGATGCCAGTAAGTGGGTTGAAAATAAACCGGCATCACCTGGCCGATGGGTAGCCCAGCTGCCAGAGTCTTTGCAGAGTAATTCTCCAAACAGTACGAGGCATATTCGGGGATTTGAACATGTTGTTTCAGAGATACATACATACAGATTGCTCGGCCAGATTGTGTTTTTCAGAGTAACTTCAGTGTTGATGAAAACATGAAGACTCAACTCAACTTAACTTTATTTATATAGCCTCGCGCTTTACTCTCAACCAGTTAATCCAAAGCGCTTTACGGCACTTCTCTGCTCTCTGAGAAATACTGAGTAAACGGAAGAAGAAAACAAACATAATGAAGAATGAAGAAGAAGAAAAGAAGAAAAGGAAATACAGAAATACGTTTCCAACAAGCAAAAGTGCAGTTTGAGAGAAAAAGAAAAAGAAAAAAGAAAAAGGGGGAGGATAAAATGTTCCCTTTTGTGATAAAAGAATTCACAAGAGGGGACATTGTGCCCAGATTGGGAAAAAACAAGTAGGTTAAATGCTGTGCTCCAAATAAAATGGCTTCAGTGAGCTGAAAAACATTGACTTTATGTCCAGTTGTTAAGGTCAGTCAGTTTGTTGTAGTTCTAATGCTCTAGACTGAGGTAGATCTGGGTGTCATCAGCATAACAGTAAACAGAGAGGTTGTGTTTTTGAATAATGTGACCCAATGAGAGCATATAGAAAGGACTTGACCAAGTCTGGCATCTTGATGAAAGTCCCAGCCGGTGGAGTTGCCAGTTGAAGATCTGTTGGATTAATATGAAGAAAACCAGATGGGTGTTAGACCAGATTAGCTGGGAGTTAAATTTTGACAAGCGCATTAGGAAATAAAAATAGCTACAATTAAATGTCAATAAGAATACTAAGAAAAATGAGGTGCTACTACAGTGACATGAAATCTTATATTGGCCAGTTTGGAGTTTTGTGTTTTTTGTTGACGTTTATATCAGCTTTCCACCAACATTTGCCTTGAGGGGAATCTACATAGGCAAATAATGACTGGGTCTCAGTCCAGAATTACTTCTCTGACCACTTACTTGGCAATCTACATAATTTTCCATTCTCTTATTCTTGGATTCTCCACATTTGGCTCAGTGTTTTGGTACAAATTTAAGATAAATGCCACAGATGACTGAATGCAAATCAAAACTGCTGATTATGATAATTGCCTTCCTAAATATTTAATTTTATTTTGCTGTTATATTGTTATTTGGGTAACACAGGAGTTTCAAGTGAATCAGAATGTATGAAAAACAGGAACAGAGAATAGTGAGGACAGAGAAAGGGTAATAAGGGTATGAGAAAGCGTACACTGATAGTTATCACTCATGCCATTCTGCCAATTCTATTCAGCAACTCAACTCTGAAATCACTTTCTCCCATTAATATTCTCTCATGATTTTCCAAGGGTGTTATCTGTTCAAAAAGCTGAACGGGTGAGTGGGAGGTCCTTTGAGGCTGAAAAAGCCGCAAGAAAATGAAGTGATTTGAATATTAACTAGGATGCCCAGAAAACTGTGTCCTGGGCCAGTTGCTGGAAGCGCAAAAGCAAGTGAGGTGGAAGATAGGAAGAGCTGCAAAGGAAGTGCAGATGCCAGTGCAATCTGATATAAGCCTGATAAGAAATCAATTAGCTGCACCAAATATCAGCTTTGTTTATCTCCACCATCTACAGATCTACATTAACTTTAACAGCCTGCGGGTGTGTCGGTGATCCAGAAATGTGCAGGATTGCTGCAAATCAGCTTCATGTGGACATAATGTTGATCCCATCAGTCCATGGAGAATATTTCAGAGGTTCCGTCTACAAAACAAGAAGATCAGAAATGATACCTGTGTCGGCCTCAGTGTAAGATGAAATAAATGAAATAGGAAAACAATCTTGCCATGGTATAAAACTAGGAGCAGAGTGAAGTTTAATCCTATCAAAGGGAGAAAAAAACTTCAAGATGAAAATATTGTGCATGTTGTATATTAAGTAAATGTATTCCTGTGGATTTCTGACTAAAATCAGTAAGAAAGAATGACTACGTGATTGTGTGATTTGAATATTAGATGATAAATATTATAGTAGTTTTCTTTTGTGCTTTCTACTGCCTGATGTGTATATTCTAAAATGTCTTAATGGAAAACCTGTTGGTCCTTCTGTATTACCATGCCCTATCATCGCCATTGCTTCCTTACAATCAGTGCTCAAAAATCCATTAAACACATAAAAATGTAAATAGTTTGATCATTTCTGTCTGAACACTCATGTGGTAAATGTTACAAATACTTATGAGCTGAGTTGAAGTTTAAGATAAACAACATTTCCTTTTCTAAAAAGAAGCTAATGACAGCTGAAGTGGTCTTTCCACTTAGAGGAAAGAGCAGAAAATGACTCTTCAAAGATGATGTTTTTGAAGAAGGCGATGAGTCCACCTCTCCTTGGCTGTCAGGGACACAACATGACATTGCAAGCAATCCTATCTCTGCTGCTACAGATAATAGCAGGCCTGATTCCTGATCAAGGGGAGTGCTGCCGAGAGCAACTGAGAAGGACTGTCTGAGTCCCAAATGCAACCTTTTGGCATGAGGCTTTTGACAGATCAATTACACCATCTTGTCCATGCCACCCGCGGTAGCTGGGTGGGTTGGAAAAAAAAAAAGGCTGGCATAGGCTTGTGGATGAATAGCAATTCTGTCTTCTAGGTTGTCGGAAACAGTGGTGAATGGGTCCAAGCTTGTGGTGTTGTGCCTGAGCATAGGGTTACACATAATCGAGTCTTTGAGAGGAGGACAGAGGCTGAATGGGGAGCCAGGATATCATTGGTTCTATCTTCTGGGCTATTGTATTTGTGTCAGTGTGGTGAATGCCCAGAGACAGGCAAAGGTATGGAAACATCTGAGACATTATCTCTGACTGACAGCTGATACCACCCAGGGAGAGAACGAGGCATTAAATACTGACAAGGTTTGTGCGTATTGAAGCCATGATGGAGGAATGCATCTTCGTGTGAAGGTTTTATTTTCTTTTACTGAAGTCTAAGTGTGTCTCTCTGCGTGTGATGCTTGTGCCTTTGTAACTTTTGCGCATGCATGTGAATGCGAGGCGATGTGATGACACCCAACCGGCGGCTATCTGTCTCTTCCATTCCTTGCCACGGCTTGGTGAGTTGTTGAATATTTCATCAGTGCTGGTGGTGCTGGGTTCTGCTGGGAAGGTGTGGTTTGGTTTTCACCTCAGGTAGCCTTAACTTGCCTGGTAAAATGAAAGCACAAGTGCAAGAAAGTTTTCCCAATCAATATTTCAAACAAGACTGAAACAAACCACTCTGTCATCCAGACTTTTAAAGAAGTCAGTGTCAGTGGTGGGAGAGCAAAAGTTGCAGACAGTTCGAGGACATCCGATCAACAAAAGGCCGGCTAATAGAGTTTACCTGCGAGTCTGCTGCCTCAAGCGAACTCCGTACACCAATGGTGTGCATAAATCTGCTTTAATATGTCCTTGGGACATACATTGGGTCGTGCACACACACACTCTCACACCCATGCACGATCACACGCACACTGACATACAAACACACACAAAAAAGAAGACCAATGGGTGTGTACAGATGCTGCCCTCGCAAATGGCCACTTTTCTATTCTAAGGTTTCAGTTCATGTGAGGATAAGTAAGCTGGGAGGATCACACACAAATAGGCAGATGTGTACACAGAGACACACATGGGCACACAAAATGATAAAGGGAGAGAGAGACTCGTTTTTGTTTTGACAGGGAAGTCTATGAGTAAGTAAGCCAAATGAAAGTCTATGAAAAGAATACATTGACTTCAGAGAGGCAATTTCAGACAGAAAATGGGTGGCGTTACAGAAGAAAGCAATGCTTAGTGGAGGTATGAGCACTAAGTACTGAGATAGAGGGATAGGTAGATAGACAGCCTGGGTTTGATTCCTGCCTGGGCCCTTTGCTGCATGTCATCCCTTCTCTGTCTCTCCCCTGTCTCTCTCCAGCTATCCCTATCAAAAATAAAGCAGAAAACCCCCCCAAAAAAATCTTTAAAAAAGAAATCATTGACAATTTTATCTTCCTTCTGTGGCTTTGAACAGCAAACAGACAGGTGTATTACACTAGCCCGACAGAATCATGTGTGGATCCAAAGATAAATCGAGAACAAAGCATGGAGGATTGTGACAGCCACAGAACAACTTCCTATGAAACATTGCTTTTGGAGCAGAGCCTCTGCCCAAAAATTGATACCTACAAAATGAACTAACCCAGAATTTGTTGTAACATCTTAATATATCATCTGCTAATGTATCATCTAAATCTGAGATGCTGCAGGCTACAGGTTGTCAGAAGAATATTCATGATGTTTGTGGATATGAGGTGATTCTCCTGTGACAGACTCGACATATTGGTCCATCAATGCTCCCTTCTGGAGGCAGTAATGACAGTCCAGGATAGGATTCATAAATCAGATGTCGGTGGGGAGGGTGGCTGACATTGATGCATGCAGGGGCATTGAAAACACAGCAGAGGGAGAGCAAAAGACAAGGAGACATGTTGAATGACTTCTTATGCAGAAGGCAGTGATTAGTAGTACAGGAAGCACAATAATGTGTGGCATTGGTGTGGGATATACAATGCAGGATTTGTAGTTGCCGAAGGCTGCAGTATATCTGCATAATGCCTCATATGAGCTGCATAGCTCCACAATGACAAATACATACACATGCATGCAAACCACAGTCTCCCATGCTTGCACATACAACTAGACGTGCATTTTCATGCTTACACAACCTTAGCTGTGTTGTGCCTTCAAGGTCATTCCCATAGTGAGTCACATTACCATAAAGCTGAGGTTGAATGGTGTTGATCAAACACATTCCTGTCCCCTACCCCGAAGGATCAAAAAGAAGGTGGACTACATTATCTTAAAGGCCAGGCCTATCCTCCTATACTTTATTAAGACATTAGCTGTAAAATACCTGCTAAGCCCACATTCATCACTGTGGCTTTATGAGACAATAAAATCCAGTGGTAATTTATTCGTATACTATAGAAGGACAAAGACTGACATTTCTAAATTAGCTCAGTATGTAAATCTATGTGGGTGCAGCTTGACCTCACTGTCCCTTCACTGTAAAATGGTGAACGCCAATGTGTTGCTGGTGGAAACAGGAGACAACAACTGCTCCACTCTTGCACTCTGTGAGCACCTGTGGCTGTGGCTCAGTAGGTGGGGCAGGTTGTACTAATTAAATAATCATTAATCACAGAGTTGGGGGTTTGAGTCCTCCTCTTGTCAAAATCAACTTGACAAAAGTGCTAAACTGAATGAATGCAGTCCATTTGCAATTAATCCGGTTGATGGTGGTTGAGCGCCGATGAGAAATTTGCTCAGAGAACGAAAACTACAACTTCAAAAAGGCTGGGACGCTGTGTAACACATAAATAAAACAGAGTGTGACAACTTGCTAATCCTTTTCGACATTTACTCAATTTAAAACTGTAGAGACAATATATTTAATCACCCCATTAGCTTCATTGATTTTTGTAAATATATGCTTACTCTGAGTTTGATGCCAGCAACACAAACAAGCTTCAAACAAGTTGGGACAGGAGCAACAAAAGTCTGGGAAAGTTGTGTAAAGGATACATGTGCTCAGGAATATTTTGTAGTGAACACGGTTCATTTGCAAATGATTGCATTCAGTTTGTATTTACCTTTCACATAGCGTTTGGGAATCAGGGTTGTACCATGAACTGCATTACATTCTGCTACTCATCACACATTCTGTTCTTTTTCAAACAATCATTTTCATAAAGAAGTGTGAATGATCAGAAAACTTTTGAAACTTGCCAGCTTTCCATTAAATTTCTGTTGCGTTGCTGCTCACCCATAAAAACAGAAGATAGATTTTGAAAATATGCTTGTAGTGGAAATACACGATGCATAGAGCACCAAATTTCCTGTCCGGGAGATTAGATTTATATCTGTTTCAAAAAACAATACACTGTGAGATACAGTGTAGCTAGTGACCTCATTTCTCATTCCTGTTCTCTTATATAATGCAGTTTGTTGTGATGGCACAAGATATTCAAGACTGAACTGAATACATTTTTGCTTCCAGCTTTGACTCTAATCCAAAGTGCATGGTTAAGTGCTTTTTTTTTTCGTTTTGTTTTTAACACGTGTGGCACAAATCTTCAGTTTGAATCCTGTGGCTGCTAAGGTTGCATTCCTTGTTTTCTGACAAAAGCAATTTAATGCCTCGTGTCTGGGTGGAAAGATTGTTAACACACGGGAGAGGTGGGTGAAACATCCCATGTGTGCGCCAACCAAACACTCGCGCTCAGTCAGAGGAAATGTAATCTTCTGCTAAAGCCTGAATCACACTGTTCAGGCCCAGCAGTGAATGATGTTGGTGAACAAGTCTCAGAGGGTAGCAGAAAAGATCAACCTCAACAGATTGGCCCTGGTTCCTCTCACAAATGATTGATTGCCAGGTAAACAACATTACCATTTTAAATCTGCCCGTAGGGTTTCCTGACTGGATGGCTAATTGATTAAAACTGCAGCACCCATTTAAATCAAATTTTTTCCTCAAGATCATGGATGAGTTTTTAACAAGAATGCATTTAGATCACCTGGCTCTAATGGATGTCTATTGTAATGTTCCCAAGGCACAATGCTATATGCACTGTATGTTGACAAAAACAGTAAGCACACATGACTGGCCTTATTGATATGGTATTGGTAGTATAATGATTGAAATCCTCCAAATTTAACAATATAAAATTGCAATAATAAGGAGCGGTGCTCTGCTCATTTAGCTACCTCTAGATGCAAGATTGGTCAGTACCATGAAAGACAGGCCTTCCATAGTCTGCACTCCACCTGACCCACACACTCAAAACAAGTCACTACAGGAACAGAAATCAGAAATTGCATTCGAGATCCAAGTTCAACCTATATGCTTTCAAAAAGCGACATGCCCATACTTTTTTGACACAAATGTGGCCAAAATATTCAAAGAAGGACAGCTTTCAAAGAACAATTAGTCTACCGTGTTGCAGTCACACTGTCTGTTAACGCCTACTCCAAAAGTGGCCCATGTCAGGCCTTGCCTTCCTATATCCAAAATAAATATGTTTGCATCTTTGAGCGTGATGTAAAGCTCTTCTGGGTCATTTCCTAATTCCTTTTGCTCTCCAATGCTGCACCTTCATGTGTCAGAATCTTTGTGGACAGGAATGCACAGATAGAAAGTTTTGTGTGTAATGATTGTTGCCTAAATGTCTCAGTGATGCCTCATTTATCATTGTAATTCATGCATCCTTTTATAAACAGATCTTTTTTGTCTTGCATTTTAATGCTGTAGATGGGTTCAGGGGTCCTGGCCATAGCAGTAATATATCTTTATTAAACTTTTCCCCTTGTTGCACTTTATCTTATACACTAATTTTTCACTGTCATGCCAAGTGTAACTTATTTTTTGGATGAACTTGATTAATGTGTGTAAGGAAACAGTATCAGTATCAGACAAAACCTGAAAGTTGTGCTCCTCTGCTCAATTTGTTTGACAGTGAAACTGATTTGAATTCAATAAAAACTGAACTGAAAAACAGACATTTCAAATTGGCCATATTTGTGACTTCCTGTGCTGTCCAATTTTCGCCTATGTGTTGGCACTGACATTATTTCCTAAGTGATTATTGTTTCTCTCTGAATGTATCGTACTACCATCTTCAAAGTTTTCTCGGGGAGGCATGCCCCCAGAACCCCCTTGCAGCACCAGGACTCATGGTTGCAGTATTTCTAAAATCCTGGCTACGGCCCTGATCTCTGCCTCCAAATAAGCAGCAGAAGTGGGAAATCAGGTTATGCTATGCAGAGGCGTTTAACATCTCTTCCCCTGCTTCAAATCACTGTGTCACCCTCCCACATAAAAAGAGCTGCATAAGATATTCATGCGTGCCAGTAACCCAGATTCTTAAATGTTTTATTTGGCTGCTTGTCTCCTGTTGCTGAACAGGGCCTATGGAGGCTCATCTCAGCGAGGCCTCCTCTCACCGCTTTGAAGTCTGGACTGAGGCTGTGTTTGTGTGCACGCATATGTGTTTGTTAATAGGAATGAATGTGCATATCTTTATTTTTGAGTGCCCTATAATGATGCCTGCCATAAAAAGTATTTCTGGAGCGATGCTTATCATGCATCAAAGTAGGGCACAGACCTGCAGCCCAGCATAATAAACTCTTGTAGAATGGTTAGGTGTGTGTGAGCATGGTCACACTGGCACTGGATATGAGTAGGTTACCAAAACAGAGACAATCTAAACCACAGCATATTGCATTACAAGTGAACTGACACTGGTAAGGATCAAAATCTACGCAACTGAAGGAATAACTCATGACTATCAGAGTCTCAGTTACTGACAGGATGACCAGCAAGAAGCCTTCCAGATACTCCTTTGGACCTGGTGTAACCTGAGTCTAAGGAAAGAGTGAGAAGAGCAGGTGATCAAGTGTGCTACAGACTATTATTTAAGTAAGAGAACATGTAACCACTGGCCGTTTACATGCATATGCACATACTCTGCATACACAAAAATATACCCTTATGAACACAAACTGAGCATTTAGATTGACCTAAATATAGAGGTAGAGACAGGGGAGATGAAGGTTAAGGAAGAGAGGAGACAGGAGTTTAAAGCCTCATTGTCCCTCTCTCACATTACCTTGTTCTGAGTACTGTCTCCTGTGTGATGTCTCATTCACTGGTTGCTTTTATTCACTTTCAAATCTTACACTGAGGCATCAGCAGCATCCCAGCATAATGCACTGCTTGTTTACTCCTGCAGCAAAGAGCAAGTCTTGGCTCCAATATAAAAAAAAAAAATCAGACAGGAATGGAGGGATCTACAACAATACCGGTTTGTGATTATCTAAAGCCGAGCACTGCTGTCTACAATCAGTGGGTATTCACAGTGGTTTCATGCATGTATGTCACAGTTCATTTTACATTGCTTTGGGGAGAAGAAGGAAAGCGTACATAGTCAAACTTTGGTTTCATTCCCTGTGTAGACATTAAGACTAGAAATTAATGCTCAGACAATAGCAATGCAAAGCTAGCAACAAATTACAAGAAGCTGCTAGAAAAAAGCAACCTTCTTTTTATATGTTAATATTACAATTATGCATTGATTACTTGTGCATGGATGATGAAAAGAAATAAAAGGCTACAAGCTACTGATTGTCAACTGCCAGCAGTTCAACAATCATCTTAATCAATGAGGATATAATGTTTTTGAAACATGGAACAATCTGTGAAGAGGGTGGATATCGTATGGCTGCTGGATACCCATCACTTCTGCTGGGTTAAGACTGACACAAAAGCATGTCCACTGCACTTTAAGATCCCTGGAGGACATCCTCACCTGTCACTCAAAGATGTTCACAATCACTGGTGGCATTATCAGGTGTGAAAGGTAATAGCAGACACTATTTGCAAAAGGATCAGCCAGAGGAAGCCAATACAGCCTTTAAAGCAGACAGCTGACAGCTGATGGCCCAACTGAGAAATCATCTGAACTGCACACAGCAGTGACCACACTTATGCCAGAGATGTAGTGGGGGAGTCTGAAACTGTTCTGTTGGACAATAGGATGGAGGTACATGGAGCTGGCAGGTGAGTGCCAGATGCAGGCGTGGTGTGTCTGCACATAAATGGTGGCTTCAGAGGCTTCGCAGTGTAAACTCTCCATAGGGCCCTTAAGCTCCTTGTTAGCACAGGTGCGCTGCAGGAAAAAGCCATTAAGAGCAATACAGTGGCAGCAAGAGAGCCTTTAAAAAAGCCTCAAAAAGCTTTGGATCAAGAGGGTGGGTCCAGAGAAAACAGTGAAAATGGTCACTTGGTCACTGGCCTCTAAAAGGCATAGATATGCTTGTGACATTGATGATGTGCATTGCAAAATGTGAGCTCACCTGCAGTCATGTGCCATTAACACAAGTAATCTATAGTAGCAACTCTTTTGTGACTTCTCCCATCAGAAAGGGGAGAAAAGTTTTTGAGTATGGCTCTGCAAAAATCAATGAAAATGTACTTTGCCACTTTCGTGATGAACTCAGACTGCAGGATTATTCCGCTATTAACATAGAAACTGTTGGACTTCACTATGCTTTGGTGTGTTTCTGTGTGTGTGCCGAAGAAACAAGAAAACCAGTGAGAGTGTGTCAGAAGATGCTGAACGTGAAAATCAAGCCTGACAAGCCAGTTCACTCTCCAAATCAATCACCTAACTGATTGGCCAGACACCATCCACGATGTACAAAATCTGTGTTTCATTAACTGACTGGTTAACAGTATGTGTGTCATTTCAAATCGAATTGACTTGAAGTCACTGTAACAACTGGCTATGGCTAATCTGATTGAAAACACAATTTTGCTTTTAAAGGATTTGCTGAGCTAACCAAAAGATTAACCTTGTGCATTGAATGCAAAATGTGGGCATTGTAGCAGAAACAACCAACTAATCAGCCTGACTCAGCCTGCAATCCAGAAATATTGACGTGCTCCTTCAGAATGACCCACCAATCGGCCACCATTTCGATATTCATTCTTTTCTTCACAGTTTTCTTTTCTTTCTTTGTTCGTTGTTTTTTCTTCTCTCCTTCCTTGTTACCTTGTTTTTCCTGGCCCCCCTCTTGACCCTCTTCCTTTCTTGTTTCATTCCCTTTTCATCCCAATAAACTTCTTTCATCCTTTCATTATCCTTCCTTGAAATGACTTGTTAAATTGGCAAATCAACTGACCAGACAGGGGGAATTGCATTATGGTAAAACAACTTGTAAATCCTACAGCATTGCCCTTACATCACCCAGTTTCATACAATCACACAACCTACCAATCAGACAAATGTGCTCTGATTGCGAGAAATATCACAGTGAGTCACTCGCCTTCTTTTTCTTTGTACACTTCTCATTTATTTTTTGTCCTTTTTCTTTTTTAACCTTCAGTCCCCTTACCAATCTTCTCTAATCCTTCCTTGACTTCTTCATTCAGTCATTCTTTCTTACCACCTGCTCCTCCTTCCTCCCTCCCTTTCTCCACTGCTTGCGTACCTGACAGAGGCAGGGGTTGGTTGCATCTTATGAGCAGTGAGTCACTGGTGAAGCAGAAAAGAGCGCCCCCTGTGGTACTGAGTCAGCCTCCAGCACAATTTTTAAAAGTATATTCCCTAATCCCTACAAGCAAAAAACAATCCACAGTATAAAGTCAAAGTATTCATGGACAAACACCACTGATGTTTTCACATTTTGTCATGGCCGCAGTATTTCTAAAATCCTGGCTCCAGCCCTGATCTCTGCCTCCGAATATGCAGCAGAAGTGGGAAATCAGGTTATGCTGTGCAGAAGCATTTAACATCTCTCCCCCTGCTTCAAATGTTTAGTAAAGCTTCTTTTCCTAAGATTGATCCCTTTCTTGTATAAATGATGTGTGGTCTCTCCCCTTTTGTTTTTCCTGGAGCAAGGCTGAGATACAACCTCTAATCTTTTTACTTTTCATCAAGACTATTTAGGTTGTTCCACTTTTTTAGGATAAGAAACAACATATTGTTCCAGACTTTCTTGTTGCTGGCAGAAGTTTTATCAGCAGTGTGAAGTGTTTGAGTAAATGTTCAGTACATCGTTACTTTAGCCTACTTAAGTATCTTTTTGACAACTTTGTACATTGACTGAGTATCAATGATATTATTCACTCTATTCCTCTTTTTTTATATACTTTCTACTCATATATATTTCAACTGACAAGAATCTTTGCTCGTTAAATCTTGCATGCTACCCAAACCTTTTCTGCAGGATATTGAAGGTACTAAATGTGCAGGATTTCATACATCATTGCTTTAAGACATGTCTATGAGGCTACTATGTGAACGTGAGTGCAGTTGCAGCTTGTTATTTTTGCAAACCTCTCAGTCAATCCGGCAGCACGTGTTCCATCAGGCAGCTGAGGACAATGGCTGCAGCCAGCATTTCCAGTGCCAGCACTGACCATCATCCATGGCCTCATTTAAAAGAAATGCTTTTGTTTGTTAGTACACACAATGACTCCTGCAGCATGAACAGTCTACTTTGTTTGCCAAGACCCAACAAAATAAGCACCTTCAAGAGTTCAACTTCAAATTGATAAAGCAACTTGCGGCAGTGTAAATCACAAGTTAAGTGATGTCAATATGGGCAAAGATTCTTTAGCAATCTAAGAACCACTATGATGTAGACTGTATGTGGCTGTGCAATGTTATTGATGATATTAGCTTATGTTAACTAGCTTACAGCTTGCACGTCAGCAAGCTATAGCTGAATGTAATAGCTAGAGGGGTGTACCATCTGTACATGGTGAATCGGGGCATTTAGCTGTGAGTTTGTGATGACATATCTATCACTGAGTTTCACTGCATTTAGATACACTTAGATACAATAAGAGGGAAATATAAAAAAAAAGAAAAATTGGAAAGACCAACACTATCTACTCTAGTCATTGATAAGTTTAATAAAAGTATAAAAAGCAATCAATTATTGCAAAATATAGGTACATTGTTTTAATCAAAAGATTGGTCTCCTGTCGGTTCAGTCCTACAGAAAAGGCTTTTCTGGGGAAATGTCACTGCTCCGACCTGTGTCTGTTTTTGTTTTCATGGTCTGTTTCTGTCTGTTCTGGTTGGTATGCCGTGACCCCTGTTGCCAAAGCAATCAACACCTTGCAGAGAGAGAGCCACATACGCACGGGCTGGCTTGTACCAACACTCAATGCCATGGTTTCTACAATTCAACAAGTCCAGACATCCATGAAAGCCCCTGGTTGATGCAATCCTGGCACATGTGAACATCAGGGACATGCTCAAAGATCCCAACCTGATTGTTTCTGCAGTACTGAACTGAACTAAAACATACGGATACATGCAGATTTAAGATTCAAATAAAATTGTATCACGCTCACTTTGGAATTTCAAGTTGGACAATTTAGAGGAAATCATACTAACAAGAGAGCTAGTGTGTGTGAGAGACCTTCAATATTATATTGTAGGTCTGGACTTCATAAAGGGAAATATGGATCCCAAGTGATCCCACCTCATCAGAGAAAAAGGATTTGTCCCATTCATGAGAAGCCCTAAATCAACTTTATGGCTATCTGGCACATACTGCTGAGGACATGGGTCTCTCGAAAACCTTGCCATCTCTGATGAAGATATCATTAAGGCTTAACACTTCCCTACCTGCATCTGCTGCTTGCGAGTGGATTTTTGGCACCGCTGGCCTAATTTTCAGTACAAAGAGAGCTGGTATAGATGGGAAGAACTTTGAGAAGCAGCTTTTGTTGAAGCTGAATAAAAAGATCCCCCCTCTGAGACTGAGGCATATCAAACCAGAGTAAGCTCAAACCATTTAATTTCATTTATCCGTCTTAATGAAGAGACCTTTGTGAAGGATATTGGTTTACTTTTCGAGCCCCTTTTGACCACTTGAGCCTGAGTGGCACTTGATTCTGGTCATGGGCTCATTATTTGAAGAGTGACTGCTACATGCTACAATGCTATGTTGCAAGTCTTGGTGTTATCCTACATTCAGATCTAAGCTTCACACATCCCACATTAACAGGGTAACAAAAACATTTTTTCACCTCAGAAATATAGCTAAAGTCTGACTGTTTATCAATCAAAAAGATGCTGAAAAACTGATTTATGCCTTTATTTCAAGCCAAATCAATGACTGTAATGCACTATTGGTCTCCCAAAAAAGGTTTTAGCTGCTCTGAACTTGATTGTTAAGTTCTTGTCCTTGTATACAGAGCCCTTAATGGACTTGGACCAGGCTACATTGCTAAATCCCATGTTCACAATTTGCCTTCAAGAACACTGTGTTCATCTGCTGCTGGTTTATTGGAGGTTTCCACCAACATTCAGGGCAGGCTAAATACTTTTGGAGTAGTGTTGAGATCAGATACTAAAGACTTTTACGTGTGCAGTTACCAGGTACTCTTTATACGTCTGGGTATGATGTTGGTGTATAAAATCTGCTGTTGACAGACTACCAAAAGCTCCTGTATTTCTGCTTTTTCTCAGCAGTCCGGAGTGAACTGAAGACATTTCCAAGCATCCCTCCAACAGCAGGAACTAAAAGGTTTAAGAGCTTGGAGACTTTCGACCTTGTATATTTTGTAAACTTCTTTCCTGTTGACAGTGATTAATTTCAGGTAAAAATACAAGGTCACAGGGGCAATAAAGACGCCTGATCACTGCACAAAACATGAAAAGACAGGTACAACCCATTCAGCCTGCATGCTACAGCCTTGGATAATGGCGAGACAAAATCTGTCAGGGGAAAAAAAGAGACGTGAACACTATCCCTGTATCATCAACACAATACAGACATTATAAACAAGAGGCATTAATCATTGTCAAATGCTTTGAAAGGCTGCTTCTGGTGCGTAATTATCCAATAGGCCTTGTTTATGTTTGGGCCCTTTGACTTAATTCTCATGAGAATGAAGGTTAATGACACGCCGCCTCGTTTACTTACTTGCATGTTAAAGATCTGCCTCCAGTTAATTATAATATATTGTTACATGTTGACAAGAAGTTGGGATGAGCCTTTGAGAAATGCCCCATAATGACAGGAGGTCATATAATATAATATATGGACATTCAGCTCTTTCCTGTGTGTGTGTGCGCGCATACATGCATCTAACCTTTGTCTATGCATGTGTGTGTTGCTAGACTAAGAGAAGAAGGATAATTAAACATGATATAAAGGGCATCCCTCACAGACACAGTAATTGCTGGCATGAAAGTAAAACTCATTACGGAATATTAATGAGGATATTAGTCATCAAAATAGAATCATTTCAGATGAGGTTATCAATCATTTGTATTCTGTTAATATTGACATTCCAGGTAACAATGTCCTGTTCAAAAAAGGGTCCAGTGTCATGGCATACGTTTAGAATCCAGATTGTTCCTCTTCGAGATCTCTCTTTGTGCTCCTATGATCGATAATCTGGTCAAAGGATTAAAAAAACTTAAATTAAGCACAAAGCTATATAATATATAGCTTTGCTAATCTGCCAAATCCATAATATGGATTTGGCAGATTAGTGCAATCCTGTGGTAGAAGAAGGCCACCCATGCAGCAACATGTTGATGACAAATCAAGGTCATCTGAGGGACAAAATCCAAATTTGCCTTTGTATTTAGATTAGGAGGATAAATGAACGGATAGACTTGCATTCAGTTTATCATCGGTCAGTGTGTGTGTCTGTGGGCATGCGTACGTGTATGGGGATGGATATGTTACACCACTGTAATCCAACAATCCTACCTCATCTGTCTCTGTCTGATGCTGGATATGAAGGCCAATTGGCATTCACAAGATAGGGGGCTAAAGCTGGGGTGATCTCCCTCCACACATACATCATCCAATCTCATTTGTCCATGGATTGACAGATAATAGGAAATAGTGTGTGCATGTGTTTGTGATCTCACATATCTGTTGTTTCTCGGCAATGACTTCTTCTAGAGTCAGCAAGTATTTGGTATGCTCAAACATTCACATTGTTATTGCCATAAATTCTACTCTGTGCATAAGGGTTAATATAAAGCAGGATTATCACATCGCATTGTATAATCAAAAAACATTATTTCGAGTTAAAAATCAGCTATTTCTATTGTTTTTGTAAGATGGAACAAGTGCTCAGTGATTTTTCAGTGCATTGTACTGAGCGCTTTACAGTAGGGGCTGCTTTAACTGGGAGAGTAGTGCTGCAGCTTTCTTAGGCAGGAAAATGAGTGATCTTCCCATCACTCTAATGAGGATGGATAGCATTCTGTTAAGCTTCGCTGCCGTTTTTTTCACAAACACAAACAGTGGCTTTATGAATCACAATCGCGCAGCTCTGAATGGGAAGCAGCAGAAATAAATCACATGCATCACTGAGGGATGGTAAGTAGATGTATTGTCATCATTTGAATGCAACGAGAAAGAATAGCTTTGATGTTGAGGAATCTGTGTGCTTCAAAGTTATTTTTATTTAAGCTAGTGCCGCATAGATAAAGGCTTACCTGAACCTCCTAGGTGAGGTAATTTTTCCAGGATGTATGAATTATGGATAATGCAATGAAAATAGCTTTTACTTGTGTGAAATTTATCTAGAGTAATATTTCCTAACACCTGAATAAACAGAAATTCATATACTTAAAGACAGGATATAAAACTCTTGGTACACAAACCTTTAAGCTTTAAGACTAGATGTTGATTTAAGTTCTGCTTTTCACATTCACATTTCTTTTTAATGGTTATTTTTGTGTAACAGGCGATGTAACATATACACATTGGATAATCTCGGCCTTTTATCCATCCCCCGCTCCAACTGCAAAAGAAAAGGCGATCGGTCCTTTGTGGTTTTAGCCTCAACTCTCTGGACTCATCTTCCTGAATACATGAGATTTGCTGAATCTTTGGACTGTTTCGAGCAACTTCTCAAAACTCAAAACTGCCTTTGTTTACAGAAAATAAAGCTTTACTGATTTACTTTTTAGCATGCTAACATTTACTAACTAGCATTAAACACCACGGCTGAGGTTGATGGAATGACGTTAGTGTTGCAGATATTTGGTCATAATCCTAACTGTTGGTCAAATGAAAAGTTTGACCCAATGACAGCAGTAGATGATAAGAGAATCACCAAAGTCATTACAATTCATGGATGGACACCAAATTTCATATTGATGCATCCAATAATTGTCCAGACACTTAACAAAGCATTATCTTATCTTATCTTAAAACCGAGAAATGTGAACCTCTCTGTGGCATGAGAGGAAAAGTCATGGGAACAATCAGTCCACAGAGTCGGATTCATCTCCTGGTGACGATGAAAGTCTGCACAAAATGTCCTTGCAATCCACTCCATAGTTACAGTTAAGTTTAGGCCAATTTGAAGGACAAATTGTCTCACCGACAAATTGACATTGGCATTCATAGAGCCATACCAAAGAATAACATGGCCTGTTAAGCCCAGGACCTTGTCTATAACAAGGCATGCCTTTGCTGCAGTGGGTGCATGTGTGCTGTCTCATAGAGAGGAGAGCTGATCCCACCATTGGGCCCTTCATAACAAGCAATCACCACTGTCTCCTACACACACGCTTCAAGCATAAAGGATGTACTTGTGACCTCTGTGTTATGGTACAGCCATAGTCTTAACCTCCTAAATCAGCAGTGTGTGTGTCAGCCACCACGCTGGAAATAACCTATTTCACAGGGGATGAGAGGCTAATCTCACTGTAATAACTGTTTATGACACTCATACTACACTCATGTATTGTTGAGTGTGTGTGTGTGTGTGTGTGTGTGTGTGTAGCAAGTCAAAGGCTTCTGATAAATGAAATGCCTCCATTAACTCTCTTTTTCTCACGTTGTATTGCTGACCATTTCCCTTTTTTTTGCCTTTTACCTTCAAAAACAAACCATTAGAAATCTTGTCAGACACGCTGCTCCCATGCATCATCGCTCTTTCTTTTCTCTTTCCTCTAACTGATGAATGAACAACAATGCTGATCAAAGCTGACATCCAAAACTTAACAAACAGCAGCATAGGCGCATCTATTCACATTTAACCACTTACGGAATAACAGGTGGCATCCAGGTGGTGCTGTTGGCCTCTTGTGTTGGCAGCAGTAACCCATTTGGGGGTCATACCAACAACATGTCTCCTACACAGTGACAGTAAAGATAGAAATCCACTGTAAACATCCAGTGAATGGCAACATTGAGCTAATGGTTCGATATTTGTTTCCTGGAAGCTGTTTTGAGTGTATGTGAGCTCTCATGGCATATGTAGGAATGTAGTGCAGAGTGTGTGTGGTTGTGTTGTGTGTCTCAGAATGAATTGTAGTGACTCTGTGGCATCAGTCTTAAATAGCATTATGTCTCAACATACATATGACCTCCTCACAAAAATGTGAATTTTTAATAAGAATGAAATTGGCCTGTCGTGTCTGCTTGTTAATGCTCTGTATTATTCAGACATGTAGCAATACTTTCTATGGCAATGTTTTACACGAGTCTAAGACACGTTCCTTGACTTCCTGGACGATAGATTGTCTCCTCTATTAAAAGGCCCTGGTTGTCTTCTTGTTTGCCTGCTAACAGAAGCAAAAAAGTAAACACTTTATTTAAGATTTCACATTACTTATTCTTAGAGAATCTGACAGCCCGATCAATATTTTTGAGCATAAACAAATCTCTTCTGTAACAAGACAGATCCAAACTCTAATCTTAGAGAGAGACCAGCCCACTCACTGTCTTTCTCATCAGTCATTGTTGCAACTCGCACAAATCAAGGGTTTGATTGGTTTCTCCAGGGACACACACACACACACACACACACACACACACACACACACACACACACACACACACACACACACACACACAGAGCTTATTCCAACACGTGTATGCACAGTTGTGTACAGACACACACACACAGAGCAGATGCACTAGAACGCACACATCAGGCCCACATCAAAGCTTCACACGCTCATTAGTATGCAATACAGCCCATCTCCTCTTAAGAAATGAGTTGGTAATTGATGACGTTATCAGTTCCGCAGCAGATGATGACGAATGCCATTACTAAAGGCACTCATTTGTTTGGAACGTGGCAATTCAGTTATCATTCTCCTGTCTGTTTGGTTATTTTCTGTCAGAGACACCATGTCCTAACAGATCTTCAAGGAAAACAGCTATTAGGAGCTCGCCATGCAATCCAAGGCTTTCACATCCACCAATTTTCCCTGCAAAGCAACCGCAAACACTCAGATTACTCAAAGCAGCGAGAGGTTTTTTTTTAGCTTTTGAAGACACCCCACCCTCAATCAGCCCCCAACTTCCCCTAAAGCACAATCGATGCTTACCAACAAGGTTGCCTAGCACCAGTTGCTTAGTAACCACCAGTCCATTGCTTTCTACTACAGAGCGTCTCACTAATTCTATGTCAGAGCTAAATTTAGAAACGCCTTTGATTTATCCCCCTCACTGGATTGACAGAAGTTGGCTGCACAGAAGGAGTCTTTCTCGAACGGTAGCACGCTTGATTTTCACCCTCGGCGCTGTCTTTCTCTGTCTGAAATCAAAAGCTGCCAGCTGTTATAAACAGTACAGTCCCATTAAATCAGTGCCAAGATGGAAAAATGATTCATTCCTGTCATCTGTAGGTTAGTGCTACTGATTACAACCAATCAGATGTTACTGCTGCTGGTTGACAGATAAAGAGGAATAGCTGTCGTTATGTCTCAAATGTCAATCAGTAACAAATGCAGTTTCTATGCAATAAACACACCATCATCTTGATTTAATAATGAAGTTGATCAAAGCACATTGTGGCTCTAAAATCCTAGAACTTACTACGTGTTGCTGTCAAGCTACTTATTACTGTTTTCAGGATTTGTCATTTAAAAGAGTCTGTTATCAACATAACATAATATTGCTATTCAGATATAGGATGGTATTTGTAGACACATGCACCTTTGAACCATCAACAATGTGAATACAACATATTTAACACACAAGGCTGGCTTGGAAAACATGACGTCTCTCCAGCATTACCTAACATGCACTCTGGCACACACATGCACAAAGCATTCTATCGCTCCATCCAACACCAACTAGTCACCAATTGTCTTCTGAGGCCTTTGCCAACACAGTAGTCGGACAAGTTAGGGCTGCTGACACAACCTACTCACTCCTCCAAATTCAAAGAGACAGAGAGGGAAAATAAAGGGAGTAACTGCAAACTATTGTCTATTACTTCTCCTTATATTATTGAACTTAGAGTCAAAAGTGATGCCTGTTTGTGTCTGTTTGTATATGTTGCATCTCAGTTTCTGTGTGTGTGCGGTCGTGTATTACTTACTTGTGGGGATGTTAAAACTGTTTACACAGTCACACTCTAAGGATTCGCCTTCCTTATGAGAAGTCTCCATAATGTAAATCATTACATTTTAGGATGAAGACTAAGGTTAAAGTGAGGGTACGGGTAAGGGTTAGGCAAGTAGTGGTTTTGGTTATGCTACTGTGACTTTGCAGGAAATCAGTGTAAGTCTATGTAATGTCCCCATAAATTATGTAACAGATCTGTGTGTGCGTGTTTTCACATGTTGTCTTATTAAGACATAGTAGCCTTCACCTTTCTGCACTCCAGACATCCATCAGTGTATTAAAGATTTAGATGGGAGACAGGGACAGAGCTACAGCCCCACAACCTGCATTACAACACACACTCAGCACACAGCACTCCGTCTCTCTTTGACTGTCCCTCACACACACAGGTAAAGAGAACGTGCAAGACGGCATGCATGGCTTCTTCTGAATATACACCCATGCACAAGAACTTACTGGTGTGATCAATTTGTGTTTTACAACAGACACTGCAAATATACAGTGAGTGTCGCACAAGAAGGTAAACAATAACAAATCGGTCTTGGGGAGACGCCTGAATATTCAGAGGCCTATGCTGTAGACACACACATAGTTTCTGTTTTTCTCTTTTATTTCCCCTATACCTTATGTGTTATCATTCTACAATTCTCTCTATATATTTAGCACTTCAAAGAGATATTTTAATGGTGTAATGCCTAAATGTGCAGGGCATTATTTTCAATACTTTAAGCTCAGTGTGCAGCCTTGCTCTTTTTTTGTTTGTTGGAATATGGATCGTAATACAAATGGATAACACCTGAGAGGCCCTTTCATATCGCAATGAACGCTTGCAGGCTAATCTCCCGCTATGCCAAGCTAATATGGTCAGCCACGCCTAGCAGCTGACTATAAGCCTCCAAAAAGAGAGAGACTTTCTAACTCACTTATTTCCAAAACCATACAGTGCATTAAAATGTCTCTTTTATTTCAAGAGCGGTCTTTCAGCCATGAGACCGTTTCACCATCATTAGATTTCTACACCACAATCACCATTTTCCTGTCAGACAGCTAAGAGTGGAGACCTTTTGCTAAATGTTACAACAATTATCTCCAGCCCTGCATGCTGAATGGTAATGTTGCTGATTTGATTTCGACACAGCTGTCATTTTCTTCAAAGACAGAGCCAGTGACACTTCACATTGACAAACAAGCCAAAACTGAGGTAAATTGACAGCCACAGGAGTCCACAGTTAACAAATATTACATTAGCTGAGGGGTATGGAAGCACGTTTGATTAAAAGAGACATGTCATCAGAATCTCAATCAGGACTGTGCGATCACGCTGCTGCAGCACTGATGAAGCAGCAAAGAGGTTTTGTGAGTCTGTGCTCCTCAGGTGCCGTGACAGTTTTATCTGCTGCTTCTTTTCTCTGAAAGGGGAGATGAATGGCCTGGCTAGGACAACACATGCCATGTCCTCATTAGTTAGATAAAGCATGGTGTTTGATTTACTGACAAAGGCGGTGGTTGGCTTGACGATGTCATGGTGTGATACTCAGGCGGATGTCATTGCATACATCAGTGAAACACGCCACTACAAGCTCTAACAAGTCTTTAACACAGGATCTTCAAACTGAACTGATTGCAAATTAGTAGCTTTTAGCAGTGGAGCTCCCCCGGCGGGTGGCTGGGAGCATCGTTATCAGCTCAGGTGTGATAAAAAGGATGTTAAAAAAAAAAAATTAAAAATTGCCACTCTGTACTTAGACGCAGCATTGCGAGCTAAATGCTAATGTCAGCATGCTAATGTGCTCACAATGACAATGCTAACACACTGATGTTTAATGGTCTAATTTTACCATCTTTAGCATCTCAGTTAACAAGCTAACAACAAAGTACCACAGTGGCTGATGGGAGTGTTTTTCTATTTGATCAAAGCATTGGTCAAAATAATTTTTTGATCTCATGACGATGCTAGGTGAAAAATTAAGGGACCACCAAAGTTATTCCAACTCATTCTGAAGCTAGCATGAATGTGCATACCAAATTTCATGGCAATCCACCCAATAAATGTGAAGATATCTCACTCTGATCCAATATGTCAACCTCATAGTGAACAGTTTGAACCAGCCGCAGCTTCTGGAGGGTCAGAACAGGCACTGAACATCACAACATTGTAGATGCAGTCAATTAGCTAAACAAAGACAGACAGATATGTCAGACTCCTGTGTTGTCCAGCACCCATCAAACCGTGACGTGTCACTCGACCGTGTGTCGCTGCAGCACCAGCCCCCTGCTTTCAACGTGCAAACGCCGCAATGCTTTGACATACACCCCAACATGACAGAATGATTGTGGCGTACAAAGGGAAAAAAAAGCCTCTGCTGAACAAGATAGATTCAAAGAAATAATATTCTGTATTGTGTTACATGACCTCTGAAGGAGCATGTTCATAGAATGATGTCAATCAGTTGTCATACAGCTTTAGACCTTTCTCACGTCAAATACCGCCCACTTGTTCTTTTCCTGCTTGTCTAAATGTCTGCTGTGAAATAATGTCCATGTGCACCTACAAGTCACTCTTTCTTTTTCAGAACTGAAGGGGATGCAAACATTCAATTTCAGTTAAGGCGACTGAGTTGTTTACTGAATTCAATCGATTTCAAATGACTTCAACTGATCTTACAAATTTAATCAAACTGAACTCACCTGAAACTAACTGAATGCCCTCACTGAGCTAGACCAACATTGGAAATAGCAGCATTTTATCTGCTGTGATCTTCCTGCTCTGCTCTTCTGCTCAGTTTCCATAATGAGACCTTGAGCGGGCCGGTTAGGCTGTCTGGGCAATACAGATCAGTCCAGATGTCTTCACTTGGCTGATTGCTTTTCTTTAAATCAGTCTGAATGATTTTGCCTCCTCTATCCTCCTGCTGTAATTTCCCCCGAGTTCAGCCTTTCTCTTAAAGCATGTGTCCCTTCTGTGTGTTTGTGTGTGCTCAAGCATGTGTGCATGGGTACATAGACATTTTGCACCAGTGATGTGCTAGTTGCTGAAAAATGGTAATTAGTCACAACTACTAGTTTAAATTGCTCATTTAAGAAGGTAGCTACATTAATGATTACTTCCACCTCAAGTAACTTTTGTTACTTTTTAAATGTCTGCTCTGAAAGGGTGCCATTATTACTTTTTTGCTTTTGCCATGGACAGACCAAATGTCTGCACTGGTGGAGATGTACAAATAGTTGAAAAAGGTATTCCTGGCCATTTGCCGGCCACCTGAACAGAGTATTAACCAGCTGCCTGAAAGCAGGTGACTCGACACTAGGGCTGCATCTAGAGCACACCGTGCTATTAGTTCGTTAAAATGTCTCTGGGTCACAGGAGTTGGAGCCAAATGATTAAAATCCAGCCTCGGTTGCTTGGAGGGTGGAGAGGCTTGAATGACCTCAGATATTCTTGTGTCATTAGCAGCTTGCTTCATGCAGGCATGTTGTTTGCCCAGGTGCTTCAAAAGGTTAGAAGTATTGTTTTTTGCAAGGATAGAACCTTTGAGGCAGGGCACAAAATATTCTACAAATAATCTCGTCTTTCTGGTTAACAAAAGAGAAGCAGTGTTAGTTGTGTTAGTTGTTTCATTAGTCAGTCAGACACCTCCACAACAGTCTCTACAATAATATTTGCGGTGTGACTGTCTAAACTATAAAACTGGCAGAGCTGCTTGCACTGCTTAAATATGCTGAAATAAAGCACGTTTAGTGAAATGACATTCTCGAAAATGCCTACTCAAATATTCCTGAAAGGTACAGTCTGTGATCCAAATGTAAACAAAAAGGTCACCCCAATCACATTCAAAACATTAGATTTGAACGTGCTGTCACCCTGATGCCGAACTGAGAAAACAACAAAACTTAGGAGCGAAATACATTCATATGTTTGATTTTAAACATGTGAGAAACTAAGAAAAGTGTTTTTCACTCAGCCTCTTCAAAAAAATGTTGGTTGTCCTTCAAAAACACTGTTTCATATTTCTTTCTCAGGTCTTTGTCAACCTTCAAATAATATGCGGAAAATTTTTGGGATAATGTTAAAGCAGTATTTATGAATTCAACCAATGTAAAGGAATTATTAAATACTTTCTTTAAATTGATTCATATCCCCCACCGCAACCAGAAACACATGCGTTTTTCAAAACATGTCTCCATGAGAGGCTTACACAGACCTGTAGTGTTTTTTATCATCTAAAATCACTTGAGGCACAGAGACCAGGTACCATATAACATTTAACATGATTTACAACCCAACCTGCAGGTCATACATCATTTGCAAGTTTCAGGGCAAGAGTTATAGACTATGTCAGCGCCGTGGTACAATCCATGTGACGGCCTCACAACTAGAGCCTTATGGTTACATGGAAAAAACGCTGGAAGGTTGAAAGGTCTCAGTAGTGGAGCAGTGGGTTGAGAGCACCTCGCAACGGCTCGGCTCTCCACATGACACTTCATAGCATGACCTTCGATCACAGCATGACTGCGTCTTTTGTGCTGTACATTTTCAAGCACCAGCTAAAAGCTTTTCCAGGCTCCTTTGAGGAAATGGATTTGGTCATGGAGAGATGAGAGTAACACAGAATAGCAATCTATACTCTCGGATCTGCAATCTCTAACCCTTTCACTCTCTCATAGTTTCACTCATGCTGGTAAAAATCGTGCAAAAAAGCAGCACTGTGCGGCAGACAGATGGAGTTGTGAGTTGTGGAGATCTCTTTCCATTCCCTCTCCTCATCTTCCACCAACAGACAGATTTCTATCCCCTAAAAACATTGTATTCTCATTCCCTCTCCCTCGCTCTCATACATGGATGAAAGAGATCAGCAGAGTCGAGGATATAGTGTTTACTTCCTGGCTTTCCTGCAAAATACAGTCAACTTCATTGACTCTTTGTTCAGTTTGGGCATTTATAGTTTTGTTGTGAACAACACAAACTTTACTTTTTCATTACCATTTTTAAAATCTAATAATGAATCTCAGAATTTAATAAAAAAAAGGTGTCCCACGTGTGCTCCTGTTTATGCAAGAATTAGGACAGATTGTTTGTGAAAATCAGGGTTACTGAGAGATAATTGCAATAACATGGCTCTGGGTCATTCACTGATTATATCTGCCTATCGTTTATTCTGGTCACGGAAGCACAGACTCTCCCCTGGGCTGCGAGAGACTGATGTCTTTATAGAGAAGACAGCTTTTATCCTTTGATCTTCTTTATTGACAACCAAGATGGATCAGATCAGAAAGTGTTGCATCACTGTATGTTGGAATTAAAGTGAGCGACACCTCCGCCTGCCCCCTGCAAAGTCCCGGTGTATCACACGTGTTGAAATGCTCTGTGTGACACATCTATGTGTGTGTGCTCTTGTGCGTATGTATGCGTAATAGACAGGTTTGCTAAGCAGGAGGCATAGTAATTAGTAATCATCTCGCCGTATGTTCCATGCAGGGCTGTGTGTGTGCCTGCAGTGACAGAGTGATGCAACAGAAAAGAGCGCAGAGAAACAGTCGAGGAACGTGGCTGGACTGCATAAAGAGCTGCCTTGGAAAAGTATTTTCTTGAAGAGACACAATAAAAAAAATTCCAGCTCACACACGACAACAAGCAAAAAAGTTAAGAAGAAGAATATGTGTGGTATTTAAAATCATTCTTTCCTTCCTCGGGTGGGTGTTACTTTATATTATTTCTGTCTACTTTTGAAACACCCTGAAAGCACAAACACAGTGGCTTTATATCTGTGTACATGTAAAATGAAAGCTCCTGAAGGTCTATTTAAGCTTGCTTAGTGCAACCAAGAACAGAATGTGCTGAGTTAAATACATTTTGCTGTCCTACTGAAACAGTTTGTGAATGATTTGACCTGATGTAGATTCCGGGTTGACAAGTCAGAGGCTCACCAAAACCATAAAGAATCATCCTTGAATACCACACCAAGATTCCCTCGCCAAAACAACAACACGGGTGTTGGACAGACTCATAGATAACCACAGATACACTGAGTGATATCATAATTCCTACACCCTGCCATGAATAAGAATGACTGTATAGACAATACACCAAAATAGTTGCAGGAATTCAAAGAGCAAAGATGCCAGCAGACTGACTGATTTAGTGGCAAAATGAAAAACACAAAAACTGTCAAATGTCAAAATGAGACACCCCAGTAGAGACTTATTTCTAACTAAAATCATCGCTTTTTCCTTCTGATAACAGCTGGCAGAAAAATGTGACAGCTTTATGGGAAAGTCTCTCCAAAATCCAAAAGTGATTTCAACTTAAATCAATGAAGTTGTTGAAACTTTAAGGTGAGTCAGCTGCTTTCTACAGTAACCTCTACATCAGGGCCAGTAAGATGTTACAAATTTAACCAGGGTTATAAGTTTATTAGTTGCACTGTACACTAGTAAGTAAAGTTGGTTCTAGTCTCTCTCTTCATTTGACAAAATATTTGAAAGACTTCAATTTGAATGCAGTATAATGCTCCTGAAGGACTTTCTCAACTGCACTGTGTGGGGAGAACTTACAAAGGAACTGCTTTGTGAGAGAGAAAAAAACCCACACAGGCAATATTGTCACTCTGGCAAGGTAGTTCATCAGTCTGAGATTGTGTTCGTGTACAAATTCCTTGTTTCACTGACGTGAAAATAGTGTGCGCGCGCACACACACACTGACCATGAGGCGCATGGCTGTGTGCACATCCACCGCTACACGGTTCAGGGGGAAACACACAAGAAATTGACCATTAATAGCAAACGGTCACATGGTTGGAAAAGGCTCTGCTCTTTTAGCTCTCAAAGAATTTGAGCAGCTCAGAGGATTCTGCTGTAAATAACTATTCCTTCCTCATACTTAAAATCTGAGTTAAATCAACATAAAAAAAGTAGGAGATTGGAGTGATGGAGGGAGCTGTGGCAGTCAATTACGTAGCTGCACAGCAGTGAATGAGCCAATCATTGCATTGTATGAAACAGCTGATGCCAATTAGCTAATACTGGTCCAGCTTCAGTATTCTGCTAACTAAGCTTTATTACTTTATGCTTCTTGCAACGACCAAGAATTACATCACGGTAGATGAATTTTGTCACCTTATGCTAAGATAAGCTAACCAGCTGCTGGCTGTAGCCTTATGTTTGGCAGACAGAGACCAGGATGGTATTGATCTTCTAATCTAACTCGAAACAAGAAAGCATTTTCTTTAATGTGGAATGATTGCTTTAAGGACCCTCAAAACATATGTGGTTGCTGTAAATAAATCCATTATTTCTTGGATGTTGTCTGGCTCGTTGCTGCTTCTTTTATTGTATAATTTTATGGGCATGCTTCTAGTGTTGCAACCTTCAATTATTTATGTGTATGTTCTTGTGTTCTCTCGCACCTTGGGCTGTTCAGGCAGCAGAGCAGTGTCACAGAGGTATAAATAAGTCAACAACGTGGCCTTACATCTGACACACATAGACAATTGCCACAGCATTGCGCACTGTGTTCAACAGCAGCGAGGAACATTTGCAAGGGAGAATAAAAGCACACTAGCACACACACAAAGAAGCAAGACTCTACGAACATCACTACGCCAAGGACGGTCTGTCCAAAAAGAAAAAAATACAGCAATACAGAACAAAGCACACACGTGTCCATCAAGCTGATACTGGCCTTGTATTAAAAATGAGATGCTGGCCCAGTGGTGTCATCCGCTAGAAATAACAGATGTGATGCAGATTGTTTGTTTATATGTTTACTGTCTGACTCATTTGAATACAGGAAACATATCAGTGTAGCCTTCAAATTTTTTGCTCAAGAGCTAATGTTTACCTGTGTGTGTGTGTGTGTGTGTGTGTGTGTGTGTGTGTGTGTGTGTGTGTGTGTGAGAGAGAGAGAGAAAGAGAGAGAGAGTACCATTGCTGTACATGTGTTCTTACAATATGACAATAGTGATAATGGATGGCGGGTCAGCATAGGAGGCTGTGTGATCCATGACCAGTGTGAGTCAGTCAGCACACTGACAGGCAAGGCTGGAGTATGATTAATCCCTGCTTCCCCTCGGCAATTTATTATGAAGCTTCCATATGTATACATTTCCCACAATGCACTTGTCTCCATGCTGAAGACAAGGGAATTTGCTGAGAACAGTGTATGAAGCAGTTCAACAGGCACCCTTCTAAGGAAAGATACTGTTATTTCTGTTTGTTACAACTTGGATTTTATCTTCGTCATTTCAGGCCATCGTTTCAGATGATGTCATTACTGAGATCTGGTTCAGAGTTCAGAAGAACTGCGAGCAATCAGCAGTCAAAGATGAACCAGGAAGTCGATCTGTAAGCTGTGATGAATGTTTGTGGATGATTGTCTGACTGCTTGGTTTTCTTTCCCTATCATACTTCTTTTAAGCAATGGAGTAATCAGAATATATAAAAACAACAAAAATAAGACCCAAGTTGTAACAAATTGCAATTATTATGTTATGAAGGGTCTGAAAAGTGGATGCAGGCAAAACACTATCTGAGGCTTGTCAGCTTTGATACAGGACTTAGGCACCCAAGCTTTAACAGAACCTTTACCTCTGTTCAGCTCTTCTTATGTTCTCTGACATGTAATTGACTTTAACATCAGTAGCTAACAAGGTAAACTTGGCTGGGTTGGACGGTCTCTAATCCGTTGTGTTTGCTGCTCTCTGGTCATGAGGTTAAAGAAGAGAGAATTACAAGATTTTCCATCAGTAAATCCATGTCGGTTTTGCACAAGTGACAGAGCCCAAATCCAACTAATGCACGTTATAGGGCCTTGCTGCTCCCTCCTTTGGGGATTAGAGAGTCTACCTCTGAGGGGAAAGTAAGATGAGTGCGACACACATCACACACACACAAACATGCACACAGACAGGCACATAGACACCGATTTGAGTCCCCACAATGTGATGAAAATATGGCACATGTGTCTGTTTGATGTGTGTATTTTATATTCGTGTATGTGGATTTCTGAAGATCTCAACTAGGATCAATGTCAGAACGGCTGACACAGTTGGGGGCTTTACTATGATAACAGCTGTGTCATCCTATACATCTCAATAAGCCCCAGACTCATACACACCAGCTGCAGGGAAAATACAGAAACACGCATACACACTCACACACAGATGCAGGGAGAAAGAGGGAGAGAGGCACATTGTTACAGGGTGAGAGACATACACATAAATAGACTCTGTCCTTTATGGGATTCAATACTGCTCTAAATGGGGAGGAGAAGGTCGAAGGGTGGTGTGGACAGACACTGGTGATGGCTGTCTGCACAGACAACCCAGCGACACCATGGACATCTTTCTGATTGTTTATAATGGCACTGCAGATATCACATATCATCAAATAAAAGTGTCCTCTCCTTAATTGCATCCGGTCCTGTAAAGCTGTCTAAAATTTAAAAGGAAGTCATAATTGTCCCCTCAATGTTCTTTGCAGGGTCTTCATTAAAATGGTAAGTCAACTTTATTAGCATATATATAGTCCATTACACAGTCAGTGTGTTTTACACTAGAATACATACAGACACAAGTAACATGTGCTCAAGATTATATAAATAAATTACAATCAATCCGAGACTTAAAATAAACATGGGCCAGGGTGTTAGGATGAGGGCCAATGGTTACACCCCTATTTTCATACCCTCCTGTAAGGGTTCATGACAGCATTTTGCACAGTTGTGATGCTGTCGCAACTGGTAAAAAATACAACTTTTGATGGCAGCTACAGCTGAAATGGATCTCAGGTTGTCAGATCATTTTGTTGCAGAGGAGACCAAAGTAAAAGCATCTTCACCTGATCTGGATTTTATTCTGGGTACAGTTAGAAAACCAAGCTTTCTAAATGTACTGGGGAGTCAAACAATTTAGTGCTTTATACGCTTTTCGTAGAATGTTGAGCCTGTATTGTACTGAGAGCCAGTAAAGTGATTTAAGTACTGGAGTAATATGTTCAGCTTTGTGTGGAGAGGTGAGTGGTGCTGTGTTTTGAACAAGCTGGAGCTTGCGATTTCAGCAAAGAGAACATTACAGTAGTCAAAGTTGAGATGAGTGCATGAACCAGTTTCTCAGAATCAGCCTGAGATATGAATCTACCAACTTTCTGATATATTTCTCAAGTGAAAAAGATGCCTGACTTAAGTTGCTGATTCCAATAAGACTCAAGGTGTATGTTTTTCATATTACCAACAAGTCCAACAGAAAAAAAATCCAAATGAATATATCCTAAAGATTTTTGTCTCTATAGTCACAAACCAAATGCTGCTTATACCTCTGTGCCGTAGGACTCCATTGTCATCAAAAACCTATTAAAATCGCATAAAGGAGGCATGATGTTGCATTTGGGTGACATATTCATTCATAATGAAAAAGATGCCGGCAGTATCCTTTAAAACAACCTCCAAAAATATGGTCACATGGGCTGACATTTCAAAATATCTCCCACAAGGCCAAAATGGAGCCAAGTTTAAAGTGGAAAAAGAAAAAAGTCACTGTTGGTTGCTAGCATTAAATTGAGACTGTTTGAAAAGAAGAAGTTACACAGCCTTACTTAGTCTGTTATGGCCAGTAGCTTATTAAACAGATGCTAATTGACAAGAACACTACATGCTAGCATGTTGCAGGTAAACAGGATAACAAAATACATTTTAGGAAATAAACCAAATTTATTGCGCCTTAAATCTTGTAATTATTCAGACATTGCTGCTGTAAACATTGCCCTCAAATGAGATTTATTTAACATGTAGGAGTATGACTGAACACTTTCTTTTGTGCATCTGTCTGTGTGTCCATGTAATTGGGATTTTACAGTGCACGTGTTTTTTAGCTGTGTGTGTGTGTTTGTGCTAATCTCTGCCCTACTAGTAAGCAGGGTCAGTAGCCAGTCAGTGGTCACACATGCTCAACGCAGGCGCATGTCCAGCAAACCAGCAAAACTCTAAACCCTTCAAAACAACCCAAAGATGGATTGAGAGATTACAAATTCTCATCTCGGAGCAGCTTTCACACATTCCAAAATGCCCTCAGTATTAAAGAGCAATCTGCAAATATGACCTTAAAAAGCCCCGAGTGTATACAGCTGCGACTGCAGCTAAAACACATATGTTGTTTTCGCTAGTCAGTCCATAACTGCTTACATCTGCTCTGAGCAGACTGCACTGTATATGCTATTCAAAGCTGAACACACAAGGTTTATTCATGTGTTGGTTCACGTTCACAGATTTAGGGCAGTGGTACATCAAGTGATCGAAGGGAAATATTGAGAGGTTTTGTAATTCTCAAACACTGCAAACAAGGTTCAGCTAGAAAAGTCAAATCATTTGATTTCGATGTACATGTTCCAACATTATGAATCAACATTGGTTTTATTCATGACAGATTTATCTGTAACAGGTGCTGTGATTGTTTTTTAATACATAACTGATGCGATAGCTGCGGAAGTGGTGGAGTGATGGCTCTGTAAACACTGCATTTGTAGAATTAATGGTAGCAGTGCATTATAATAGCAGTCAGATAAGGACACAGCTCTGACCAAAGCTTTCTACCCTCAGGCTGTTTAAAACATCAGCCTGGCATTGAATGGAGCTGGGATTTAGAATCACAAGTACACTGGTTCTGTACCTCTCAGAAATCCTTTGGACAGGCAGCTGAATGTGGAGCCAGTGGATTTAGTGGATTCAGAGATTTAGCTCACGCCACTGATGGCAGTGATGGAGTTTTGGTCTTCACAGCCTTGCTTGTTACAGTGGAGATCTATGAAAGCTTCACTGCCCTCAATGCTCACTCTGCACTTTCCTCTGACTCCTCGTGCCAGACAAGAAACAATGTGATGGACTCTCAACCGTTCAAGCCCCAGCAGCCACAAAACTCCAGGCCAGGCCACTATTATTGCCTGACTGGAGTAGAATCTTGTTTCATGTAGTGTACCGGTGTGTGTAATCAAGTGCTGCTGTAAGAGAAGGAACGACAGGCAATTTAGGAATGATTAAAAGCCACTAAATCACCCTGTCACTGTACTCTGTGTGTGTGTGCTTTCTTGTTTCTTGGTGCGCTTTTTCCCTGCAAAGTTGCCTTTCATCACAACAGCTCGCTTGGACGAGCAGCCATAACTCATCGAAAGTGGCCGCCAGACGGAGGACATGATTTCCTGTCTAAATTAATGGGATAGATTGGACACCGGAGTTGGCGTCGAACAAGTAAACATTACATACACATACACCCTGGAGCCTGCATCAGTGTCTCTGTCATTCATGCATACAGATTTCCTCCCTCCCTCCCGTCTGTTTTCCCTCACACTCGAACAGAGCAAAGAAACTGCACCTGCATTTTCTGTCACACAAATATGTGAAATGTAGAGACAGAAGGTCCAAACTCTGCGGTGTGCCATCACAGTGATGCAGGCGTGTGACTTTGCAGCAAGCTCAGTCGGGACACGGTCACAATGTTACTCAGCTCCCTGGGGTGGGTGGGTTCCTGTACCTGCTGCTGCACAGACATATTGCACCACTGGAAGAAGTATAAGAAGTGTTCATGTTCATAGCCTTTACTTAGGTAAAAGTACCAATACCACAATGTACAAAAGAAATTTAAACTCCTACTTAAGTAGAAGTACAGAAGTATTACCGGCAAAAAGTATCAAAAGTAAAAGTAGTGACTGACAGTTGTAGCTGCTCAACTGGTGGAGCAAGTTTTAACTACTTTACATGCACTTAGTAGTTTAGTCAAGTGGTTCCCAACCTAAAGGCATTCTGAGGGGTCATGGGAGTTTTGATACACAAACCTGCACTCATTTTGATTTTTCTCTCTACTTTTAATGTGAAATGTTGGCTAATTTTGCCTCTTTTGGCCTCAAATGCTCAAAGCACACATAAAAGCATGTGAGAAGTGTTAGAGGTGAAATCAGTTTGGTGCGGCTGCTAACAGCTCATAGACAACTGACAAGAGGAAGGGAAGCACTGGTTTAATCTTTAATGCTTTGTATTTTCTAATCTGATGTTTCTCTAAAATTTTAACCTGCAAAGAAACTCCAGCTGTCAGATAAATGTACTGCTGTGAAGTAAAAATACAACATTTCACTCTGAAATGTAGAGAGGTAGAAGTATAAAGTAGCATAAATGGAAATATCCAAGTAAGTGCAGTACACTGGTACTGGAAGGCTTGTGCAGCCAGGCTGAGGCTCGGAGGACTAAAAATAATTGGCAAAAGGTGCAGCAGTCTGCAGAGAAAAGCTACGGAGCAATGAGCTGCTAAAAGCTAAAGAATACTGATTAAAAAGTGTGTGTGTCATCATTTCATTTCATCAGAGGAAATTGTGATAGAGCTGGTGAATGTATTGTAAAATTAGTAAGGCACCATATTATATGACCTTTTAAAAAGCAGGAAAAGGTTATATGTGAATGACAAGTGGCCGTTTACATCTTAACTTCCAGCGACTCCCTGCTGGCGGACGTGCCCAGCATAAAGGTTACCCTGCACTGCCCTCTGCTGGTCAACACACCCGGACCCAAGCCTTGCGTGGACAGAATATGATGAGAATTGCATGACAGTAAAAAGCAGTTATAACTAAACATTTTATGTTTCAAGTACAGACCGGATGGCTTCTGGCTCAGGCTGCAAGTTAGTGATTGTGCTATAAAGTGACTTTGCCTTCACCTTTAAAACTATCTGGCACTAACAGTCGTCTGTATCCTCTCTGTGCTGCAATTTAAACATCTCATCCTCCTGTCCGGCAGCTGCGGCCAGACATTCCCACCCCTCCCCAGCATGACTCACCATGAACTGCTTACACATGCGTGGCTGTAAGAGAGCGAGATACCCACACTGGTGACATTCACCAGGCTGCCCGCCAAATCACCAGGCAGGCAAGTTGGTTATGACTGTTGGAGAAGGATGCAATTAACTTTGGGAGCATCCTGACAGCTCTACTTCTGTATGTATGACTATTACAAAAATTGTAATACTGCTGAAAGTGTAATAGTGATTAAAACTTGCTAACTCTCCATAAAAATGCAAGGCAGCTGGGGAACAGGAACACAGGGGAAGGACCCAAATGCAGACGATTGAGGCAGATCTGGCGCAATTCAGTGATTTGATTATGTAAACTGAGGCACACAAGGGTCAAAAACAGAAGGCAAAAGTCCAACACAAGCAAACAAATTCATGAAGAGCAGACAAAAGAGATGACAGAAGCTAAAAAACAAGGTTGTAATGCACATGGAAGCTTATTTACCAGTCTGATTGCTGTAATGTGAACTGGTGTATGTGCTAAGGCTGATTATAGAGTGAGGTGCAGGTGGGGAAGCTCAGGTGACTACAAGCCTAATGAGAAGTGGGAACAGGTGTGTGGATGGGTGAGGCATTCAGGTGATGAGGAAAAGAGGGAAGTCTGAGTACATCTGTTGGACGTAGAGACACAGTGACAGCTTTATAACATTGATCAACAGCCAGTGATTTTCATGGTTTTCCTGTTTTTCATGCAGACACAGACATGCAGAAGTGTGTGTGTGTGACTGAGATGCAGTTTGTTGTGTGTCCCATTACAGCTCAGTTTTGCTGTCATTGTGTCAGATAGGCAGGTGTCCCTTCCAATGTCACAGACTCTCTGAGGCTCAGAGCTGACAGGAGGAGGCCAGACTTCATTAGCAGGTCAATTAACATTTCCCAGACAACATCTGGAGGACACTCTGGCCACCCAGCTGCTATTACACACCTCTTAATTTCCCTTCCCCTCAGAATAGCATCAAAAACGATGTAGCTGCAGTCTAATGACTCCATCTTCGACTCTCACTCAATGTTGAACTGCATTAAGGTGTGTAATTGAATACTGACAGTTAACGCACCCAGGAGCAACTTAAAACAAGTGTCAGATGTGTTAGCTTTGGACTCCAGAGGAATTCTACATCAATCAGTAGTCTGATATATTTGTGCTTTATTCACCATCTTTCTCTTACTTTGTGTTCAGACCTCATCATCAGCTTTTGCCTCTTTCTTATGGCCTCGCTTCAATACCTTATCTGTCTCTTGTGGCTTTCTCTCACTACTTGGAAACTCATCTTTACATGATTGATCTGAGCCAGACAGAGAGCAGCAGCGGTGTTGCCAGTTGCTCAGTGTAGCGCTGCAGGCAGGCATTTGCAAAATTGTGGGCACATAACACACAAGCTCACACGGCGTGTTGACATTGATACATTCACATGGGATCACAGAAATACGAGAGACGAAATGAGAAAAACAACTCTATTTATTCTCCGCTGACCCAGCCACAGCCAAAGGCGCCCTCCTCGCATCACAATGGGGCTGTCAGGTGGTGCTGTCTTTTTGTGACTTCTTGATGGAGGTTTTTTCTCCGCCCTTTTTGTTTTATTTATTTATTTCTGTAATCAAGGAAACCAGAATGGATCCTAAGAGGCGAGGGAGATGGATTGTGTGGTTGACAGGAAACTAGAGAGTTAGGGGACACATTGACAGATGCCCCTAAACAGGGAATGTTATTGGTTAGTCTGTACTTGTTCATCCGCTGTATGCCCGGGTCAAGTGCAAGGCTGATGTGTTGTTTGCAGCAAAGATGGATGTCAATGCAGATTTTATGGGTTTATGCATAAACAATTTGCACAACCGGCATGTCTTTCTGTGCTGTTGCTGGATCATACGCTTTGTGCCTTAGCCAGAACGTTGTCAGTTGTTGTCATAGACTTCTTGCTGGTTCGCTCCTGGGGATCCTTGAGGAGGTCTGAGGTGTTCCCCAGAAAAAATGGAAATATTTTAATTTCACTAATATGTCATGGACTTTAAGTTAGCCCACTGAAAGAATGTAGAAGTACAATAACTATTCTGTTTAAAAGTTTCACACTCTCCACTTTTTAATTTGCAAAAAACTGCAGTATGGACAGTGATAGAATAATCCAATATTACTGGATGGGAATCTCCAAGACTGCATCTTAATATGGGCCTGATGTTTATCACTGTGGAGGTCCTTGATATCATAATGTTGAGAACTGAGCATTGCTGTAGCTGATGCTGTTTGAAAATGTTCAAATGTGTAGAGATCCTTTTATCTGTAGTCTGTCTCACTGTGCCAAGCCATGCAGAGAGGACATCTTTCTGTCCAACTGGTTTTTACTGTTTTTCAGCTGCTCTTGCTGTCGTCTACATATCTATGTGATACCACAGGGAGATATGACAAATATTTACAATATGTAACTTGGAGTGGGAAGTAACTGTCACTCTCTCAGTGGTCTCTTCCTTCTTTACACAGCATTTCTTGTCCTAGTTTGATTTAAATAGAGCTGTAACAGAAATACAAAATGAAACAACTTTATTACTTCAGTGTCCAGCAATTTTCCCCCAAACCTTTGACCAAGAAGGCACGGGTGTAATCATAAACTGACTGACAAAAGAACTGACACCAGCAATAACAGTGTGATGCAAATGAGTAAAGGTCAACAGTTACTTGCACACCCATGTACTTACCTGCCTTGATGTAAGGTAGGTAGGTACAAACCTCTATCTTTAGCTCTATATGGATAGGAAACATCTGTGGCCTTAATATTTGATCCAGAGAAAACAATGTATACAGGGGAGAGGTAGAATAAGAACTTGAAGTATACTTTACCCCAGAAACATCAAAAGTAATTTTATAGTTTCCTGTGAACCAGCTCTTGAATTAAACTGCAAAGGTGTCTGCTCTGTTTTATCCATGTGTCCCCAGTTTTCTTAAGAGGAGTCTTAATAGCTCAGGGATTCTTGATTGTTTGTTTGTCATATTTTTTGTTTTGCTGGTGTTTAAAAGTGGTGAAGATATTTGTCACATTGGACTCACAGTCCTAGAATCAGAAAAGCGCAGGTGTCATTTTCAGTCTTGCAAAATTTGATTTTTTGTTATTTTTATTGTCTGTGTTGTATAAATTTTGCTGTGAGGCACTTTGGACTACATGTTTGCGTAACAGGCGTTATATAAATAAAGTTGGGTTGGGTGTAGATAAGGTCTCTGTTTCAGCACCTTGGTATGGTGCATGGCATGGCATGCTGGCTCACTCTCACACTGCCGTGGCTTACCGACGCACTTGAATTGCTCAGAGCCACCATTAATGCTATTAGTTCCATTTGTGCTTTTTCCAACAAGGACAAGTCCAAGTGTCTGCTGTGAAAAAGGCCTGTTTAACAGTAGAGCATGTTCCATGTCATTCACATGTGAATCTCTGGTGAAGAGCCTTAATAGCTTGTGTGTCACTGTCTTTCATCATCACTTATTTTCACTGCTCTTCTTCCAGCACAGTACTGCTTTTGTTTGGAAATGAGACACTTGGCATCTACTGTGTCACTACCATTGTACGAGCCATTGACCTGAACCAAATTTTAGACCATGTCTGTCACAAGAAAGAATAAAAGAATTATTCGGCCAAAGCGTGAGGTGCACACAGGGTTTTTACATGAGTTTACAAGAATGTCAAACACAGTCCAGTTACTGAAGAATACAAAAACACAACTGACTGTACTTTGTCCGGTGGCTCCACGATCATTGTTTACACTGATCCAACACTCTGATCAAATATAATTTTCACTGTAATCTGCTTTGCATGTACTCACAATAAAATGTATGTAACCTTTTACACTATGGACAGCATGCATATCACGAGGACTTCACTCTATCCGGACTATTGACATACTTCAGAGATTAATGGTGATTTGGTAGGCTAATGGTCATAATGGTCCATCACTTGCGCAATGTAAAAGTTCAAGTTTGGGCCAGCCTGCACTGATATGTTATGTAACCTAAATGTGTAGCTGTTAAATAGTGCGTGCTGGGAGGCGACTGACCGCAGTCGACAGAGGTGAGCACCGGTGGAAAAATGGGCATTCTTCCGGACTTTTCCATCGAGACCTGGACTTTAATTGCATTTGTCCTCACTCTCATCGCAGTGTAAGTATGCGCTCTTGTTTGTCTGTCTTTTGAAACACTGATACAGTTTTTTGAAACAAAATAAACAAAGCCAACACAGAAGTAGCGGAAGTAATCAGTTTCGTTGTGTTCGTTTGTTTGTTTGTTTGTGTCGGTCCCCTGTAGACGGAGGCTGTGTACGTGTTTTTAAACCTAGTTTTATTGTATTTTAAGATGTAAGTGAAGTTTAAAATCGAACACAGATAGACTTGTTTTTTGTTTTGTTTTGTTTTGTTTTGTTTTGTTTTGCTTCCCATTTCTTCCGAAACAAACGGATTTAGAGACATCCTCCTCGTTCTCATACAGCCACGAGACCGTAAGCTACTCTATTTACCTGCAGATTATTAATTAATTTTGATAAGCTGATACAAACAGGTTCGGACGCAATGTGGAATCAGTCTTGGAGCGACTTCAGTTACGCAATCATAGGCAGTACTCGCAGCTTTCACTGGAATAAAGTTATGGCTGAGGACACGCAGGCTCTCCACACATTAGCAGGACTTGTCAGTTTGTCCGGGTTTATGAGGCCTCTTTTAAGTTGATGAGAAATACTGAGGTGGACGCATTCCATGTCCCAAAAAGCGCTGGTAAAAGCCAACGTTGTCCCACCTGAACATGTTCAGCAAAATGAACAGGAAAGAAAGGGAGATGTCAGTCAATACACACAACCACACAGTTCAGAGAAGAGGTCCATCAGGGAAAATGCATGAAAACACGTGTGTGGTAGCTGAGCTTAGATAGTTATTAACTTATTAAAGGCTGCATTCAATTTCACTAGCTATTGGTCACATGAAGATGAGGCAGGGTTATCCTGGTTATTGCATGATGTCACCAAACTCCATGTACTAATAAGGGCTACTGTAATTTGTAATAAGATAATGAATAAAAACATAGTAAAGGCTGCATCAAATGTCAATGCACCTGTTCGCAGCAGACATCGTGATATGTCATTTAATGTTAATAAGGATGCAGTGCATTCAGATTATAGTCCTTCTGCTGGCATTGATCATTTGTGTGAACATTCGAGGGAATGTGCAACACAACTTGATGCAGAATGAATAAAGTGGACCTTCATCAAGGTTGATTGGCATAAAGGCTGTAAAGTGTGTGTAGCTACTGTTTTATTATTTTATCACTGTCTACTGAATGTTTTGAAGGATCAAATGTTTAGACTGTGACGTTTCTGTTGAGTAAAGAGAATGAAGATAATAATCACAAATGTCGCCCATTGAAAAATATTTAAGAATAGAAATAAAATGGGTGAAATGAAATAATGCAATAAAATAGACAGAACAATGACAGCAGGACTGGATAGTGTCACTGTGTTTCTTTGATAACTTGCTTATTTTCCTTACACTTATGAGAACAGGCGATAAAGTTACAGTAACAGCTGGATTTCTTCTCTGTTTTCTAATCCTGCTTTTCATTCTCAGATATGGTTATGCTCCATATGGCTTTTTCAAGAAAATAGGCATCCGTGGGCCCAAACCTTTGCCCTTTATTGGGACATTTTTGGGGTACAGAAAGGTGAGACTTACTGGCCAGAGAGTGATCATAAGGGGATACTCTGCTGATAATGGTTTTGACTATTTTCATACCTTTGTCTCCCACTTTATTCCTTAGGGAATCCACAATTTTGACACAGAATGCTTTCAGAAATACGGAAGGCTGTGGGGGTAAGTGTAAGTGTATATTCCTCATGCAGTGCTCCAGGCTGTAAATAAGTGGCTACAATATCTGCTATTTCATTGCAAGGTTGTACGATGGCCGCCATCCAGTGTTGGCCATAATGGACACAGCTATGATCAAAACGATCCTGATTAAGGAGTGTTATTCTGTCTTCACCAACAGACGGGTAAGGACGAAACTGCTAATGGAGCAATTACCCAAGTTAATAACTCAATACTAAGCAAAGAGCACATTGTGAAGGAGGCATCCTCTGTATATGTGTGTGTGTGTGTGTGTGTGTGTGTGTGTGTGTGTGTGTGTGTGTGTGTGTGTGTGTGGTTTAGGATTTTGGCCTCAATGGACCATTACGTGATGCTGTATCAATACTCGAAGATGAGGAATGGAAAAGGATTCGCAGCATCCTCTCTCCATCATTCACCAGCGGACGACTGAAAGAGGTTAAAAAGCACACTGTGGCATTAAAACATTTTTTGCATGTGAGTGTTGGCTCGTGTTACCTGTATGTAAAATATTTGATGATTTATTGGTTTTGTTTTTTACTTTTTGGGCAGATGTTCTCAATAATGTTGCAGCACTCAAAGAGCCTGATCCAGAGTCTTCACAAGAAAGTCAAAGAGAATGATGTCATCGCGGTTAAAGAGTGAGTAATTTTCGATGAGACTCGGGCACAGAGTCTTCTTTGATATTATTTAGTTCTGTAATTGATTTTCTTATTCGTTTATTTGTTTGTTTGTCGCAGAGTATTTGGACCGTACAGTATGGATGTCGTGACCAGCACCGCCTTCAGTGTGGACATTGACTCCATCAACCGGCCTTCTGATCCTTTTGTAGAGAACATTAAGAAAATGGTCAAATTCAACTTCTTGAACCCTTTGCTTGTGATCACAGGTATGTCAAGCATTCTGCTCTAACTAGAATGTCTTTCTCATCCTCTTGAGCCCTGAATTAACTGCATCTTTTCAATTGTTATCCATTTCAGTTCTGTTTCCATTCATGGGGCCAGTTTTTGACAAGATGAACTTTTCATTCTTCCCCGCTGGAGTGTTGGAATTCTTCTACAAGTTTCTAGGGACGATCAAATCAGACCGGCAGAAGAATCAGCACAAAGTAATGTGCACACAGTGTGTGGCTGCAATGGATTGGATGTTGGTTGTTGACCAATTCTTTTATTCCCTGTGTCATAAACTTTCCCTTGAACACAAATTTGAAAATCAAAATTTGATTTCTGCTCGTTTCTGTTCTACAGAACCGAGTGGACTTCATGCAGCTGATGGTCGATGCTCAGGTTTCAGAGAACGACAAAGATGGTACAAGCTCGATAAAAGGTAGAGAGGCAAACCGCATTGGAGGAATTAGAATGAATGATTTTCTCTGTAGTCATGACTGAGGAATCACTTTCAAGATATCAAGGGTCACTTTCTTCCTCAAAGAAAAAAGCTATTGCTTCAATTTGTGTTCCGGTGTTCACCACCAGAAATGTTTCATAGGGGTCTGTATCTGTATTTATTGTGGTGTTCTTCAAATAGGTGCAACAAAACTATGGTGAATGACGTGATGTGCGTCTCAAAGCTCCTGACCTTGTGAACAACTATTTCAAGTTGTTTTTAAAAGCTTCACATTTATCTAGAAACTGATTGTTGGCTGATAGCTTAGGTGAACCTTGCCATTGTTTCCAGTGCAGTCACCATCTTTTTCCACTTTTAAATTCAGAATCAAAGAGCAGTGACAATCCACTGACTGCCATCATCGTCCAGTCACATATTAGAGAAGTTCATGTTGATGGAATGAAGGAAAGAATGGCCATCACAAGCGAATGCATGTTGAGCCTTTCCAGACCGCAGAGTTACAAGCTATCACTTTCACAAATATCATGATAGTGATTAAAGTTACATCATGCTGTATTTGTGTTGCAGGGTTGACTGATAATGAGATCCTTGCTCAGGCCATGCTATTCATCTTTGCTGGCTATGAAACCAGCAGCAGCACAATGGGATTTGTAGCCCACAACCTGGCAACCAACCCTCACACCCAAAAGATCCTGCAAGACGAGATTGATGAAACCTTCCCAAATAAGGTTACTTGAGGTTTCTTTTGTTTTGTTTAGTTTTTTTTAGGGAGGGGCTTTCAACTTTTTTACTAGCAACTGGTTCTGTGCTACCAGCTAATGACTATTTTATTCATCCCTCCAGGCTCCGCCAACCTATGAAGCCCTGATGCAGATGGAGTACCTGGAAATGGTGATAAATGAGTCAATGAGGCTGTACCCTATTGCTAATCGGCTAGAGAGAGTGTCAAAAAGTTCTGTGGAAATAAATGGTGTGACCATCCCTAAAGGAACTGTCACCATGATACCGCTTTACACCCTCCAACGTGACCCTGCTCTGTGGCCTGAGCCAGATGCCTTCAAACCTGAAAGGTACTCTACTGGATTCATGGCAGGTTAAAGTGAGGTTTAAGTCAGACTTAGTCATTAACTTGAAATATTTGTTCATCTTTTTTTCAGGTTCAGCAAAGAGAACAAAGACAACATAGATCCTTATGCCTTCCTACCCTTCGGGGCAGGGCCAAGGAACTGCATTGGCATGCGATTTGCTCTCGTGATGATGAGACTGGCCCTAGTGGAGATCCTTCAGAACTTCAGCTTTGTCACTTGCAAGGAGACAGAAGTGAGAAGACATTTTCAATATTTTTAAATAAAATAGTGACAGGTTTTTATGTGTGAGTGGGTCACTAGAGCTTAGGTAGGGCTTCATTTGTGATGCGTTTCTCGTTCTCCTAGATTCCACTGGTGCTGGCAAATGATGGATTTACGACACCCAAGACTCCCATCAAGCTGAGGCTGGAGCCCAGAACAACTGTCGCTGATTCTTCCTGAAGCTAACTCTGATTGTACACTGGCACTTCTCATTTTAACTTGCTTCATTATCAATTCATGTAACTTGACTTAACTTGTCTTAGCTCCACATGCACAAGTTTACCACTCATCAATAGGCATGTCCTGTATACTATAGCATTTCAATAGTAATCAATAGTCTTGGCTAATAGCATTTACTTTGTATTATAAAATCACAGTAAGAGAAACTGTGAAGTCCATCCGACGACTTGGCTCCAAAAGGTCATGTTTGTTGTCATTCTGATTTACTGAATTTTGTCACCATATATTTTAAAAGACTGTTTTTTCTATATCTTGAATATTAAAGAATGCTAATATGTGAAAGTCCCATTATTGTTCTAAATGTCTCATCGCACATGCTACATGACTAAATTGCATTATGTCACCACTGTGTGCACACACATCAATTGTTGGAGGTTAGGCTTTCGGCCTGCTTTGTTGCATTCTTTGTCTGCCTGTCAGTAGGATTATGGAAACAGTACAGGCTCGATTTTCATAAAACTTGGTGGAAGGGTGGAGCATGGGCCAAACCTTTAAAATTTGGAGTAGATCTGAATCACAGGGCACATACACAAATGATTTTCCCTTTAGTTAACATTGCCAGATAGGGCATTTGGCCCTGGCAGATTAAATTCTGTACATCTTAAAATCCAGTAGATTTTAATAAAGTTTAATGGTGATAAAGTATAATTGACTAAGACTAAAACTAAGACTTCCTTTATTAATCACAACAACACAAACATGCACATGCCATGCTTCAGTGAAATTGTTTCTTCTGCGTTGAACCCATCCTGGTCAGTCTTTCCTCCGTGGCAGAGCAGAGCGGTGGGCTGCCAGCCGACAGCGGCGCCCGGGGACCCAGTTTCTTCATGTCACCATTGGTCAGGTGGTGATCTTTTTGCATGTTTTAGTGTTTTTTTTTTATGGAGGATACCCCGGGTGAACACGGGGAGAACATGCAAACTCCACACAGAAAGGCGCCTTTCCTGTGTGGAGTTTGCATGTTCTCCCTGTAATTGTAGAATTAAAAATTAGAAATAACTGTAGAAATAGAGTGAGTCCATAGCCTACAAACACAAGTATAGTTGCTTTTACTTTTCCTTGGTGAGACTATTTGTAGAGACTATTAATATGCTCAATTATGATTACCCAACTTGGTTCTTTTCCATGTTGTTGGTGTCTTCTGGTTGGCTGTGCTCCCTGCTCCTCCTTTCACCAGTTGCAGAGGGTGCAGCTGAGGTCTTGTCACAGGTTGTACCTGAATGGGTTGGGCTCAGGAAACTATAAACAGGCATGATCTCATTCTCTTTCCCAGGCCTCTCAACTGACATTGTATGTTTGATTTACTCCACATCAGCACACACTCAAACACCACATTTCACTCATGGCATTGCAGACATTGCTGATAAATTACATCTCATTTGTGACTGTAGCTTTCCTGTATCTAACAGAAATGCTCCATTTCATTTGGTTGTTATGGTTTTTTGTTTGTCTATTATTTAGTAATATATGACTTGGTGTGCTTAGTTTACTTGTGTCATCGAAAACATTTCCATTTTATGCTGCTTTATACGTGCCCTCCATTAAGAGACAGATATTGTAGTTTTCACTCCACTATGAATACTTGAATACTTCTTCCACCAACAGTAAGCTTAAGAGCGTTGCCATTTGTGCCATCATGTTACATCAACTGCACTGGAAAAATACAAAGCCAATTAAATAGCGTGATGCACGATGACGTGTAATCAACCACCGGCAGTGTCACATTGCATACAAAACCTGCTTGAGCCAATAAGCTGTGACTCTAACACCGAGATTTTTGTGCTACTAATTGCAGTGCTTTATATCTTTCAGAATATTACAGGAAGTCAGGGAATATGAGACTGAACTTTGACTGAAATACGTCCTCATCAGGGCCTCACATGTCCTGGATTTACAACCCATATGATATTTTCTAGAGACAGAGAGGTATCAGCAATCTAGTGTGTACAGAGCTGACAAAGACATGCAGGCTTCAGTGTGTGATTACAAATGTTAGTCTGTTACCCACAATGACTTTGTGCCATTTGAAGCAGATCCTTTAACAAAACATCCAGTCTATCAGGTTTCTCAGCTGGTCTTACCCTTCAATAAGACCAGGAACAAGACTGTTCAATGCCTATACCCTCATTCTATTCTATTTCACTGAACTGGCCTACTTTTGAATGGTAGGATGTTGTTTCAATGGACTGAATCCCATCATTACCTCTCCTCCTGCTTCATTATGTTAAATCATGACAGGTGTGTAACATTACAGACACACAAATGGACAAAAAACACCTCCACTGAACCCTACCTAGTTTATGATTGTATCACTGGACACCTACTTAAATAAAGTGGCAGTACATGCTGATTTGACAGATGTTAGAGCTGCAAAACCAAATGAATTAATAGCTGGAATACACTACACACAGGACCAACTGCACAACTGAGAGGTTACAGACGGTGTGATACTGTCATTTGGCCATCAAGGGGTGTTCACACACCGTGTGAGAGAATGCAAGCTCTTCCCCGCGAGGCGTCAGTTTTATGGGGAATATCTGAGAAATAACCTGAGTTTTCATAGTAAGATGACGGGTTGTCTGTGCAGGAGCATAATTCGCAATCATCGTTTAATTGATTTTAGATTTTATTGTTGCTTCCACATTGCAAAATTCCCAGTCGGGGTCCGCCCATGTACGTAAAACTTAGAAACTACCTGACATAACTCGTAAACATGCGCTTCGTACAGTGCCATAATTCGTCTAAACGTACAAACGCTTGACAGAATTTACGCTTGGACACAGATAAAGCCAGAAATCAACACTGGACGTCCGAAACAAAGAGGTTTATTCCACAAACCCGGGAACGCCCTTGTCCCCGCCCCCTAGCGAAAATCCCGCAAGACATTGGTCAGATTGCTGCACTACGTCCCTGTGATTGGCTGGCGGCCTCGTCGCTGAGCGTCTGTTGTTCACACTCGCCTCAGAGCGCCTGTGACAGTGGGCTGCTTTGATTCATGCTGTTGTGGAGCCTCATTTTGGGATTTGGAGAACAATTAATGCTGCCGGAGCAGAGCGCATGAGGTATGTTTACACGGAAGGTTGTGGAAATATTTACTGCTGCCTTCCAGAAATTCTATCTCCAATTTAGTCGGGCTTTTTAGGAAGAAAGCAAAATGCAAAAGTCCATAGACAGGTCTCTGACCCAATCTGATATTAGCTCGCACTGTATGGGGCATTGCCATTTCTGGTTATGTGAAACTTTACAACCATTGCAACAAAAAAAAAAAAAAAAAAACCTCTCACTTTGCTAAATATTAAAGCCAAAATAGGATCCAGATACTAGATGAGAGTAACAATCGCTTAGGTCTTCTGTTGAGTTCATTTTCAGGCTAATGGGTGTGTGTACTTCAGTAATATTGATTCAGTATTGATTTTGCCATTATCACTCCACACAATCTATATAGATAATAACTAATTTGGTGCTTTTGTGATGTCTGTGACAAAGAGCAATTGAACTGCATGTTGCCAACACGGGAAATAATGACAGTCCCTTGTGTCAGACAAAGGCCCTGGACGGCAGGTGGATCCTCTGCTGCTCCCCTGCCATCATTTACTGCTCTGAACACGCTGAGCAGGCTGTCCTGCTCGTTGGGCACAGATCCTTCCTGGTTTCTCAGCCAGGATGAGTAAAGTTTAACCCAGACTTTGTTTGCCACCTGACTGAACTGTCTGTAAAAAGAAAACAAGGGGGAGGGCAAGGGAAAAGAAAACACTGATCTGTGTCTGAATCTTATGTATTGATTTGAACATAATTTGCTGATTTGCATGAATGTACCGCTGATATGTGTGCTGGCCAGTTATAAGTTCATCTACCAGAACTCACAAAGCCAAACTGCAACACTGCCACTTGAAACCAATGCAGGCTGCAGAGTGGGATTCAGGGATTTGCTCTTAAGTGATTATTCCCATGGTGTGGGCATCCCTGGAATGCTGGAATGTTTTTCCATGGAAGCTGAATACAAATATCATGTGACACATAGCAAGTTTTGCCTACGTTGACAGGCTACAGCTCCAACACACACTAATATATAATAATGCAGTGTGTGTGTGTGTGTGTGTGAAAAGACATATCAAGTTAGTGACGACTGATTCACACTTTGTGGCTTTGGATGTGCGGTGAGCCACGGAGCGCGGAGGAATTTGGACACTGCTGCAAGAGAGTAAACAGTAGATTTGAGATTCGACCGTCTCTGGGAGTGAAGAGGAGAGGTTTGTTTCAAGCCAAGGCCAGGACACTTACTTTCACTTTGAATACAGACGGGTGACAAATTCAAGGAAAATCCAGAATGAATGGGTGTAAAAACATAAGAAGTGCAGATGCAGGGAATGGGGGGTCACTGAATGGTTTGATGAGCATGATAGGTAGTGATCACCTTCATCAAGACACGAAAGTCTTTTGCAAGAAAGACAATGAAATGTGAGGTGTAAGAGGCAGGCTGATCATTAGCCTCTCTTATCTGACTTTACTGCCTGTACCTTGACAAACCCATGATCAACACTCCTGAAAGCGACTTCACCTTAAAAGATGAAGTCAACTGTGTTTTGTCTAAATTTTAAGGATGATGTCAGCAGTGTGAAGCGTGTCATGTCTGGATCCTGTGACTAGACTGGATCAAGCCGATGAATCACAGGAGACAGTGGAAGGAGTGCGGGATGGCTTGTCCCTTAAAACTGTTTGCCAAATAAGATGTTTCAAACAGTCCCGTTCGTCCCAATCTGTTGGTGTTTGGAGCACTCTGAACCTTCACACTGGGGACAGAATAGAGCAGACAACTGTCCTCAGTCCCTCAGCAACTTAACATGCAGATATGCTAATGACTTCCTGTTTATAACCCTGAGCACAACCCAGGGAGGCCACAGATGGGACCCCGAGTCCCATCCCATATCAGCTCTGTGCCACTCACTGAAAAATGCACTCAGACAAGCCACCATTAAGAGCTATGCTCCACATAAATCCATTTCTAATACCCAGAAGTATTTTTATTTCTTGATGAGATAGATCATTCTGATAGCATTTTATGTTCATTTGCTTGTCTTCTGTAATGAAGGAACCAGCGAGAATACTCTTTCTCTCACTGTCTCTGTCTCTTCAGGATGAGAAGATGAATGTGGAGGCTCTGAGCAGAGCGGAGCTGCTGACTCTCCTCAGTATCTTGGAGGGAGAGCTGGAGGCCCAGGATGTGGTCATACATGCCCTCAGGGTGAGTTGGCCACTGATATCACTGAAATCCCCCGATGGACTCATGCGTAATACAGATTACAGGACACTTTGCGTACATTTAGGGTCATACATACATACTTATAACTGAAAAATAATACAATGGTCGCCCGAGCAACCCTGTAAATAAAAACGCTCTTTTGTCTGCTTTGACTGAAGCCATCCACAGACACTAAAATTAACCTGTTTCATCATTACACCCCCAAAAAGAATGTGAGCTAACAGGGAGGGGATGTGTAAACAGGAAAGTAAGGAAACAGAGCTAGTAAAGACAATGGCACAGGATTCTGGTTTCCCAGGCCTTTCGTTCCACCACAGCACCAATATTCTAGCTGGTCAGACCAGTTTAAAGCTGTGTTTCTCATTTCCACTTTTTTTTCACAATTCAGGATCTATTCAGACCTGGATATGTCCACAATGTGTCTACACCCAGTTCAAATAGACTGCAGCTCATACCTGGTGTGTCTCAAATGTGTGTTTAGTGCTCACATTAGTTTTAATCTGGGAAACTTCCTGTCGCTGCTAAGCCGAAACAAAATTTGCCCTCGGCCCAAGAGAAAGACTTTGGTGGCTGCTTGGTACCTTGCCTAGGGTGCATAGTTCAAATCCTTGTAAGACTTGTTTCGCTCTGGTAAATTAGCTGCTTCCAACTGTGTTTTGAACATGAAAGAAAGACTGCAAGTATGAGTATGATGTGGACACAGACAACCTCTGAATCTTTTCTGAATCCCAAGCGCACATTACAAACAGCACCTCAGATGTCTTAACATTTGAAAAGTGTTTCTTTCTCCCTGAAATCCTCAGTTTTGCACAGCTCATTCACTCATATTCAAGTAAAAGAGCCTCGCTGTCCTGCGGCTACAATGCTTTGCGGTGTTTGAGTCTAGTCTGATTGGCTCCCTCTGTGCCGCTGGCAGCTTTTCACACTCATGACCACAGCAGCTGCTCCATGAAGCTGCTTAGGCCCAGAATGCTTGACTCATTGTCTGAAGTAGTGATTGAAGTTGTGATGAGGACAAGTAGCAACCATGGCTGTCTTGGTCGATAAACAGGCCCTGCTGGGGAAGTTTATCTAGCGAGAAAGTGAGGCTGTAGTCATGAGAGAATTTCAGTGCCATCCAGGGCCTGAGGGGAAGCCCTTTTAACCGCACCAGCTCAGTTGCATCTTAAATGGCAGCTGTCCAGATCTGACTCATGCAGGGTCTGACCCGAAACTCAACGCACATGCAGAGTCATCCCCTTAGGACAAAGGTACAGTCGCCTTGTCGTCTGTGCTCCTTCCTCCTTCCATATCTCAAGCTGCACTGATTTTTTCCCCCCTCTCCCTCCTTTCCTCCTTCTATTTTCCTCACACACAGCCACATTATGGGGGGTCTTTCATCTTTGCCCATGACCCATGTCCTGTCTGCCCACTCACTCAGTCACACACACACACACACACACACACACACACACACACACACACACACACACACACACACACACAGTCTCTCTGGTGGTCTCTGGTGGGCCAGTTAGAGGCTGCACTGTTTATTGTGGAGAGGATGTACAGAGTTGTAGGCTCAAATCACTGACTTCCCTTGTTGCCACTGGGGGCCTGTACACCATTTTTACTGACTGGTTGATGTTAGGACACATTGTGTGCATGACATGTGGCTGCAGAGGCGATTGTTAGGGGTTGATAGTAGGCGAATGTAAGCGCCGTGTCTGCACATTGACCTGACACCCGGAAAGTGCTGCGTGTCCTTCTCTGTCTTAACTGGTTTTTAAATATCCTTCTCGATATGCCACAAACATTGTCCTTCTCCAACTAGAGCTCTCTTCTCCGTGTTGTCAGCTATCATGCCGCATTAACCAAACTCCTTGTGTGTCAATACTGTTTACTTGCACGTGAGGACGGCTGTGAAAAAGGCAGAGAGGCTCTCAAATCCTCGCCACTCTTTTCCAGCTTCAAATATTTTCTCCTCTCAGCAGCAAGTACTTGGGATGCCATTAGATTGCTCTGGACAACCGCCTTCAGGCACTGTTTAACCCTTCCTTCGCCACAACCCCTGAGCAGTATCAGCATGTGGTTACTTTCTTATAAGATGACGTCACCTTTGAGACTTGTCTCTACAGATTCTTGACTGTAGTGTTTTCAGCGCTCATCACTAAGGACACAGATAAACAGTTGAACTAGAGGGAACATTCCTGAGAACACGGCACCAGTTACTGGTCCTGCATTCCTCCGGAGTGGCATATTTTTTGATTGTCTATGTCTATATTGGTACTAATGCTATTGTTATGTTCTCTTCTCTAAATGGCATCAATCCAGCATCGAGCTAGTTCTGTCGTTACATTAAAACAGAGCTACAGTAGGTGAGAGCCCTGATGTCACCAACACCTCCTTAAATACTCAGTGAGGGAGCTCTGAACACAGTCCGTCTTCTTTCTCTTTCTCTTTCTCTCTGCTACTTTAGAGACACTAAGCAACCAATTGAACTCTGTGGAAAACAAACTTGCCACACTGAACCCGGAAACAAACTGTGTGATATGGAGTCGTCTCTCAGGACCTGTTTTACCTTCTTGTTAAAGACCTTGTGGTCTTGAAGCAGATATTGCTGTTGGACAGTTTCGACTGTTTTTGTTTAGCCAGGCCACCGGGATTGTGTGGTTAAAATGTTGCGTACATGCTCAGAAGGGCCTGTTTTGTTTTTCGCACGATGTCATATCCTGTAATCCTAAAATGCTTTGTCTATTTTTGCAGACCGACGTTTTTTTTCCCGACTCCATAAAACAATACGGCCTGCCTGGCTGGAGTGTGCTGCTCAGATAAGATTGTATATTCTGTTACTCTATAAGAATCACTGCCCAGTTTGGACATGATGTCAAGATTGGTGAGGGGAAAATAGGATTAAAAAAAAGAGCAGAAACTTAACAGCAAAGCAGTACCTAATATAACGCTGTAATGCACACTGGTCTGTGATGTCAGCAAAGTGCTGACATATCAGCAGCCTGAGCCTGAGGCCTGCCACACTAAGGCTCCCTGACCTGAAAATGCTCAGATGACATCAAGGCAACATCAGGTACTTTGATGTCATCTGAGCATTTTCAGGTGCTCGTGCGCTTTTGTTGTTAAAAATGAGTGCACAGAAACACACACCTACACACCACGCACACAATTCAGCAGTGACGGGTCCATGTGGCCGACGTAGATCAGCTAATGTTTTCATTAGGAGGTGTTTTTATAGCAGCCTCTCTTAAATAAAGGGTCATATCTGTAATGCTAATGAACTCCACCCTTTAGTGCTATTTGCACTGACCTGCAGAGTATTTGCCTGCTACAGCAAAACATGGTGATAAAGAAGGTTAGGCCAAGCCAAGATGGAGATAAGAAAAAGCACTGCTTCCTCAATGAAGTTGTGTGCTTGTGTCATCATCTGTGAGTTAATTGTGTTTAATTTTTGACTCAGTTTCAAGGAATCCTTGATTACTTCCTTGTTCCAGCTAATGATATGTTGTACTTCTCCAAAAGCATTGCCTGACCAAAGGATGAGAGCCCCTGCCGCCATGTTTCATCACTAACCGCTGATTACAGCATCTCAGGCAGTTAAATATTACTTGGAAGTTGAAGTTGTCTCATTGCACAGCCCATAAAGTAAAGTGAGGTTTTGTTTGGCTTCTTCCCAGTTATCTTAGTGCCATCTGTGGTTAATGTGTGGGTGGGAGGTGTGGAGGATACAGCTTAAGCCTTAAGCACACCTTAGCTTACGCTTCAAAAAGCAAACACTTAAAATGTCATCCCTCTCTCTCTCTCTATTCTTTTATTCTCTCTCTCTTTTGGAGCACAAAAGCATGCCGCTGGGTCATGTACCCTCTACAAGTGAATTATGTTCCAAGTTCATTTTTCCATCCTGATCCCAAATGACCAAAATCATTACGTAATATTGAGAAAATCACTGCACTACCTTTGTACTACCTTGCAACAATGGCATGATCCCTCACCAGTTTCCCAGATTGCCAATATAATGCTACGTGGGTCTGCATCATCTGGACAAACAACATAATCAGTGTAACCTTAACTGACTGAAGTAAATGTACTGATAGTTCAGGGTGTATTGCTACAAATTCACATTGCTACTGTATCTGATGCACATTATGTGTCTGCAAAAAATGCACAAAAATGTGTTTCCCTATGTCCCTAAATTGTGAGTCTCTCTTTCTCTCACCCTGCACATAATGTAAACCCAGTTTTTGCTTTTAGTACACTTTCTGGGTGTCACTTTAAATGTACATATTTGAATATATTTCACCTGTAGTCACCAGTTATTCATTTCCAGTAATGATTAACCTCAGAGGACATTTCGTACAGCCTCAGCGAGTTCTCAGTAACTGCAAATGAGGGCCCGAACCAGCTACTGCTACTGTATCATCAGTACAACCAAAATGACAAATGCTCTCATCCTGGGAATGTCATTTAATGAGAGCAAATGTCTGTCTGAAGAGATGTCAGGACGTAAAGCTCCTCTAATTCATATTTTTGTGTGAAATGTGAAATGGGGTCACATCAAGTAATAGACCCGCTACAGGGCTATCACTACAGGGCTTTTCTTAGAGCCTTGTAGCCACTTTAAAATTATTGTTTTGGTTTTGTAGTGCAAAAATTTACTGTGTGTTTCAGTGCCATTACTCTCACCAACCCCATGTCCAGCAGCAGCAACAGCAGGCTCTGATAAACCAACTGCATGCTAACCGCTTGTCGTTAGTCTCTGTCAAACCAAACTCCATTTCTAGTATTCAGCCAAACTAATGCAGGGCTGGTATGTGATATGTACTTATTTCTTATGGTAATCCTCTACTGGTTCCTTGGGGAGAGACTTCATTGCACACAGTTCACATATGACTGATGTGCAGAGCTTGTTATAATACAGGAAGTTAGATGACTAAATTAAATTGTGTGAAGACGTGACTGATAGGCAACATGCCACAAGCTGGAGCTTTTATTTTGTTTGTAACCATGGACACGTTCGCATTTGCTACGAGTTCCCCAGCAGCCAGTTCTGTAATTTCTTAATGCTCCAATGACCAGCACAAAAAAAAATGGGTCTTGTGCCTGTGTGTGTTTGCAGCCTCCCCAGCTCTGTTAAATCAGATGTGACTGCCAGTGGACTGATACCTCTCACCTGCCAAGGCCTGTTGTTCAGCGTGGCTGACAAGTGGTTCATTGACTATATTTCCTTCTCCACCAAGTAGAGCAGTGTGGTTGTCCACTCCCCGGGAGATAAACTGCACTACTAAACACTTGCCTCCTCATCCAAGAAAACGCTGAAACCAGAGACATAAATCTGAACAGGATCTGACACTAGAAGGTCTGCAGCTGACCTGCTGTCCTTTTTTCTGCTCTTACACAATGACCTGACTCAGAGCTCCTCCTGCACTACAGGTCAAGATTCTTTATAAATAAACAGCTTCTTTTTTGGTTTGAAATAACAGAACTGCACCCGTTTATTTTGCTGTTTCACAAAAGTAAACTGTTGGAGCATCCCATTGCATTGTCCTCTGTCCTATTGTTTGCCGAGATGCTTGCAAGGGACTCCTTAAATTCCAAAGTAGCTTTTCATATCTGACAGGTCTGGTCCTGCTGTCCTTTTGTCTAACTGTTCTTCTGAAAAGCAGACTAATCCAGGAATGCATACGCTACCATAACCCCCACTGCAAAGCGTCTGTATTTGAGATGTTGCACTGGAGACAGCCGGTTATGCTCAGAACTTAATGCAGCTCAGTGTGCACACACTCAGGCAAGCATATGCCAGCTGCATGCTCATAGATGCAAACGCATTCATCCTCATTTTGATTAGAATTATGTTCACTGACAGCATTATTTAGGAGTCACATTAAGGGCTACGCTGTACATTCTGTAAGAGGAGATACGCACTCAGTACCATTCAGAGCTGTAATTTTGTCCACTCTGCTGCTGACTTCATTGTGTGACACTCATTACAGAGGCTCACTAAGGAAACAGGATTCCCTGGCTCTTTTCAGCTCACACAAGGACCTAATTGTGCCCTGAGGCTGTAGGTAACTGACTGACAGAGACTTTTCCCAGGTGAAAAGCATCAGATTGTCTTTCACACCTCATTACAGCTGCAGGGATGTATTAGAGGATACAGGCTGTTGAATGAGGCAATGCCCAAATAAGCTGTAGCGTATCTGTTTCAATAGGTACAACACTGCATGAAACTGTAGAGGAATTCTGGCATACTTGGTGCAAATTTAAAAAGTATATTAATAGCATGCAACATAGTCCTTCCCATGACTTAGTCGTAGAGACATTTGTCATCAGTAGTTGGGCAGAAATGAGAGCTTTGCAGCAGAGACGGTTTGCTTGTTGTGCCCTCTCATAAAGGAAAGCACACTCTGTCATTATAATAAGAGGTATCCAGAGAAAACCATCTGAGGCCGGACCCTAGGCTTGGACTGCTACACACACATAAACACACACCCACATACACACACAAACGGTCTGAATGGCCAGTTGAAACACTTATTCAACTCAGGAAGCTGCAGTTTTGTCTCCTGTTTGACGAAGAAGCTTAACAGCTTTAGCCCAGTGCAAAAACACATGTACACAGGCACAGGTAAACACAGATACTATGTCACACATACACATTTATATTGACATAAAAAGGGAAAAAAGAGACGCAGCACATACACACACACACACACCCTTACCCAGTCTCACACATTGAATCCTATTGGGTCAGCCATGGGGACAATGCAGGAGACTGAAGGCATTGAGACAGTGTCTTTGTTGGAGTCCTGTAATCTCTTCACTGAGGGTCACATTCTTTGTTCAGCCAGAGAAAGAGCCTCAAATACAGCCTCCTTACTGATGCCCTCAGGGTGTGCGTGTGTGTGTGCGTGTGTGTGTTTGTGTTGCTGCAGGCTGACAGAGAGGCGGAAGTAGAGAGAGACATTTTCTGAGAAATGATGATGAGCAGGCAGAGGAATGCATTGCCATGCATGTTTGGGCAGGGGGACCAAGGGGGCCAGAGAAGCAGGGTGTCAGATGAGGACTGCCTGAGGAGACAGCAATGGGTGTCCTGAAGGCACGTGGAGTGAACTCTTTGGCATGTGCTTACATCACTAGCACTGCCAGCTGACCCTGCATGCCGGCAGAACTCCAACCTACCCACTGTATGTAGTTAATGAGACCTCCTGATGTTATATCAGGGTGACCTGGGGTGAGGTCAACAAGACCCTGTCACGTTTCACTTGATTTCTTTTCAATCCAGCCTGTGTCTCTTAAACCAGCCTGAATTGTTTACGGTAAATTGAGATTAGTTTAGTCGATTGCAATATTTGTCCCATCGGAAATCATTTTTACCGCCAGTGTGCTATGACTTTTTATTCAGTCATTTTGGTTTTGGTTTAGGTATCATCTAATGTTTTCATTAGAAATAGCTATCTCCCTTTGTGTGTGTGTGTGTGTGTGTGTGTGTGTGTGTGTGTGTGTGTGTGTGTGTGTGTGTGTGTGTGTGAGATTTCATGGCCCCGGCCCTTCACCCTTGCCTCCCTGGGGAGGAGTTAACGTCTGCCCCCTGTTGGGGGTTGGACAGCCGCGCCTCACCTCTTTGTGTTTGGGTTGAGGGGAAAGACCATCTGCTTGTGCTCATGCTGACGACAACATCACTCCACACAGATTTCCTGCACACACACAGACACACAAGTCTATTATGGACATGAATACGCAAAGTCACTATCTCAAAGTTCTCTGGTGCATGATGTGCTAAAGTGTGTGTGCGTGCTGACAGACAGTATGTTTGCAATGAGTTACTTTGTGTTTATCTTGGCACTGGCAGTTGAGCCTCGTGTAATCTTCTTAACACATTTTTTCCTGTGCTGCAGTGTGGGAGACCTCGTCCTATCAAATCGCATATACTGACATATACAAACACACCGCTCATTTTTTCTGCTCAGTCAGGACTGAACATGTACATGGATATTCATACACAGTTCATGGTGAGATCGAGTCCATCACCTGCTGCCTCATTAGCACTCGCTGGCCCGCTGAGCTATTCATGTGTGTGTACAATGTGTGTGTTTGTGTGCGCTTGGTAAAATTGATTCTTCAACCTCGCTTAAGGTTTGAGTTTCAGCATGTTAGTATAAGTTAATGGAACAGCCAAACAACACAATTACATGTGTGCTGTGTGTTTGTGTGTATCTATCAGGCGCAGCACAGAGATGCTTTCGTCCAGGAGCGTTATGGCCAGTATGACCTCAGCGATCCATTCCTGGCCCTGCAGCGGGACAGCGAGTCCGAGGAGCGCCAAAGCACCCTCACCCAGTCTGACGCACACCTGCAGGGCCGGGCAGTGGGCCCAAACCCTCTGGCTGTGCTAAAACTGGTCATGGCTCACTGCAAAAGGATGCAGGAGAGGATGATGGGCCAGTTGGCTGCAGCTGAGAGCCGTCACAGGAGGGTAAGAGGCAATGCACGCTTTCACACAATCAGCGAGTTCTTGAACTCAATCGTCTCAGACCTGCGTGTGGTGTCGATCCAGTGTCAGGCTGGGCGCACACTCATACAATTGGCTTGTTGTGTGTGTGAATGTATGCATGTATCTATTGGTCTCTAAGTTTCTCCTGTAGACTTGGCTTAGAGGAGAGAGACTGACAGCTGCCCCACCCAGGGGCGATATGGAGCTTTCTCACAGCAGAGCTAGAGACCTGAGAGTTTAATGAAGTCATAAACACTCAAGCTATAGCCTGTGTATGAGTGAACTGTAGAGAGTTGATGAAATTGACCAAACCTTGTAACAAAGAGGATGTTCTCAATGCGGTCTGATTAGTCTGGGGACAAGTTTCACAGCGGCAATCCCGTTTGGGGAAGGAAAACTTCTTAAAAAACAAATCAAAGACAGGTAGCTAGCTTGGGAAAGATGTAAAATTCATGTATTGAATCACGCAACAAGAAACCCACTCTGCTTGTCTTGTCGTGGAATTGTTTCATCGGGCTGTGTGTTTGATAGATGATAGCTGATCTGGAGGAGGAGAAACGACGGCATGCCCAGGACTCTGCACACAGTGATGATTTCGCCTTCATGCTGCAGACAGAAAGAGACAAACTGCTGCAACAGGTATGACTGATGCACAGTGAAAGATGTGTACGTGCCGTTGTGCTGTGTGTTTAGTAAAGATTGCAAAGCCTCAGCAAAACTGGTACTCGTAGGTCTCTCTTGCTGATGGACGAGCACATCTGGTGGAAGAGATTTTTCTGCTTCCCTTCCCCTCTCCTCTGCCTGTCTGCACACTGTCCTTCTTCATCGTGGTAGCTGTGATTTAAAACCCAGCCACTGAGCAGGGAGGCGGCAGTGCGATATCATTGTGTAACTCAGTAGGGTGGAGAGGGCTTGCCCTGTTAAAGTACAGACACACACAGGCAGCCATATGCACGGGCGCAGGCCTGTTCCACAGGAAACAGAGGAGGAAGAGGCCATTGTTTAGTTGTCCAACAGCCATGGGGCTTTATGGCCCCAGGAAACCTGAGATAATGGATGTCCATGTCTAATGCAAGGTCAGCTCACGCACACATACTGTGAGCACACAATCAGCCACTATACAAACTCGCCCGAGGGCCTTATGTAAGACAGGGATCCTGAGAGCCTCTTAGTCTTCCTCAGGCTTTCCCGCCTGTGTTGTTTTTTGTCCACTAATCTTACACTCTAGATTCTATTTCATCACCTCCCATTTCCCTCTTATTACTCATCAAAGCTTTTAAGCAGCCCAGTCACCCTCTAATGACCTCACAGCAAACTGAACTTTCCATAAACATGCCCTGCAAGCAAATGATTCTTTAACAACACATGAATAACTGCTTCACTCTCTCTGTCTCTTCTGATTCTGAAACAACACAAACTGTCCTTCATGTCTTTTCTTAATTCTATATGATTCAATTGAACCTCATTTAAGTGTAGTTTATTATACATTGTGTGGGCTTGCTGAAAAGTACATATCTATATCCAATTGTATTTTCAAAAAAGAAGAAATTTTCTCATCCTGTGTTGGGTTGTTGTCACAAAACAGTGTTCTTTTGCCTCCTTGTGGTCAAATTTGGAAAATGTGCCTCACAATGTGTATTGTATCACTCCCCCCTTTCATTCCAGTTGGAAGTGGAGCGTGCAACAGTGCGGAGGTTAGAGAAGGAACAAGCTCAGGCAGTGAGCCAGGTGGAGGAGTCACTGTCCCAGCAGCAGCAGCTCTCCTCATCTCTGACTCTGGAGCTCCAGAAAGCCAGCAGCCTGGCTCAGGAGGAGGCTCAGAAGGTCTCCCAACTTCGCACCTTGCTCCAAGAGGAAACAAGTGCCCTGGAGAAGCTCCAGGGGGTTTTTGAAGATGAGAAGAGCAGAGCAGCCCAGCTGGAGGCCGGGTGTGAAAGGCAACAGGCCGAGTTTGACACCGAGCGAGAACAGATGAAAGCCAGGATCAGCAAAGCGGAGGAGAGGAGCAGGGAGCTTGAGAGACAGCTGGAGGAGCTAAAGAAGAGGTTGCCTGAAACTGGAGGATGCAAAGAAGAGGTAAAGGAGGCTGTGACAGGGGTGAAACAGTCTGTTTCCAAGATGATGGTGGCATCAACCTCTGTTCAGACCGAGCCGGATGGAAAGATCGCTCCTGTCGCTCCTAAATCTGCCTCACTGTCAAAGGTCAACGGCTGTCAAGCTCATAAAGAGACAGAACCGACACTGGAAGGGAGAGGAGCAGAAAATGGAGGGGTGGTAGAGAATGGGGGAGGAGCACTTTTGCATTCCCCTCTTCACCCTCACCCTCATCCTCACTCTCCCTCCAGCACAGCCTCCTCTTCCCTCTCTTCATCCCCTATTTCCTCCCCCGTTCTTGCCAAGCGCCTGGGCAGCCCAGGCTTCCATCAGTCCTCCTACCAGGCTGGAGTCAACCAGCGATTCCAGGCCGCCAGGCACAAGTTCCAGAGCCAGGCTGAGCTGGAGCAGCAGCAAAATGGCCCGCTCTCTCCAAGAGACCTCTCCCCCACCACCTCCTCCATGCCTCCCCCACCAGAGCACAGCACAGCTAAGCAGCTGGCCCGCAACACTGTCACTCAGGTGCTGTCCCGCTTCACCAGCCAGCAGGCTGGCGTCAAGCTGGCACCTATCAGCAGCTCTCCATTTGGTACAGACTACCGCAATGTCGCAGCTTCTCCTCCTGGGGGGAGGTCACCATCCTCAGGGCCTCTATCTCCAGGCATCCGCTCCCCCCTCACTCCTCGCTCAGAGAGGACCCATCCGCCGCCGATCCCTCCCAAGAGGCCCGGCATGAGTCCGACTCCAGGCTCCCCAAGTCACTCTGCTCGGACCAGCCTGTTCCCAGAGCTGACAGGGAACTGTGGACACAGTGGGCAGGAGGGGGCCAAGGAGCCAGACCTGGTTCTCTCCTCTAGTAGCTAACTAAATGAGTCTAAATCAACAGTTACTGTAATCTCCATCTCTGCGAATCCTTAAACCCACTTCATGGCACTCATAATCAGTAGTATAGACACTATAAAGCTGGACTGGTTCAAACAGATGCATCTAAGAGTTTGTAGCAGCCCTACCTCTCCACGACAACCTGAGACACAATCAGAAAAGAACTATTGGAAATAAAATATAGTATATTATGGATTTTCTTTATTTGACTTAATATTTCTATTAACGTTCCTGTCTGTATTCCTTTATATCAGATTTTTGTATGTTTTAGAATGAAAATATTTATGTTCCACTTTAACCCCATATGAAGGGTGTTTACAAACCATATATATAAAGAAACCAAGCTAAAGACCTCTGTGGTTTTGAAGAAAGAAAATGTTAATGAGATTTCATATGACAATGCTCCTTTTCTTTCCCCTTAATGCTCAAGTTGCCAGTCCTGTTAGAATAAACAACTTTAGCTAGAAGCGAAACTGTATGGCAAGTAGAAGGGCTAAAATATATGGATGTAGAGTATAGCAAATGTGTAGCTATCACCATTTCACAAGAAACTAGTGAGTAGTTTTTCAATGTTTTTCCAATGAATTTTTTATGCAGTTCCTGTGATTGTCCCTGAAAACAATATCATACTGTACAAATAGTTGAATAGTTTGAAGGATTCAGTTGATTCTCTATGAATGAACAAATGCATGTGCTGTTTTTTTGTTTTTTTCTATTCCACACGTCATGAATACACTGAATCTTATCTTGAAAAGGGAGAGCACACTTTGTATCACATTACTGTAAGATATCTGCCTTCAATTTGAAATGTCTTGTTCAGGGAAGGTTAATTTCTGCTTCACCCAAACCAAGAAGCAGCACACATCGTGAATATATGATAATGCTTTTATTCCATCAGTGAACATAATGGGGGTTACAGCTTTGTATCTTGCTACTGTAACTGTTTCTATATCTGTCAAATAATTGACTTAGTGTTACGTCTTATCCTAAAGCTGCTCCACACTATGAGCAGTTTAGGTCGGCCGTGCTTTTTGTGTTTTCTGGCTTTAAACCAAGAATTGATTGAAGTAATTATTTTACCCAATTAATTTAAATCTGTGTAATTACACATCATTTATCTGTGAGGGGCAACGTCCCTCAGCTGTCTCTAGTAAACATGCACATCATGAACACCTGCAACATCTAGTACTATTTCAAATAAATTCCCCATGCCTTAAAGTTCACAGCGTGTTGAGGTTTTTTTTATTAAAACAGGTTTCGGCTGAATCTAGATGAACAGGCTATGCAAGGATTTGTGTGACAGCGGGAGAGAAACACAACAATCTCACCAAGATGTTCAATCCATTTATTTGCACAACAGAATGGGGCAGTACAGTCTTGAACTTTATAACTGATCGGCACACAGTTGTAGTATTGTGTGAGGGTTGAACACTGCACGTACTATAGCTAGTAACTGATCCAGAGTCAGCCTACTGAGAAGTCATGTAACACATACAGTATGATGTGGCCTTACAGAAGTCATGTAACATATACAGTATATGATCTTGCCTTGCGTGGCAGCTGTTTTGCATTCAATTGGCATTGACCAATACAGTTTGTTACATTTAGGAGCACAATATTCTAAGACTCCAACATAAACCAGCGTATTAAAATAGAAATTTGCATACATGGGTGGGAGGATGGAGTTCTTTACCATAGGAAAGAGATTTTGGCAAATAAATCTTGGTTAATGTGAGTATGTTTCCCTTTCACAAAGGAAAAGCTGTACAGCAATGGAGGTGGTGTTGCCGAAGTAAGAGAACAGAGAATGCATTATAGATGCAGCAGCGTAGAAGTTGCCTTATCTTAATTCAGTCATCATAGTTTGCATGGGTGGAGACACATACATCAGTGGAGCACAACAGAAAACAAGTGAACATTCCCTCAGCCCTGACAGACACCGACAAACATAAATGTCTACAGTGCAAGGACAGAGCTATGCTGAGGATCATGCTACTCCTAAATAACAACAGGTAGAAATACTGTCACTTTCATTGGCCACATATTACTAAGTTGTCGGCTCAGCAGCACAAAAAGCTTGGTACCACCGAAGATATCAGATGACAGCCATTCATTTTCCTGTCAATGTCCCAATTTTACTGATGCACATGACTTTCAATTCCACCATACACGCTGACAACAAAACAAGGACTTTTTGCAAAAATCCAATTTTCCCATCCAAAAATCAAACCCTGATATGTGTGCTTAATTTCTCTCATCAGCTGCCTTGGTTCTTTTCTTTGTGTGCTGTGATCTTTACTGTGACATGATCACAGTTCTGTATCAGTTTAACTAAGAAAGAAATATTGTAAGTTCTGACACCTGAATCTATGGAGGTCTGTAAGTCCTTAGCCAGCCAAAGGAGGATGTACTTCTTTAATGTAGCGGTCCTGAGCACAGCCCTGCACACTGACCCAACACAACTCTTTCATAACACACATCCAGAAGTAACCGCTTTCTCAAAACCATGATTATCTCCATAACTGCAACCTTAAAGCAGACGGATATCTGTGCCTAACAGTCTGCAAATCTTCAGTTATACTTTTTTTTGTTTGTTTTTTAGATTAATTCCTTGCCCCATACTGATATAGTTTTGCTTTGGTTAGTCCTTGCGCATGTATAGGTGGGTTGTGGGCCCAGTGGAGAGTGCCTCTCCCTGGTCAGTCCCTGACCTTCCACTAGGCATTCTGCATCTCCTTGCCAATCTTGTAACTTAGGATCTTATTCCAGTCGATCTTAGTGCGTGTGACAGGCAGCTGGCGACGCAGGGCCTTGAAGGTGGTGTCAGACATGGTCTGGTAGTTCTCACTGATTGCAGTCTGGAGGGAAACAGATATCAAATATATTTTTACATTTCTCAATTTCAAAATGCTTCTTTTATTTTGACATTGGCATATAACACATGTAGTGAATGAAAGGTGACATACCTGGTAGTCATTTTCCGCATTCTCAATAATGTCAACAAATACCTTGGCTGTCTGGCTTTCATTCTATTAAAAAAACAAACAAAAAAAAACACATGTAATCACCACCTTTTACCCTGCTACTGGACGTCCTGTGTATATACCCAGAGCTGACACAGCCAGTCTAATGCTATGTAAACAATATAAGTTTTAAACCACTGTTGAAAGACAGCTTATGTATAAACTTTTTACTTACTGTCACTGGTATCGATTCCTCGACCTCCTTATGGCTAACCAGCTGCACATTCCCATCTTCATAATAGTGCACCTGGAGACAAAAGAACTTTATTACTAAGCTGCAGTTTGTGATAAACAGTCCTCCTTGACTTAATTGTCGTTTATGCAGATGAATTCATGCACTGAATTCAATTCACCTGGATTTTCAACACTCCCACCACTTGAGCAGTGGATTGACCAATGGTAAGCTTCCACTCTGACCTACAGCGACCGTTCCTGTGTGAGAGAAATGAAGAGGAGGCCTACATTACACTCAAACAGCAGCATCACGAACCTTAGCCTTAACTGACAGGCCAATTATTTCGCTTTCACCACAAATAAAAAAACATAAAATACACATAGAACTGTTCATTTATACCCTTTATAATAAAGCTATGCTAAAAAAATTGCAACTATATCACACAAACACATTTTAAGCTTGATTTTAAACAGCTGTGCAGGGATGTCACTATACCAGAAGTTTTTGGGTTGGAACTGATGTCCCTCAATACAGGCTATGATCGTTTGCTGACCATCAACCGTTTTCCCATATACCTGCAACACACAAACAGTATGGGTAAGTATGGGTATAGGTAAATTGAGGTCTACCTTGCTTAAACTATTTTGTCAAAATTGTTTCTGTGCCTTACCGTGGAAACTCCAGTTGGGTAGTGCTCTTTGACATAGGCACTAAGGGAAGTATCACAGGCATCTCTCCAGCTTCTCAGGGCTGTCTCTCCTTCATATGGCTGCACGTCACTCACCTCTTTTCTGAGGTGGTCGAAACGGAACGACAAACGGTTGCGCGGGTCCAAGAAACGCCCCTGACCCAAGTCACCATGCTCTGTGATCAGGACCTATGAAGAAGGGAGAAGAAGGATTGAAAAAGTCTGGCTTTGGCACTTGCTCTTTTTAAAATAAATAGAAAAGACGTAAAACGATGTAACATACCGGCTCATCGTAGCCCTCTAGTTTGGCAGGAGTAAACTGATCCATGTTGTACTGGGCAAAGGAGCTGGGAAAATAAAATGGGCACAAACATACAGCAGGCATTCATAATATGACACCAAAATGCTTTTCACTGATCAGTTTGAGAACACAGACCATACTTACATTCATGTCTAATGCATAATATACCACAATTTGCAAAATATACATACATACATATACATATACATATACATATACATACATATACATACATACATACATACATACATACATACATACATACATACACACACACACACACACACACACACACACACACACATATATATATCCCCTTATGGAGGCTCAGGTTTATTGAAATGTGTAAATTATGAGGATTTAAATTTATGACATTTATTTTAATTGAGCATTACTTACTCTGATGCCCCCTCCCTGAGGAGGTTGTCGTTGTCGAGAAGAAGCCGCACATCTAGCAAGACAAAAGAGACCACTGTTTGTGTAGTGTTCTTATAAGACAAAACAATAAAATATTATCAGAGGGAAATTACATTGTTTTATATTATACAGCATTATTATGACAGGCATCTTGTCACCATCAGCTACTTCTTACCATTGAAGACCTCATTGAACTCTCCCGGAGGGGCATGAGTCACAAAGTTGGCCGCTATGCGGACCTATGGAGGCAAATTAGATAGGACCAGTTAATTCACAACAATAGCTGAATAAGAAGGAACGCCCCGCAGGTCCTTCATTTCATTTACGATCAGACTGTTCAACTCCAGTATTGTTTAATGGAGCACTGTGTTTACATAGATTGTGTTTTGCACTGTCTTGCACTGCTGTGTGATTCTGTGGTTCATCGTCTCGCCATTAACATCCATGCAATATCTTGTGCAATATTACATATTTTCTTCAATATTACATATTTATCTTTTTTGGTTCTTAAACCATGTGCAACTGTCATTTTTTTCCTTTAGGATTTTTTTTTTTTAAATCACCCCCCTTTTGTATGGAATGTGTATATGTATATGTTGATATTCATTATATATATTTTATTTTTTTTCTATTTTTATTCTATTCCCTTCTATGTCTCCTTCTATAAGAGACACTATAAATTAATATTGTATCTATAATTAATATGATTTTCACTCTAAAAAGAAAAACTAATCTCTATGCAAACTTCAATGAGCCTACAATCAATAACGTACACATTTATGCTCACATTGCCAGAGGTTTTACTAAGATATATTCTCAGTTTTGCAATGATAATGGGCTCTTTTCTTATGATGAAGCAAGCTTAACATTTTGGTTTACATCTATTATGCTTAAAGTAGGAATGAGTATAGCTTACAAAAACAAACAAAAAACAATGACACAAACAGCAGCAAGCATGTTCATGAAATAACAATACCCTTCAGAGAATATAACAAAGATTTTAACAATAGCTTTCGTCATCTGAAGGGAAATGGAGAGATTAACATCAGGACATTTAGCAGTGCACACTCCTCTGCTTTATGAATACAGAAGGGCTTGTCTAGACTGTCATGTCTCCATAAAATCATGCCATCATCTTGCCCTGAATTTTCCGCTTGACCGTCATTAGACTTAAACGTCTCTCGATGTTATCACAGAAATGTCACCACTCTTGTTTCTACCTTACAAACCCCTGTTGTTCAGATAATTGTATTGTGAAGTACACGGAAACTGTAATTCTCGCTGCAGCAGAGGGACTGCGGTCCAATCACTCACAATAATTTGAGCTTTGTGTCCAACTGATTATATACCCGGCTGGCGCTGGTATTATGGGGGTGTCACCATGCTCCTTCTAAACTGCAGGCACCCATATCCTGATCTCAAGCCATGTGAGGCTAACAAGTATTTGAGCTGCAACTGAATCTCTTTGACCCAGAAATCCAAAGCAAAGTACCGTTAGCCGCTAATGTTAGCTGACGGTATATGAGAGGATACGTAGACCACACTGTAATTTTTACAGACTGGCATGGACATTGCAAAACGACTTTTAGAAATGGGCGTCGATATGTCTATTATTAGTAATGTAGGTACAACTACTTTAAAGTTTTCATTACAAGTGTCCAGTAGTTAAACCCTTCAACTGTCGTTTGATTTCGCCGCTAGCCAACTATGAGCTTTAACTAGCATTGGCTAGTTAGCTAGTGGTAGCTTGAAAACACAAGTTTATCATTTCGATACGTGGCCAAAAACTGTCATTCTCTTTCCAAAACTTGACCGTTAATTTATGTTAACATATAACACGTGTACCTCTCTACAAACAAGAGAAACTGGCGTTGAGAAAAGAATTAAATAATATCCAAACCTTCTCTTCATCTGACAGCGGCTCCTCAAAGTCAGCCATCTTGGCTCTTTGTGACCCCACCTACCCCAGCTGACTGACAGAAACAGTGAGGTGGTTGTCATTCACACGTAAGAAATTGAATGAATACTAACTACAAAGTGATTTAAAACATTACTCGTCAATATATACGCATTACTGTGCTTTGGCAGAGAATGCCACACATCAAAATCAATGTCTTTGAATAAGCACAATGTAAAATAGCGTGAAGACTACACTTTACAACGCAAGAGGGCGTTAAATCTCAGTTGTTTTATTTGATCTCTGCTTCCTGTTGGGTGTTGCAGACGTCATATGCCTACAAAATAAAAGCACAGTCATATGTTACTGCTTGAATGAACTGTTCTTTTTGGTGATAGACCTTCTAAGTTGTCCAGCACATGTTGTAGATTGCTGTATGTAATTTATTTATTCTATATTTAGTCATTAATTAATTCCTAAACTCTGGTATTTTGGTTCAGCCTGGAATTCTTTATCAGTCATCTTGTTTTATTTTTGATGTTACATTAGGAAGCTGTAATAGGTGTAACGTTTATTTTTCGCTAGCTTTGTACTGGAGCACCAACCGACTTGAAATTTGCAGACTAGCGACACAGACCAATCCTAACATGGAATTACAGGTACGATTAGACTTAACCGACTATGTGTTCTTTGCTTCTGAACAGGTAACATAACTTACAAAAATAAACTCAATTTATGCGCAAATGTATCGCTGCCGTTAATTTACGTTGTCATTGTCTTCGGTCGTAACTCAATCAAAGTTAACGTTTGCCCGCTTTTCAGTCAAGCTAGCAGGCTGACAGCGGTTGTTTATGGTCACCTGCTACAGGAAGTTCCTGGTCACATTAAATCCGTCTGACATTACAAGAAACAAACGTGCTCGTTCACTTGATTATTTTCTTTATCTCGTAGCAATCGCTTGATTGCTTTGCAGAATGGAGTCGGCTAATACGTTAAAAACTCACTTCTTCTATTGGTGATAAACTGTAAGAAGCATACCAACTTATGTGTAGCTGGCTAGCTTCTTAGCTAGGACATGAACAGGGCATTGTTCGCTGTTGGGCAGATTGTATCACTGAGACGCACTGTGAGTTATTCTGCTGCGTGTTGTCAGGTGATTACCAACCCTGAGGAAATAGCCAGGCTCTATAGAGAACTCAGCCTCTTCCCCTCATTGAGTAGAGCAGATCTGGGACCTGTCGTCACCTCTCAGTATGGAGGCAAATACACCAACATCTATACAGGTAGAGTTTGCCTGTGCCATACTAAGCTTTTTAGACCCGTGTGTCTGTTCTGTGTATGTTCATTGATATTAATCGCACTATATTTATTTTCTTCTGCAGAATGGAGCCAGCGTGACCTGGAGAGAAATGAAAATGTCAAGTTTTGCAGACAGTACATTGTATTCCACGATGATAAGTCTGTGGTTTACTCAGGAGCCTCAGGGAACTGCACTGAGATCAAAGGAGAGTATGTAAACATTTTGTCATTTCATCTGGAGCGGGGTTTAAGACACGCTACGCTGAGCAAACAGTGTCTCATCAGTATGTTTTTCATGTCAGGCTGCTATGTAAGGATTCCCCATCGGGTGAAATGAAGGCTGTTGTCAGAGAGTGCACGATCAAAGGAGAGGACAAACAGTTTCTGGAGGTGTGTGGGGGTCTGGCTCGCCTACCCTGATAAATGTCTTTGTTCCACTTTATTTTGAACCTGCTATCTTTGACTTCACTCTTTCATGACCCTTTAGATCTGGAGTAAAAACATCAAGATGAAGAGTATCAATCTAACAGCCTTAAAGAAGCACGGCAAAGTCTACGAAGATGGTGCAGTTCAAATCAGCATTTTTTATTTGTTTACCAATTTCTTTGAAACTTGGTCTTTACGCGTGATAATCACACTGTGTTTTGCATCCACAGAGCAGTTTGGCTGCTTGGTTTGGTCTCACTCTGAGACCCATCTCTTGTATGTGGCAGAAAGGAAGAGACCTAAGGCAGAATCCTTCTTCCAGGTTTGTCAGAAAAAACATATTTGACAGCTCATAAATGCTGAATCACATGAGACTCCATAGGGTGAAAATATAAAGCAAACTGTTTTTAAGTCATTGGTACAAGCTGCTGTACAAGCCCAGAGGTAGGTAGGATTAGTGTAATATATAGGTCAGACTCGTAGGTAATAGCTGTTTTTGCTTTTCATTGTCTGTTTGTAGACTGAGTCACCAGAGTTGTCCTCTGCCGGGGATGAGGAGGAGAGCATGAGCGTGGAGAAAAAGGAGGCCGTAAAAGTGAATTTCAGTACTCTTAAGGTTTAATTGACCAGTCTTAAATTGCATTCCACTCCACCTGAAGTTACAGTGTTATTGCATTTTTATTCCTGTAGGGGGAGCAGTTTGTCTTCCATGAGGACTGGGGAGAGGCACTGGTCGGTAAGAGCTGTCCAGTGCTTTGTGTTCTGGACATCGAGGGTGACAACGTCTCTGTGTTGGAGGGAGTGCCTGAAAATATCTCGCCTGGACAGGTTGGTACAGCAGATTGATGAGTGTTTTTGTGTACTTCTAGTGTGCTCATACTCTGATACTCCTGCGTTTGCGCTCTCTTTGACTTTATGTTACTCTGTCTGTGTCTCTGCAGGCATTCTGGGCTCCAGGTGACACAGGTGTGGTGTTTGTAGGCTGGTGGCATGAGCCTTTCAGACTTGGCCTCAAGCACTGCCCCAACAGGAGGTGATTACTATTCACGCTGAACAGAGAGAAGACTTCAAGCTGGCCTATCACAAATTTCCTTCCTTTCTAGGCTCATAGGCTAATACTGAACATTATTCATGTTTCCCCTTTCTGTCAGGTCGTCTCTGTTCTATGTGGATCTAATGGGTGGAAAATGTGGTAAGTATGAATGTATGAAGGCTTGTCTTCTATTATTACATTTGCAACAAGGTTTCCACTATCCAGCATTACCATTTTTTTTAGCAAGATCTGTTGTAGCAAGCTGTTGAAGTCAGTCATATTATATAAATTTTTCCAGTCATATAAGGTCTGGTGAAAACAATTTCTGACTTAGATGTGAAAATACACGCTGGTTTCTGTCTAATGTCCACCATCCCAATATATGTTTTGGTGAGTTTAGTTTTGTTCCTGTTGCATTTGGGTTTTGCAGTGTGGTGAGAGTGATATAGCGGTTGATTCTTCTCTTTAAAAAAAGGGATTCCAGGGATCCTTTCCATAATGTTGTCTGACACTTAGTATACCAATCTGAGCCTGCCAGTGGCAAAGACAAACACTTTTAGTGGATGTGCCTTGGTGTGCAAAAGCCTGGAGGGATTACATTGTAACAGGTTTTCCTGAATCTCGCTCAATATTGGACCAATTTCAGTAACTTGTCCCCTTTAGTCACATAGAGGCAAAAAGAAAAGTGGAAAATCGGGTTTATAAACACAGATAATATTTGACTGGGATTTCTCCCATTTGTGTGCGACATTGAAATCAGAAACTTTGATCTGTAGTACATTTTTCCTAAACATGATCCAGTATGCTGCTTAAATGTTCATCTTGCACACACCAAGTACATTTTAATGTCTCACTGTATGAGCTGTTATGCTTTTGCATTGTCTGAGGCATCACAACAAAACTGATCCTTTTGTCCTCAAGTTGGCATTTCAAACTGATTGATGTATTTCATATCAGACAACTGGTCTGTTATAAACGGATATAGCTAGACTCTGTTATATTGCAGATGTTCATGTGTATTGTATTTGTTCGTGTCCTTCAGAGCAGCTGTCATCAGGCACCAATGCAGTGAGCTCCCCCAGGCTGAGCCCAGACAAGTGTCGCATTGTCTACCTGGAGTGTTCTGTCTATGGACCGCACATGCAGTGCAGCAGGCTCTGTATGGTAAGTCAGGATGGAGCCTCTTTTCCACGTACGACACATTTAGTTTCTCTTCTTGACAAAGTGCGCTGCACTCACTGATGTTTCTTCACACGATGCGCCATCTTTTTTTTTTTTTTATTCCGTAGAGACCTAGATTTGTGGAAGCAGAAATCCATTTATGAGATAATAAATCCACTTGCTCTCACAAGCTTTCATCTGTGCTTGTATATTTTATTGCTAGTATGACTGGTATACTAAGAAGACCTCAGTGGTGGTGGATGTGGTGAAGCGACCTGGAGAGGGTAAGGAATACTTGATGGATGGATGAATTAATGCCCATTTTTTCCACTATATATCAAATTTAGTTGTGCCTGTGTGTATTGCTGTGGCTTTACAGATGGCTTCACTGGTATCTACAGCTCTCTGCTGTCCCCTCAGTGCTGGTCAGCTGACAGTCAGCGGATTATTGTTGCTTGTCCTCAGCGCAGCCGCAAGGTGCAGTCAATTCCTGGAAAATGCTTGTTATTTTGACAAAAATTAGACCATGAGACTTGGTATTTTCGTCTGATAAATTTATATTTTGCACATAAAAAAGTATCTAGACTAAGAATATTGTGAGTGTTTTTTACCATAAAAAAAAAAGCTGTTGTTGTCTCTCTTGTAGGATCTGTTGATGGTGGATATAAGCACCGGGAGCATCACCTCTCTGACTTCACGTGAGTCATTCAACACAGTTATCAGTTTTGGATTTACTCATGCTCACATGCTCAGGGTGGTGTTGACTAAGTCTAATGATGTATTTTGTCTGCAGAGACCGATGTTGGAAGCTGGTGTCTGCTGAACATAGAGAGAGATCTGATGGTGGTCAGCTGCTGTTCTCCAAACTGCCCTCCAAGTCTGGTAGGAACAGCCTTTTCATGAAGAGCAGTCTTCATTTAATATATCGTATATGCTATTACTATGCTATTTTTGTGCTCCTTAGGAAAGAGCTTTAGTGCTCGAAAAATCAAAATCATTTGTGTGATGAAGAAGCTACTGTGTCACCTGTTGCAATGTCTTTCCTGTGTCCAGAGGGTGGGGTTCCTTCCAGCCAGGGATTCTCAGGAGGAAGTGGTCTGGGTTACTTTGGAAGACTCTGAGACATTGCCAGATATTGACTGGCAGATCTTGACTTTCATCCCTCCCCCAGAGCAAGACAACAGTCAATACCGTAAGAATAGAAAGTCTTCATTTTAGTATATAGACAGTTTCACAGACTTGAATGGTACAAAAAATGTGAGAAATATCTCTACATACACAGCTGTCAAGTGCAACACCACCACCATCTTTCTCCGTGGGACTAACTAATGTTTCTGTGTTCTAGCTGGCCTTGATTTTGAAGCTTTGCTGATCAAACCAAAGGAGGTTAAGGATGGAGTGAAGCTGCCTCTTATTGTCACTCCTCATGGTTGGTTACTCTCATAATGCTTCTGTCATGTGCAGAATGAACAGTTAGGTCGTGTTAGTGTGATAATGTTCGTTGTTATACAGCTTAATGTAGTACCCCCCCTCCAAAAAAGCCAAATTAATTTTAGAAATGTTCTATATTCCTTCACTTACATTTAGAAGTAAGAATACTTAATTTATTGTTAGGATTGATCTGATTTGTGAATCCGTTCTGGGATTTGTTCCTGTTCAGCCAACAGCAGCTACTACAGATATGATTGGCATTGCCAACAGTGATTGCGATGTTTAATCATATTGTCAAAAATTAAGAATGGCCTTTAACAACAATCCTGAGATTTTTTAATATGTTTGACTCTATATGCATTGTCACACATAAAGACACGGACGGCCTTTAATTCAAACTGTCATTCTGTACTTCAACATAACATGTTTCTTTCATTTAGGGGGTCCTCACTCGGTGGTTGTAGCTGAATGGCTTCTGTCCTCATCTGTGCTGTGCAGGATGGGCTTTGCTGTATTGCTGGGTGAGTTCATATGTTAATATGAAGCACTTTCATGTGTGACACCTGCTCATGGATAGGATGATCTCTGTGTAAATGGGGATGACAAGTTTCACATCCTGCACAGGTCATTGACCCAGACTGAAGTGTTGATTATAGATTTCCTCCTTATATGTACTATGTACTTTTATTTTTTTCCCATCTCGTGAACATTCAAAAGAGGCCTCATGTACTTCAGGAACATGCTGCTGTATGCTTACAGGCAATCACAACTATAAATGATCATCTTTTAAATTCGGCAAATGTAATGTTTTTCTGTCCCTGTATAAAAACTATTGTCAGTTTGTGTCAGTGTGTCGCAGTTCAGTGTGCAGACTGCTGCATGACCAGATGAATTGTATGCCTTGTTATCAGCAAATCATCGCACTCTGTCTCTCAGTAATTTCTACCTGCATGTCATTCATCTCCCAGCCCTTTTGCTTTCATTTGTCACATGGTTCTGTGTAATAACACATCTTTTGGTCCTTTCGTGGCACAGAGTAGACGTATAATTAGTGATTAGAGCCGTGTCTTTCAGCCGTTCTCTAGATTTGAAAAATACTTGTTCGCTGAAAACAGACATCTTTATCAATGTTATGTTGTGTACAGGTGCCAACACATTGTATGGATTGCATTTATGCCAACCTACATCCAGATGTGGTCAGGCAGATCTGACAACAGTCTGATCGGTACAGATACAGACATATTGTCCAGATACAGATCACATTTTAATACCAGGTGTAAATGGGGTCTTACAGTGTGTCTGCTTGAAGCGTTAAGCCTGTTTTCATAGCTTGTGAGGCCATATTTGCTGTTCTGTGGCCTGCAGTATGTGCAGTTTCATCAATCTGTCTTCTTTGTTTGCTTTTTTTTTGTTTTGTTTTAATTTCTTAGTGAACTATCGTGGCTCTCTGGGGTACGGCCAGGACAATATCCTCTCATTACCTGGCAATGTTGGCACCCAGGACGTCAAGGATGTTCAAGTAAGAATAAAACAAATTAAACTGACAATGCTGTTTAAAATGAGGATTACAAAGTTTCCAAGTCATGAAATTAGTTATCTATTTCTGGTGACCTCCGGTGTTGTTTTATGGTGACACTGTTTCTTTCTTTGCAGCTACAAATGTTCTCTTACAGTTTCTCGTGTTTTTCTCCCCCTCCCAGTTTGCTGTTGAAAGTGTTCTGAAAGGTGGTGAATTGGACATGAAGAAGGTGGCCGTTTCAGGGGGTTCCCATGGTGGTTTCCTGGCTTGTCATCTGATTGGCCAGTACCCAGGGTTTTACAAGGCCTGTGTGGCTCGCAACCCTGTCACCAATTTGGCCTCTATGATTGGCTCCACTGACATCCCAGACTGGTACATGTTGGCATGCACATTCCCACGCTCTTGTCCGCATTTGTTTACTCATTCCACGACCGTGTCAGTTGTGCACAACCACTCGACCTTTGTTCTTTTATCTTGTGCATCCTTGACATTCCACTCAGACAGCTGCAAGTAAAGGGCATGCGTCTGCCTCGCTGTCAGGAAAGGAAGGGTTCAATAATGCACACAAACACTGCAAAAACAGAAGACCTGAAAGCCATTCAGGGTGTTTTTTTTCCTCCTGTTGATGTTTAACTATGATTTCTGCAGGTGCATGTTTGAGGCTGGCTATGAGTACAGTACAGACTGTCTACCTGACCCTGCTGTTTGGGAACAGATGCTGAACAAGTCCCCCATTAAACATGTTACACAGGTATGGGTATTTCTGTGTATGTGTCTTGACTGTTCATGGGACTTCATTAGTGTTGTTACACAGTGTAACCTAAGTTGATTTCTCATCTAGGTACAGACACCAGTATTGCTTACCTTAGGGGAAGATGACAAGCGTGTACCCAACAAGCAAGGAATTGAATATTACAGAGCTCTGAAAGCAAAGCAGGTTCCAGTGCGGTAAGCAGCTTCTCTGAGTAACACGTTTTATCGGTTATGTCAGATATGCACTGCACAGCAGGGCTTTTATTGTTCATTCACTAATGCTCTGATATGTGTTGTGTAGGTTGCTGTGGTACCCCGGGAACAATCACTCTCTCTCCAAGGTGGATGCTGAGTCTGATGGCTTTATGAACATCGCTCTGTGGATAATTCAGCACTTGTGTCAGTGATGGTGAAGTTAAATACATGGTAGTGTGTTGTTGCTGCCAGGGAAAGATAGCAGGGCACTACTGTGTGGAAGGGATATTCTGCCTCTGTTTCCAGGACAGTGTGAGGACCAATCCAAAGCCAAAGCATTGAAAGTGCTCTCCAACCAGAACACACTTTGTATGACTGTACTTTACTTGTAATCTCTCTGTGGCTGTGGTGATTGCCACAATGACTTCCAAATAGGTGGATGTGGAAATGAAGTTTTAGCACAGTGCTTGAATATAAGTGTTTCGGATGCAGTTTGGATTTATCAGGAACACATTTTAGTCGTATAGTTTTGATTTTTTTTTTTTTTTTTTATTTTGCAGTCTATACAACTTAAGGGCTTTTCAGCGTGGAAGTTCTGTTTGAGGTTATATTAAATTAGCTTCATATTCAGTCTTTTCACTGCTCATTGTAACTGTTTGGTTTTTAAAAAAAAAAATCGATACTGCTTTGATTTCATGACACAGTGCACTTAATAAAGCGAGTGTAAAAATACAAGCAGTGTGCGATGAATCTCTGAATGCACGTGTGTTTGTATTGAAAAGAAATTTGAAAGCAGTCACTGAATTACTTCCTTATGCCTTTTCTTTAGAACTTCTAATGAATTCAGGAAGTCATCCAACCTTGTTCACCTGTTCACCTTCTCTCTGTTCTTTCTTTTGGTCTGGCTCTACAGTCAGAAAAGGAGAGTCTTAAGTCAGTTTGACACATATTCTAAAGTGGCTGTCATAAAGGACAATGCTGTTTGTAGAATTCCGTATTTTAAATCACTTGAGATGATGTCTATATCTAACACGCACGAAATGTATGAGTTTTGCTTAGGTCACATGATTTGCAAATGACCACATGTTTTCACTTCTGCATAAATGGATCAAGTTTCTTTCACTGCACAGACTATGAGATAATAATCTTTCCCCTCCTGGATTAAAGTTTGCTTCATCTGGCTGCTGATGTGAATTTTAAGATACACGCTATATCCACTATGGTAAGTACGATGTCATTTTGTTCTTCCATCAATAATGCATTACATTTCACTCTCATTTACACAGAAATGGTTGATTGGAGAGGCACAAAAGGTGATTTATTTAGCAGTTGTTTGAAGATGCTTTAGCAATCAGGTTTATATGGTGATATTGATGCTTGATCTTATGCAAAATGAAATTACCTGCTCAGACTACTATCTAAACCGTCAACAGCTGAAATTAAGTTTCTTTTTTTCAGGCTATGTTGAAAAATATCTTCATCCTTTGTCAGCTTCTTCCGTTAGTGAGGACCATAACGACCACCTTCTTTCCATGTGACACTGATGTGAATACCACCGCAGTCGACTGCTCTGACAGACCACTCAAGCTTGTCCCCCTCATTAAGTCTACCACTGTCATGTCGCTCAATTTGAGTCGGACAAAGATACAGGAAGTGAAGCAGCATGCTTTATCGGGTCTCCCAAACCTTCAGACTCTGAAAATAATGGGAAATTGTCAGCCAGGTCGCCTGAAAGCTTTGGAAGACCACTCATGCGAGTTGGTGATCCACCATTATGCCTTCAAGAGCCTAACGAAGCTTCAGTATGTGTATCTGTCAGGGAACAGCCTCACCAGGATACCCTGGTTACCTGAAAGCCTGAGGGTTCTCGATCTGCAGAATAATCGCATCTTCCACATTGACCAGCCTTTAAAAACTCCATATCTCAGTGAGCTCTACCTTTCCAAAAACTGCTTTTATATAAACCCTTGTGGCCAGTCCTTTAACATCAGCGAGGGGGTTTTCAGAGAGCTCTCTAAACTCAAAAACCTTACCCTAGGGTATAATAATTTGACAGCTGTCCCAAAAGGGTTGCCATCCTCACTGAGGTATCTGGATTTAAAAGAGAATACAATCACAGAGGTCTTAGATGGAGCATTTGCCAACCTGACTATGCTCAAGTATTTGAATTTGGAGTGGAATTGCCAGCGTTGTGACCATGCAGCCAGGCCCTGCTTTCCTTGCCCGCAAAATCTCTCTCTACAGCTATTTCCAAACTCATTCTATGCTGAGAACAGCTCCATCGCCTACCTAAGCTTAAGAGGAAACTCTCTGAGAACATTTCCAGAGGGTCTTTTCCGACCTTTGAAGAATTTACGGAGGCTGGACCTCTCTGACAACCTCCTGGCATATGTTATACAGAACGGCACCTTCTTTTCAGAGCTGAAAGACCTCAATTGGATTAGCCTTATCTATAACTATGAACCGCTGAAGACATTTCCAAAACTGATCCTCTCCCCACATATTGGCAACATAACTGGTCTGCAATATCTTCTTCTGAGTGGCAACTTTTTCCACGTGGTTTCAAGCGAGAGCCTCAGTGTTCTGTCCAAACTTCAAAAGCTACAGAAACTGGAACTGAGAATGAACTTCATCAGTACTTGTGACTTGAAAGCTCTGAAACAGATACCATCTCTCATAAAAATTGACCTCTCCCAAAACATGCTTAACTTCCTTCCATGCTGCTTGAGTCCGTCATCAGAGATTGTGGCACAGAAAAGCTGTCAGAACCAGAACTTGTATACAAATAATATTCCTGACCCATCTCTTATGCTGATAGATCGAGAGGTCACATCTGGCAATGCCATCTGGGAACCCAACCAGTTAAACAGGCTGGAACTGTACAAGGACAACGTGTCTCCAACACTCTGGAACAATTTCTGCCGACACAACCTGTCATTTGACCTGTCTCAAAATGACATTATGTCTCTCAACAAAGAGGTGTTTGTGGGCATGGAAAATGCTGTTTGTTTAGACCTTTCCTTCAATTACATGAGCCAGACATTGAAGAGTGGGACGTTTGAGAGCATGAAAAATTTAGTTTTTCTTAATTTGTCATACAACAGACTTGATTTTTATTATAAAGAGGCTTTCAGTGAGCTTAAAACCACTCTGAAGGTATTAGATGTTAGTAACAACGAGTTTCACTTTAAAATGAGGGGCATGGGTCATCGTTTGGGGTTCATTCAAAATCTGACTCACTTGGAAGTCCTAAGTCTGGCAAACAATGGCATTGGGATGCGAATAGATCACAGCCTGATCAGCAGCTCTTTGAAGTACCTCTACTTCTACGGAAATCAACTGGACATTATGTGGGACTCTGACAATGACAAGTACACTCATTTCTTCCAAACCCTGACAAACCTCACCTACCTGGACATCTCTGACAATGGACTGAAGTCAATCTCACCAGAAGTGCTGTGTAACTTCCCAGGAAGTATTGAGACCCTCATCATCAGCGACAATCTGCTGAACTATTTCCCATGGCAAAAAATCTCAACACTCAGAAATTTACGTCACCTGGACCTCAGTCTAAACTTCCTCTCTTATTTGCCTCACAAAGTCATAGAATTTGGGGAATATTTTTCTTTCTTGGACCTCAGTCACAATCGTCTTACTTTTATACCTGTGAATTTCTTCAGTGAGATGAAATCCTTGCAAAAATTGTATCTTAGCCACAATCAGATCAAGGAGTTGAACCATCAGTTTCTCCCTGCTCCCTTTAACAATGGTAGTGCGCTTAGGAAACTCACCCTGCATGCCAACCCCTTCAAATGTGACTGTGATACGTCTTGGTTTGCGGACTTTTTGCGAACTACTCCGGTAGAGATTCCTTATCTTACCACACATATACACTGTGAATACCCAGAGTCCCAACAGGGTGAGAGCATACTGTCTATGGACCAGCGTTCCTGCCAGGACATATATGGCAGCTTAGCCTCCCTCGTCTGTTCCTTCTTGGTTGTGATGTTCACTGTTCTGCCCCTGTTGAAGCATCTCTATGGCTGGGATCTGTGGTATTGCTTGCAGGTACTTTGGGCAGGACATAAGGGCTACTCTCAGCTGGCTGGTGGCAATTCACAGTATCACTATGATGCTTTTGTGGTGTTTGACACCAGCAACCAGGCTGTGAGGGACTGGGTCTACAAGGAGTTAACTGTCAATCTGGAGAACTCAGGTCACAGGCGGTTTAGTCTCTGTTTGGAGGAGAGGGACTGGATTCCTGGGCTTTCATGTATTGAAAATCTACATAATGCCGTGTACAGCAGCATGAAGACCGTGTTTGTACTGTCCAGTGGCACTGCTGGTGGCGAGACAGTGAATGGTGTGATCCGGCAGGCTTTCTTCATGGTTCAGCAGCGGCTTCTGGATGAGAAGGTTAGTAAAATGAACTTTTTATTTTCATGTGCTTTTTGTGGGTGTGAATCTTACCCCCACTGAGTTGTTGCCATGGTTTCACAACACTAAATTGTTTCTGATTTTATCTAAACCAGGTGGATGTGGCTGTGCTGATTCTGCTGGATGAGATGTTTCCCAAACTGAAGTACCTTCAGCTGAGGAAAAGGTTGTGCAGAAAGTCTGTGCTGTCCTGGCCGAGGAACCCGATGGCTCAACCGCTATTCTGGAACCAAGTGAGAATGGCGTTGTCGTCAGATAACCTCAACTTTTATAACAACAACATGAGTGAAAGTTTTCTATGACTACCTATGGATGGCAGATAGAGAGCAATTTGGTGAAAGAAGTCCCAGTCATTAAACCTTTTTTCCCATAATCTCATTTTGACAAACATCCCCTACCCCTAACTGCATATGCAATGATACTTGGTTTATGTTTTTAATATATTACTATATTTGTAAAAGAAAAAATTACAAGTCTTCCATGTAAATATTTTACTCATAAAGAGTGTGTTCTGTTGTTTTGTCTGACAAAGTTGATGTGGATTGTTTAATTTTTTCCCCTTCTTAGTGAATTAATCCTTGTCTTCAGAGAGCTTACTATTGTGGGCTGCAAAGCTAATCAAGGCTTTACGCTGTACATAAATATTGAGACATTGATTTTGGGCTATACAAAAATAAACTTGACTTGATTTCATTTGACTAGCTTGATTTCATAAGTACTGCAAGGGAGTGGTGCACCTGAATATATAACACCACCGCCCCAACTCTCAAAATTTCACTTCTCTTTGCTTAGATGCTGGGAGGAAATGAAACTAATGATTATTTCTTACAGACAACAGACAACTGACAACTTCACCTGCTGTGCCCACAAAGTAAGATAAGTCACCTGTGATTTGTCACAGCTTCCTCACAAACAGTTTCACAAGTTTAAGAGGAAAACTTGGGACAGGTCTGTTGTCCAGCTACACCAATTTACCAATAACATGTCAGAATGTATGTGAAGCTTTGATTCTGCAGGTTCCTGAGCAGAAGGGGAGATTGGTGACAGAAGCGCAAGCAAAAGTATTGAAAGTAACCAAACACATTCAAACAACCAGACCTGCTGTGTGGCCAGTGCAGCTTGTTCCACTGCACACATATCTGAGCCTGTAGGCTGGGATCCCACTTTCATTTTTTGTCTTGAGTTCTGGAAGTTCCATCTGACAAACAGCACCTTTTTTCTGAGAGTGAAACCTCCGACACGAAGTGGTTATTCTTACTCATTTTGTGGGTGAGTTACAGTGAATCAACAGTGAACTGCACAGCTGCCCCTCCCAGCAGGTCCACAGGTTTTAGTTGGAAGTAGGTTTGTGGCTTTACCCAATCATGTGTTGCAATTTTAGATTAGTTCTCTTGTCTCTACATCCGATATAATAAACTAACCCACTTGCATGGGATTAAATTACTGATGACTGTCAGGGTATATTGTGTTTTCCGGTCTATGAAAATCGGGATGCAACTCGCATTTGCGCTGACATTTTTTTCCTTGCAAATTTGGACGTAAGACCTTGAATGTGCCATGTCCGACTGACGCTCGTGTAGGTGTATGAAAGGAAGACACCCTCCAATCGTTACTGCTCGTGCTGCCCCATCTCGCCGCGTAGGTCGCGCACGCGCCGGCTTGGAAGAGCGCGCCCACGAGGACCCGATGGCAGGACAGGTCATGAGGGAGCTGAGCCGATGAGATCATGGAGCCTGCGCCGAGGTCGGACGGGATTCGGTTGGGACTTTGTGGTGATGGAGAGGTGCCTGCCCGGTAAGCCAGAGCTCACACGTTGCGGGCACACCTGGGTTTTGTGTCGTTTTGGCAACATTATCTGAACAAACAAAACTCCCTGCTCTCAGTTTGCGTGGCAGATTAATTATTATGTAAGGTACTAGCTCGAACTCATGTAGCCGTGTGCATATGAGCAAGAAACTAATCCTTCATGCCGTGGTCGTAGTAGAGTCATTCGGGCGGTCGTGTCCAGGCTGTGTGGTCACATGCGCAACGGCCGTTTTACTCGTGCCACCCGTGAAATATAGTGCGTTCTACTCCACAGGAGGTTGGCAGCATGTTGAACTGTGTGAGAGGGGCTCGTATGATATGGACAAATGGTGTAAGTCATGTAAGTTACGCTATTGCTTGTTTGGGTGGTGACTCGACTTTTCTCGTCGCGGCAACAGCTGGCTGCCAACTCAAAAGTAAGTGCAGAGGTTTGAGGCCGGTTTGAAGTGAGGCGTTTCCTACTTGTGGCACTTTATTTGAGCATTTCTATCAGTCCTTTGTTTCTTTCTTGTGTGTCAGTATGGTCTGACGAGGAGGTGTACAGCTGCGTAACGCGTGCCCATCGAAAGTGACCACTTACACTGACTTTGACACCAGCATCACAATGCAGATGGTATCTCATATCTGCAGCCTTCAATAGCTGACTTGCAGTTTTAGACACAATAATCGTTGTGATTGTACTTTATTCATTATCATTGTCAGTCTTCACGGCCAATCTGGATAGAAATGCACAACCGATGTACCAAAATTACGACAGATTTCATGGCTCTATTGCTGCTAGATAAGGCTGAATTCATTGTCTCAAAACAATGATGGATAAGGGATTGACAGCTATGTTATGACTGACAAGTAGATTTAACCAATCTCTCAGTTGCATCCTGTGCAGTGACTCCCAGCACCCAATCCTCTTGGATTAGAGGAGGGATTATGATTTGGATTTGCCTCTGCTTTGCAGACAGTCCCCAATATCTGGTCCATCAAGGCCTGGCTTGTATTTACTGTGATTTCCTGAGGACATTTTTCACCTATTTGTATTAATGTACAGCTTTTTGCCTCAAAGACAACAAATGACCTAATATATATTGGATAGATATACAGTTTAATACTTTATATGCTGAGTTTAGCCTAATATGGGCACAGTCTCATCATGCTGTACTTTCCAAGTATGATTTAGCCTAAATTCCAAGTGCCTATTTTTAGTCAAAGCCTAAGGTACCGGTATGTCTTCAGCCCCGATAAAGCCTGATGATGAGCTTTGCAAGTGCCCCAGAGGGATGGCAGATAATAAAGACTGGTCTTCCAATTCCCTTTGCAATCTGCCATGGCCATAGTCAATTACACTATTTTGTCCTTGTTAGCTTCAGACCTGAGCAGGCATTAGAGTCCGTGTGCTTTTGTTGGTAGATTTAGTGCTGTCCATGGTGCTGAAATGGTCAAACTGGTCCCTTTCCCTGTTTTATTCTTTCACCATCGACAGTGGTCACTGTGGCTGTATGAGGTGTTTTACACACGATGAATGAGAAACCAGGAGTGTGCTACGCAACTCATCTATAGCGTGGTGGTTAAGAAGACATTGTTCTCCTGTCCTTCCATCTCTCCCACAACGACAGCTAAGGAAGAGTGAGGAAAACTAAGTGCTGTAGTGATAGTAAGACAAGTTTTTCACTACATCAGTGGTCAACACTGCCACAGTGGACCCACAGTCTTGCTTATTTCCCATCCCCTGTGCTCTGCCCACACCTGATTAGCTGAGGTCGAGGTTTTCAGTTGATCAAGAGCTGGTGCCTTTCAGCCTCCGGACTTTTCAGCTTGACTAGCTTATTTGTTAACTTGTGCCACATTCATGTGCTCCTTCCTCCTTTTGTGTTTTTAAAATAATGTATAATTGAAGTTCTTTACGCCTGTATAAAGCCCACCTGTTTTGTCTGCTACATGTGGATGCAAACGACGTCTATTGCACCACATTTCGGTGCACGCATCATTAGCTTCAAGCCTCTTGGAGCCACTTTTCTTCTCCTCAGGTTTGGTTTTGCCTTCTTTTCTGGGCATCTCTCACAGTAGGGTACTTGATTGGGTCAAATGTGTTGAGAAGGAATGCGTGTAGAAGAGAAACGTATACAGATGACCAATGACAGTTGCTGCCTGGTATGCAAAGGAGGCTTTTGAAACAACCGATGTTACACATTTCTGAATGTTGTCACCCATGTGTACCTGCATACTAGTGATGTGCACCCCTGCTTTTATTTGAAACATTATTATGAAACAATAATCAGCTCCGTGAGCCATGTGGTGATGCTGCTTGTGTTATTTCTTTTTAATATGATTTTTTTTAATGAGTTTTTTTTTCTCTGTTTCTCCCTCTTCTACCTGTGTAGAATCCATCATGTCCTGCACTGTAGCTGAAACCACAAGTCCTCTGGCCTGTGTGTCTAGGAGCCCTCTAGCAAACAGTCAGTGCCACTTTCTTCTAATAGGACTAAATAAGACTCAGCCTCAAGCCCTAAACAATCAGGGATGGACAGGTGAGAACTGAGAGGCCGAGGCGTGGCCTTTATTTTCAACCTTTTTATTCATTCTGTTTCCATTAAGGGACATGATAATATTCCCTACCTTAACAGTTTCCTCTCAAAAGTCGACTTTTGCCATATGAAAAAATGCCTTTAAACATCAGAGCCAAGCCCTCGCAGAGCAAGCTGTCTGCTGGTGCAAAGAGTAGTGGGCAGACTGATGGCGGTGCATCTCATTCACGCTTTTCCAGATCCCCCAAACAGGGGAAAGGCAAGCAGGCTGTAAGCTCAGCACCAGGCTCCCGCTCGGGCCTAGAACCAGGCTCTGTGTCAGGCGTTGTTCCTGGAACAATGTCTAAATTGGGTGGAGGTCAAGGATCGGTGTCTAGGCCAGGTTTAAAGACCAAACCTGGCGCAGCAGCAGACAAAGGAGTAACTCGTGGTTCAGCTACAGCGCCAGGGGGTAAAACCCTGTCTATGGAAAACATCCAGTCTTTGAGTGCTGCCTATGCCACTTCAAGCACCATGTACCCCAGTGAGAGGGATTCCTTGGAACCCTCTGGGGGGTACCCCAAAGGCACCATGACGCTGGGCAGGAGCACCAGCCGCTCCTCCTACACTAGCCGGACAACAGCCACAGGCAGCAGCCCAAACATCACCTCCTATGGACTGCATCACCCGTCAGACCATTATGGGGATCAAACCTTGCATCCTGCAGGGACTTCCAGTCTGCGGCGCCAGTCTGGGAGACATCCACAGGCATTAGATTCAGCTGGACGAGGAGAGGTTTCCACGGTTGATCTCCAGGTTCAGCTCAGGGATCTGCAGAGGGAGAATGAAAACCTCAGGAGAGAGCTGGATGGAGGGAGGGATGGAAGGATGGGCCCTAGCACAAATAATGTCAACTTCTGGACCCCAGATGTGAAAAGAGACAAGGGTGTAAGGCGTGAGGAGGGGGTGAGGACCTCGGTTCTGAAGGACCAGTACAGGATTAACCAAGAGGATCTGCAGGTGAGAGAAAATGACAAATTGAGGAGTTTGTTTCAAAAATATATTTCCGCTCCAATAATCTCATATTCTTCTCAGTGTTCAACAGTAAGTCACTTCAGCACCAGCAAGTCTTTATTGCATTATGTTTTTCAAAAGGTGGAAATGTCATTTTGAAACGAAACACTTTGATTTGTCCGCTTGCATCGCGACGAGACTTTTTGTGTCGACCCGTCCATCTCCCCTGCACATCATACCTCTCACATCGTACCTTTTGTTCCTGTCTTCAAGGTTGCATACAAGAGCTTCTTTGCAGTTCATCTGTAAAGATGTTTTCTGGGCTCAGCGCTGTCTGTGTTTCCATGGGAACCTGCCGTTCCAAGTGTTAGCCAGATTCTGAAAAAGCTCACAGCTACTCCTGAAGGGACAGTGACCAGCCTGTCCTGTGCCACCTCTCCCTGGAGGCTGTCCCACTCAGTCTGAGGCATTACCCATCTGTCTGTCTCACTGCATAGCTGCCATATATCTGCTCTTTCATGGCCCGTCCTCTGTGTCTCCATTGTTTGTGCGGCATTTTAAGTCCTCTTGTGTCTGTGATTGTCTGGTGGGAAGATGGAAGTGTTTCTCTGGAGGAAAATACCTGGAAGTCTGAAGATTTATTTCATCCTGTTCAGAGAATCATTCGCACCATCCTGTCTGTGTTGAATTTGTTTATTGCGCTTCATCTCTCTCACACCAGCGTGCGGAAACTTAAATCATATCTGTGCTCCTCCATCTGACTCCTCCCTCGTGTAACCAAGGAGCCACCTCTGCAGTTGTATTTATAGCCTCTTCATCTCAAATTGTCACACAGTGTGAAGACACTGTGACACGCTTGCACACACTTTCTTCTGATGTTAAAAGCAAACATCATAAAATCAGAAACTTTGAAAATGAATACAGGCTAACTTTGTGCCTTCAGGAATGCTGGGATTGCGGTAAAGCTTTATAGAGTTTCATATGTTGGGACGCTGTGTGAATAAAATAAAAAGAGCAATCATTTGCCAATGAATTATGTTTGCCAACAACAGTTTTACGACGTGTTCCCGAGCCCATGTAGTGACATCCTTTATACACTCATGTGTTCACTAAGTGGTGAACCTCGCTCCATCCTCGCTCATGAACGAGTGAGCCTTTCCAGGATGCCCCTTTCATACCCAATCATGATACTATCACCTGTTTACCTGTGGAATGTTCCAAACAGGTGTTTTTGGAGCATTCCACAACTTTCCCAGTCTTTAGTTGTACTGTTTTCAATTGATTGTTAAAAAAAAAAGGTTTAGCAAATTATCACATCCTTTTTTATTTATGTTTTACACAGCATCCCAGCTATTTTGGAATCAGCTCTGTAATTCACACTGTATTTAAGGCTTCTAGCACGATTGATACAAGTGCAGTTCAAACTGAAAATCAGTGTGATGTACACCCACTATTCATGTGTCCGGTTTTAGTACCAGCTGCCATTCAGTTCTGTTGTTGCTGTGATCAAGTCAGTTTGCTGTTCCTGAGCTTTCATCTCCTGTTAGCAAAATATTATTTACAATAAAACTGTCTATTACTCTCTTACTTTCTGCCTGTCTCTGCCTTTCTCCTACTCTGTCTCCCTTCCTCTTTCTTACAGACACACACGTACCAAGGGCTGTTTAAGTTCCAGCTCAAAATGATCACAACTTTGTTGGCAATATATTGGTCCTTCACTAAATAGTTACCAAGTCTTTTTGTCTCCCAGCTTTAAACTTAACTTTTAATAATTTAATTAATTTTGAAAACACAAAAGCATCAGGCAGAAGATGAGCTCAATCTGCAGCCCTCTCCCGTATCACCTCTGTCCCCAATCTCGCCTCTCAGATGATCACTTTTCTCCTCTTTTTTGTCTTCTCCAGTGTTTTTTGCCCTTCGAGACACTCTGGGGAAGAGTTCAGTCTGACAGGAGAACTTTCTAATTAGCATGAAGAATGTCACCTTTTGTCTCAGCAGCAATGACCAGACCTGCCCCCTAACCATCTGTTTGTTTGGTGTGTGTGTGTGTGTGTGTGTCTGTGTGTGTGTGTGTGTGTGTGTGTACATATATGCATTTGTGTCTACAGTCCTGGTTGTGTGTGTGTGTGTGTGTGTGTTTTTGTGCAGAGGATTGTCCACCCACTCTGACTTGATATTCAGTGCTAGCTTGTTGCATTGATTATCCATGTTCACCCTCGCCTTCCTCCTACATCTCAACTCTGTGTCCTTGGCGCTACCCACCTTCTGGACTCGAGCAGAGGAGTAAGAATATTTGAGGCAAAATTAGTAATAGCTTCACACAGAGGGGAAGATTAGTAATTTAACTTCCGTTTAGTGTTTGTGTCAATGAATCTTTCACCCACTCTGTGTTAGAGTAAGATGCTGTGTATGTGTTCCTTGTGTTTGATTTCCTTACGGCCTTTTCTCCCTGCTCGGTCAATCATCAGTAATGCACTGTGTCCATGGTTTCAAGCACAGAATGAATTTCCATTTGTCAGTCAGAAAAGCTGAGAGCTGTGAATGCAAATTAGCATATTGTATTTTGTATTACTTTGCACTTCAACATGAGGCAAAAGCAGAAATGTTGAGTGAAATGTCCCCAGCGAGGCTCGGGCCCATTTGTGTCACTTAGTAATCATTTGTTCGGGTGATAAATGAATTGACAAAACAATCAGAACCACCTCTGCTGTCTTGCTCATGCACTGATGAGTCCATCTTTGCACTCACCCTGTGCAGGCAAACATTGTTTAAACCCATAAATATTAATTCAAGGGACAAAGTTTTTAAATGTCATTATATGCTGCTGAACAGGGAATGTTCTTATGATGATTCACATGACATTTAAAGTTTTCTGTTCTATATGATGGTACAGCCATTAAACTATGTGGGGAGTTTACTTGCCAATAGATAAATGATTATTATTATTATTATCATTAACCTTATCTCTGATTCTCTTTGAGGGAAAGCTGTGCATTTGGAAACTTTCACTCTTTTTGCTTTCATTTATTGTAAATTTGTCTTCATCTTCAATAACATCACCCATTATCCTGTCTTTTCTCCCCTCTTCCTCTGATGTTCATCTGGGTGCAAACAAGCCCAAGTCACTTTAGCCTATGTTTTGAAGAAAATACGCCCCCTGGTGGCTAAAACTTGTAACCATCACTCAACAGCTTGAAGTAATCTATATGTTAGTTTGGTATTTAGTTTTTTTTTTTTTTTTTTTTTTTTTTTAATTAAATTAAATTAAATTAAATTAAATTAAATTGTGTCTGCTTTATATTTTGGCTTTATGTGTGTGTGTCTTTCTTATATCACATCTCTCTGATGCAGCCTGGGGATGTTAGAAGAAACAAGGTCTGTTTATGTACTCCAACATGTATTTTTTTGTGTGTTTGTTGTCATGTGTTTAGGAATTTTTAATACATGTCTGTGTTTGGTATGTTTATGTACTCACTGAATGAACGGGCAGTTAATCGTACTCTGTCTTTGTAGCAGCTTCCGTTGACAGTTCAGGAGCTTCAGGAGGAGCTGAGGGCTCACAGGGAGATGAACAGTCGCATGCAGCAACAGCGCCAGCAGATGAACTCTGGCTCCTATCGAGAACTCCATACGGACCAGGACCACAGAGGGGGACTCAGCCCTGGCCACAGCCCCAGACAAAGCCCCAGCAACCTGCACAGTCCTGGTCTGAGGAACAGCCCGAGAGCCAGCCCATCCAACACCTACAATCCGAGGCAACAGGAAGCTGATGTCATCATTCACAGCCCTGGTTATGGCTGTAACACTGCAGTAGCTGCGCAGAGAATCAGTCCAGCCAACACCCTTCAACCTGGCCTGAGGAACAGCCCAAATCAGCCCCTCTACAGTCCCAACCAGGGTCCGGTGGTAGCGCCCAGCTCTAGTTCACTCCGGCCCTGCAGCCCCTGCCAGGTGCCTGGGTGTGACGGCTTCTCCTCATCCCCTCCTCTCGACCCGTCTGAGGAGAATTTCTTCCGGCTGCAGTCGGAGCACGACCGTCAGGCCAAGGAGCTGTTGCTGCTGAGGAAGACCATGGAGGAGATGGAGATGAGAATCGACTCTCAGAAGCAGACACTCGGCGCCCGGGACGAGAGCATCCAGAGGCTGCTGGAGATGCTTCAGGGCCAAGGTCAAGGTCAAGGACAGTGGGGTCGGGGACAGCGGACAGGCATCATTACCATGGCGGCGCAGGAGGCTGAAGCGCAACTGGAGAACATGCATGTGCGAGAGGTGTGTTTTTCTCTCAGGGGTGAATGGTTATGTATCTTTTTCACTTCAGCTACAGTATCAAAGTGGTCTTAACAGCAGGGCTGGGCAGTATGTTGATATTTGTCATTTATCATTTATCACTTTGTTAGGATCAAAGCAGTTTTTTAATATTGTGAATCATAGTACACCGTTGTGTTGCCTAATGACAATACAAACAATTTCTATGTCAGATAGTTGTGAAAATTCTTTCCACATGCTTCCACACTGACTTACCATCATACAGTCTGTATGATGGTAAGTCAAGATCTCATGTGATTTTTAATACCTCACAGATATGTGATATATATTAATGGCTAAAATGAGATGTTATTTTCCATGCTGCACTTGCCTGTGTATATGTGTGTGTGTGTATATGTTTGTGTGTGTGTGTGTGTGTGTGTGTGTGTGTGTGTGTGTGTGTGTACGTGTGTGTGTGTGTTCCAGTATATTTCTAAATACGCATATTTGCGTGTGCGTGTTCTTGGGTATGCACATGCTCATATGGCAGTTCTCATATGCCACTTGTTGTGCGTTGTGCATAGCATTTGGCATTTATTCTGCGGCATGTGACATACAGTGAGCTTGTTGTGCATTGGAGCTGAAAAATAATTTCAGCTATCACAAACTCTCAGTTAAAATATGAGAAAATGTGTGTGGTATTGGTATGCTCGCGCCTCACTCTTTTTTTTTTTTTGTCTTCCTCAGAGACTCATTTTAAATTCTCAATCTAAAACCATCAGCCTCCCCAGTGAGCGGCGGTGTAGCACAGGTGTCTCTATACCCTCTGCCAGGAGGGCTAGTAGTAGTTGGCCGCTCTGTGCTCCTCACTCCTGCCTTGTTTATTTTTAACTCCTAAATCTTCTTAGCCTTTAATTTCCCTACCTCTCTGTCAGTGTGTGTGTGTGTGTGTGTTGTATGTCTGCACAGCCTCTGCTATTGTTTGTGTCATTATGTTCTTGTTTTTCTGTCTATGTCTATTCTGTGTTGTTTGTCTGCTTCTATGTCTGCCATGCCCGCTCAGAATGATTGCGTGTGTGTTTGTGTGTGTGTGTATGTGGGCATGCGTGCACATCTGGGGCCTGTCGGCTTAGTGTTTCTAGCAAGGACACTCCCTTGCTGGGCTGCCGGTGGCTGATGGGATATCCACCCATGCTGGGTGTTTGGTCACTGTCAGAGGGGAGCGTGGGTGTTTCAGCCCATGCTAATGCAACCACTGCTGTGCATGTGTGTACTCGTGTATGTGTGTGTCCGTGCGTAATGTATGGGACCTTACCATGCTGTGTGTGTAAGAGGTGAGTACCTGTTCACACACACTCTGTGTGCTGTGCTATTTTTAACTGCTTGACAGCTTAACACATACTGTGGGTGTAACTGAGGAGGAGGGGTGACTGGGCCTGAGAGGTGAGGTGAGAGAGAGGGAGAGATGGGAGAAAGGAGTGTTTTTCTAAGGTAGAAAAACAAGCTGTGTTTGTCTGAATATTAATGTATGATTAATGAGGGAAAACACTCTGACCGCCCTGATTGAAAAGAGAAGCGACTGTTGTTCTTTCGTTTTTTTCCTTCGACTCCTTCTGGCCTCCTCCCCTCTGAGGTTGACATGGGGTGATGGAGACTTTCTCTCTCTCACTATATATATTGTACATATATATATATAGTAGTTTTTAGCAACATTTTTTTATTCTGTAGCCAAACTAAAAGCCTGGCTTAAAGTGAAACAAACTAATTTGTATATCATACCAGACAAAACAACATGTATGAATGAAAACATAAAAATATACTGGGGGATTCAAAATGTAGTTTATTAACATTATGGTGAAGAATATTCAAGTTTAATGTGGTTATGGTGTTGTGGAGTTTGAGTGTTAAAGGCTGGCCTGAATACAGATTAACTGAAGGAATTCTATGCACTTATTTAAGTGTAAGAAGCAGCCTCCTTCCTGTGAAGGCCTCTCGGCTTTGTTTACGTGTCAGAGAGGTAATTTAGCCTTGCGCTTGCACTTGTCATGGTTCGTGAAGGCAAGCCGGTGATGGCTGTGCAGCTATTGCCTCTATTAGGGGGCACTACTCTTAGTTCTTTTGATTAGCTCCAAAGGAAACCAGCCTGACTGCCTTTCATTACCGCACCCATTACTCTCCTTTAAATGACGCAGCTTGTTTAGCTTGAGCTTGGATAATAAATGCACCCATTTTTAGTTCACCTCTGCTTTTATTTATCCTTCAAACATGGCTGAGGGCTTTTTGGTGTTATTTGCTGATTTGAAGAGAAATGATCACCTTAAACTTTGTGTTTAGATTAGTTTTTTCTGTAAAGAAGGTGTCGGAGAACGGTGTCTGAATGTATGAACCGACAGTATGCAGCTTTATGTGACGCAAATCAGAGAATTGAGTAAGAACTGAAATCTCTTTTTTGTCTCTCCCCCATTTTGTCGCTGTTGCACCACTCAGGACTTACAGACCATGGCCAGATGTGAAGTTACTTTAACCAGCTGTCTCTCTTTATTTGTGTACGGTATGCTGATGTGCCGTATGTGTGGATACAGAGCGCCTTCACTCCTTCACCTGCTGATGTGTGTTGTCAGGGGATGGTGTGTGTGCAGTGGTGGTGTTTCCTGTTCGTCTTTGTCAGCTGTCAGCCTGTCTTAGCTTCACAGACCTTGGCATAGAAACACTGGCACATCTATGTCAGCCTATTCACTTGGCTCTTGAGATAAGATTATTACACTTGACTGGTCTACATTTTTTAGAATAATGTGGAAGCCATATAATAAGTAGTATGTCTGAGTTATTTTCAAGCAGCCTCTCTTCTGTAGTGTTTACGGGCAAGTTTTTGCAGTACTGGAAGTGTCCACAAAGTGGCAGTGTTCTATTAGAATTTAACTGCTGTGGCTCCCCATGCTAACTGTGAGTTAAGTTTTGTGTGATGGGACACACACACACACACACACACACACACACACACACACACACACACACACACATGCTGAGAGGCATAAATCTGGGCCTAATCGGCTCTCCCCAGCCGCCAGGTCCCTGTAGACCCAATAATAACAGCCGCACCACTGGTCTGTTCCTGCCCGGCCCTGACCTGCTGCCAAGGGCATGCGCACACACATGCACACTTGCACTGTGAGGTTTTTTACTTGGAGATGGCATATCTACTTTCAGACATATCGTACTCCAGATTGCATGTGGTCCTGAGGTGTTCTGGATAGAGTTAGGGCCCCGGCTGTCTCACTCAGTATTGGATGAGTATGTGGCATAGCTCAGGTGTTGAGAACCTAAGGGCAAAGCACTCCCCTGTTTTTCTACAGTATGACTGGCTTCAGAAGTCCTGCTGCTGTTTTTGGCAAGTCCGCTCTGACTGCCCCCTCATCATCTCTCATGCATTGATGAAACTTCAGAAATATAGCTGTTTCGAGTGCCAGTGTATTGAGAAGAGGAAGTTCATGTCAGCAAATGTGTCTTGTTTGTCATTTTTCTCCTGCTTTTAATTTTGCTCGCTTGCCACTAGCCTATGAGCTGCAACATTTTCACATCTTCTCCTCGCTCCTTTCTCATCTGCCTTTCCGCCTTTCTTGTATCTCCGTCCATCAATGTTTCCCTCTCTCTCTTCTTTCTCTCCTCAGGCTGATATGCTGTCCGTTGTGGTTAGGTTAATTGGTGAAAAGCCTGTCCGGGGTGGGGCTTTTTAGGACTCCATTCTTGATTGGCTGCTTTCAGCCTCTGCTAACGAAGCCCCTCTCAGCTAACATTAGAAGACCACTGTAAATACCATCAACAAACACACACACTCACACACATACACACATATACACTCACACAAATGCTCCCTTCTCCCCACCACACCCCGGGCACCACATACTCGCCACGCTCTGTTGATCTCCCAGAATGTTTGAGCGGAAAAGTTTATCGGGACAAAATTACACCCCTCAAACCTTCTCCTCGCCCCCTCCCTATTTCTCTGCAAGGCGTTCCCTCTGATTTTCCCTTTGTCTTTTCAAACTGCTCTTTTAAGCCACTGAGCTGAGAGGCGGACACATTTACACATTTGTGGCAAGCAAATGTGTTTCCCTTTTCTCTCACTGATGGAGAAGGGATGGGAATGTGATTGATGAGTGTGTGTGTGTATGTGGTGTGTGCGTGTGTGGATGTAGGATCTGTGCATGTTCTAGTCTGCGCATGGCATATATGACACCATTGCCTTCAGGCTAGAATTGAACCTTTTGACCGTATCCTTCATTCAGGATGCCGGTACTTATTGCTATAGTGTTACGTTTGATCCTATTCATTCCATATGCTTGGCCCTCTGACACATGTGGAGCAGAGAAGACGGTCTTTGATGACATGCTCTCTTGCGTGACTTAATTTCCCCCATTGTACTCTAACTGTTCTCTAACCGTTTGTTGGTAAGGAGTTAATACACACTCTCGCCACGGAGCAGATAAACACTTGAGTGTGCACAGGGAGACAAAAAGACACACGCACTGCGACACATTAATACACATATGGCCAGTAGAAGATTAGGATTGTGACAGCAGTGGATATGCCAGTCTGGTGGAGGCATGCTCTGACAGCATTAATCCCTCCTTATCCGCAATTGACAAGGATAAGGCCCTTGTCTCTTCTCATTTCAACTCACTGGGAAGAATGGGAGCAGTGGGAAATTGTGGTGACCTGTTGCCTCTCCCTGTGTGTCTGTGCATGCTTTTATAAGCTGCCTTATGCCCCATCTCCACATGGTCCGTGTCTGATTAGGTAGCTTTTCTTTACCAGCTGACTGTTATTTTTATTATATAATTCTCATCCATCTGTACCTGTGGTTTGTGTTTTCCGGTGCCACAATGTTTCCTCAAGGTGCTACATTATATACAGTATGTACTCTGCATACATTATATTAGCTGTTAGGAGGTGTGCATATTTTTTATTGAACAGGGAAAATCCACTGAGCATGTTTTCCCCATTCCAGCAGCTGCCTATAACAGAATCAGGCAGCAGCAGCGTGCAGCCCTCATGTTTCTCACCTTCTGTGCAGATGTAACATATACAGTAAAAGTGTTTGCTCTAGCACCTGCTGCTGACATCCTTCCCCCCAAAGCTTTAAGTGGTGGCCGAAAGCTTTGACTAGCCCGCAGTTCACTAAAGATAAATCTGGGTGGGGATTGAGAGAGCAGCCCTTGCCACCACTGAGGTGCCCTTGAGCAAGGGACCACTCCCTCAGTACCACAACAGAGCTAACCCTAACCCCCAGCTGCTCCAGTGGAGCTGCTTGGAGGCCAGCAGATCAGACAGTGATTGGTCTGGGTGTGAATGTGTGTGGCTGTGTGGGTGTGAACGCCATGACAAAGAGAGCATTGCTCCCAGCAGTGCTTCCCTGGTTAAATAAAGGTTTAAAAAAGTTTTGAATGTGCAGTTCAGTCAGTGAAATAACACAGTTAAGGAGTTCTTTTACATGAGAATACACCACAGCTGGATAGTGAATGTGTGGCATCTTTCCTTGACCTCACACTCAGACACCTGAACAGATATATGATAGCTGCTGTGATAGCAGATACCTTCTCCTCGAGAGCAGAGTCAGAGACTACAGGTGGATGCGGGTGGTGGTGTGAGGCGGATTAAAGCTTAAACCAGCAGCAGTGATGGTTGTGTTGCCTTGGATAGATGCTACAGTGATTCACATGTGAATGAAGTAGCTGCCCTGCTTGCTGACACTCTTTCAAAGAGGTGTTGATTCAGCTCTCTGTCCTTTTGAGGCTTTTTTAAGCGCTGATTTTGTCCACCCTGTTTATGGGACAGTCATACAAAATCATACAGTAACAAAACACACTCATGAAATGATCAGTCCAGGTTTTGAATACTGCGATAATGTGAAATGCTTTACATTTATTACAGGGCTCATGTGTTGTTTTGAAAATACTGTTCTTTCTTCCAAATGGACTTCATACTCATAGTTTTTTTATGTCCAACAAGTACATATAACTTGCTGCGTGTCGGCACGCGTGTTTTTGTGTGTGCGCCAATTAGCGTGAATGTGCACGTCCTTTTGTGTGGGTATTGTAGGTCAGAGTTACCATTAATTATTGATAGAAGAAGTGTAGCGCATGTGCTGGCAGAAAGTGTTGCTAAGCAAGAGCTTTAGCATGCCAGAGACATCTGCGAGAGAGAGACAGAGACAAGTTAGAAACAGAAAGATAGAGACTGGGAGAGTGATAGAGACAGATTCATATGACCTGCTGTGTAGCTATAGAGTGTCTCCCACCTGCAAACAAATAGAGATAGAAAGAGCAGAGAATAGACACCAGCACTTGCTGTTGGAAACGGAAAGGAGTCCTCGGGGGACCGTCTTAAAGCTTACAGGAAAAGTTGTTTTTTCTTTTTACACAAGAAGAATTTTTAAGGATGTACAATCGAGGATAACATAGCTATATTCAACAAGGGGTATTAAAAAGAAGGTAGTAAAAAAGACCGGGACTGGTCTGACCGAGCAGTGTATCTCATCTGAAGCTGTGGGTGTTAGAAGGTGCTGAAGATGATGAGCCGCCAGGCTTATTTTTACCGGGTCCCTCCCCAGGAGCTTCATCGCCGGAACCAGCTCCAGGCTGATCCGGCCAAGACCAGGGCTCTGCAGACTGTCATCGATATGAAGGTAGGACTTCCAGTGGATCAACGAGAGCAGGCAACGTTTGAAGTGTGTCACATGAAGAGTGTGTATCGCACTAATAGATCAGTTCTCAGCCTCTTGAATCCGAGTGTTTTTTGCTGTTGCTGCAGGGATTGTGTTAGCCAGTTTATCTCCAAACAAACAAGAGAACAGTTTATACTGTGATAGGTGTGTGTGATGCAAATGAAAGTATTATGTTGTGATCTTGTTTGAGCAGTGTAGATTGCTCTTCCATTGCAGCATGTTGTCTGGTTTTGCTTGATATCAGCTTCATACCAACAAAGCTTTAATTATTGATGAGTGTTGCTGTAATGTGAGCAGTAGTTGATCTGGCTCTGGTTTGCCTGGAAACTCAGACGCAAACATACATCTAAAATCTCATTGTTGCTTCGTTGTCTGTATGGCGGCCATGCCCAAGTAAAGGCCATTATTGGCCCATGCAGAGTTGAGCACTTATTCAATTTGTTTCAAATGTCACATATGGAAGCTTTCACTCTCATCTCAGCCCTTTGAAGTCGTTAAAGCTGTGAAAAATGCAGTTGACTCCACATGTGTCTGCTTGCACACCCACCCACCCACGCACACACACACGCACACACACACACACACACACACACACACACATTTAGTGTTCATTCAGCAAACGCTTGTTCCAAAAGTGGTTCTTTTACAGCAAAACCACAGTTATTTTTCACACATACTTTGTGATTTGTCTGCCTATTAACAAACTGCACATGTGCTCGCCCGGGATGCCCAGAGTGTTGTAAATGCATGAGAGAGGCCCAATTAAATCTGACTACATTACTTAGAAAAGACACAACAAACAATGCCAGAGGGATTAGAGACATGAAGGAGAACGGTCTCCCTCCGGTGATGCTGATGTTGAAGAGGAGATGTTTCCCTGCATTGTCCCTTCTTTGAAATTGTGTACGTTGTTGAGTACTGATCTAAGTGTGTCCAGCAGCGTTTGCTCCAGTGTCTGCATTCTTGCTTTTTTCTAAGTGGCGTGTATTTCTGTTTTGTGATTCCAGAACACCAACCCCCCTTTCTGTTTTGATCCTGACGTTATCTGGCAGGTACAGTAATGAGTGCTCACCTCTTGGTCCTTCTGTCAACTCAACATGGGCTGCAAATATATTTTCCTCGACCATAACTTCCTCCTGGGTTCTAATGCTGCAGTAGTTCATGTTTCAGTAGTTTTGAGGCCCAGTGTTACTTACATGTATTCCTATTGTACTGTGTTTGATATTACCCTCTGTGTTTTCTTTGGGTTTGCCTTGTTTCTCTTCCTCTGGGTGATGTTTTTTTTCTCTCTGTGCTCTGGAGCAGAAACAGATAGCAATCAGTTATTAAAGATACAGTATAGCTTAGACTACAGAAATCCACATTGAGATTGAATAGCATGGTTCTGCATTGTGTGTGTGTGTGTGTGTGTATGTATGGTTTGGGTAAGGTGGAGGGATTCCCCTAAATGCCTGAATACCCCACCTTGATTTTTTTCTGGGCACACATTGAAAGTTCTTGTATACACTCTTTGTGTGTCGGCCTGTCATGTGTACACTCCTGTTTAGGATGGTGTATGCAGGGCCGTGTGCTAGGCAGGGCTGATGTCAGAGGATGTAATAGAGGTCAGATGCTTACATGATGCCTGTGGTTTGTGCTGATGGCATCATGCAATCTGCTTCCATTTATTCAATTACCTTTCTCGTCTCTTCCAAGGTTTAGCATTTAACGTATGTCTGGACCCATGCAGCTAAACAACCTCAGGACCTGTCCATGATAGACCCTTCCATTCCCTCATAGGCACTGCAAAAGAAAACAACTGGGCTGCACACGACTGTCTCCCTAGATATTTGCCCTGTTTCACCCGACAGAAATAGGGGTACTCATGAATGGGTTATAATCCAGATACGGGAGACTATGAACTCTTCTGTCAATATGCTGAATTGCTGTTAGTGTTGTTTCAAAGTGACCCATGCAGATATTGCATGCCATTAAGCATCCAGTTTCACCAGAACTGCTTGTCTGATGGTATAACGTTGAGAACCCCCTCTCCACACACCTCTCCGATGTCCACATTGGGGAGGCTGTGCCCAATCATTTCTGTAACTTTCCAAAACCTACAATCCGACATTCACACACTTCACGCTGTGATTGGTCAGCTGTGGTATTTCTCTCATTTGTCATGTGAACGAATGAATGCAGCACTACGAATGTCCTCCAGGAGACCTGTCTGAAAATGTCGCAAGCTGAAAACTCATCTGTTCAGACCTTAAAAGCAAACAAAATCCCTCGTCCTTGACCTCTTATTGTTTCTAATTGTAGTGCTTGTATCCACATGGTTGAATGATCTTACTGTAGAGATATGAATTGACATAACATGATAGAAATTAATAGATAGATTGTTTAAACAGTAGTGACACAGGTAAGCCCTTGTTAAAGTCCAGAGGCCAATATCAGCTTTCAGATCTTTGCTCACTCTCTGCCTGCCTGCTGTTGCTGGTGCAGGACACCAAGATCTCTTCCCTGGAGAGGAACATCAGAGACTTAGAGGATGAGGTCCAGATGTTAAAGACCAGTGGCCTGCTGCACCCTGACGACAGGCAGGATGAGCTCAAGCAGGTGGAGGTCTACAAGAGCCATTCTAAATTCATGAAGACTAAGGTAGAATGTCTGTGCACGCCACCTGAGACGTCGTCACACTGCATGAACTGAGTGGCGCATGTTCTCCCTTAAGCATGAATTACAACAGTGTGAGAATCTTTTCTGTGCATGTTGCATGCCGTCTTTGCAAGCATAAATGGAGACCTCTTAATGCCAGCCCACATGTTACAGTATGTCTTTTTCCTGCTCTGTCCAGGCTCCCGTGTTGCATGGATACCAAGAACTCCCACGACTATAAATGTGTTTGTTGTTTCAGATGTAGAGAGAGTTCTAATTCAAAACATTTCAAGACTTTTCTTCTTCCCTCCTTATTTCCCATGAAATGCTTGTGAGCACTACCTACCTTACCTGTGTGATGACCAAGCATTGTGCTGCTTTCCCATCTGTGACGGCTGGCTGTTCTGACGGAGCAAACTATCAGCTTACAGTGCACCGTGTCTGTTTACTGTCCCACCTTTAGCTGACAGGAAGACCTTTAGAAAGGCCTGACTAAGATTTCTCTATTCCAGGCCGTATACTGGTTTATTCATCGGGACACCAGCAGTGCACAGACTGACATGCACACATTGGAGCAGGCACATGTACATGATGTACAGGAGCCCTGTTAGAGAATGTAGTTTCAGCTTTCACAGAGTGCCTATGATGGCTGAGGCCCTCGGGTAGCGCTCCATGTGAAAATGTTTCTCTTTGGTTTGTTAATGGTGCTCTTTGTAGGGCCCATTTGTCATTGCATTGGGGAAGTTCCTGATGCAATCATAAAAGAGATGTTTTTATGAATGGGGCCCTGACAGATGAATGTGAGCTTACAACGACAGAGGAAAGAGCTCTCTCCTCGCCCGTACTGACCTGGGATGATATACATCATGGCGATGGCCCTGGCTCGCTCTCCCATGTCTCATCTTTCTGCATTACACAGAAAGACACTGCGCGCATGGATATGCACAGGCACACAGATTCATTCTATATCCTTGAAGTGTTTGGGGTCCTGGTCTTTCAGCAGTGGCTGTGGCTGGTGTTGAGGTGAGACTGTGATAAGAGAAACCAGCGAGGACAGCGTCCCTGTCGTCTCCGGTTTCCCTTCTGGGCTTTGATTTGCTCCAGCGCCAGAAAGTGGCTTCTAAGAACATGAAAATTTGTTCAAGTATGATAAGTGGGTATAAGAGCAGGTGAATTTATTTATCCAGATAATCATTTCTTGCAGAGCTTCACCAAGTATAACATTACGAAGCCTCAGCTGTGTGGTTGAGGAGTGCGGAGGAGTGTGGAGGAGCACACAACCAGCTGGGATACTGTCTTTAGTTTCCCAGCTGGCTGTGTGCCGTAGTTTAGTGGCTTGCTGTCTTTCTTGTCTTTTTGTCTCTGTAGGAGCAGGCCTTGTCCCCATGTGTGTCTTCCATCAGAACAGCTCCCACCTTCCTCCTCCCCACCCAACAGCCCTGGATCACAGAACAAGCAGAAGTACCCCTCTCATTAGTCTGTCTCCTCTCCCATTATCTCTCTCGCTGTCCTTTGAATGCCTTGCTCCTTATTTTATCTATAATACTCTATCAGGTTCTACTTACATGACTTACTATTCTCTCCCCAGTCTCACCTCTCCAATCACAGCCTCCAGTCTCACCTTTTGGCCCCCCATCTCCTATTTTTCAGTCTGCCTTCTCCCTGCTCTCTTTATTTCTGTGTGAGGGTTGATTGGCCAAGCTCTTGTCCAGTCAGCAACCCCCCTGTTATGAGGTGAACCCTGCTCACACAATTAGAGAAATCTCTCCTTCGAATCAGCTTTGTGCATTTTTGGCACCGATAGACAGATGGCAATCTTCTGCACATAGCTAACCTCAGCACAGAAACCTCCCTCTGTTAGTGCATTTGATTTCCTTTGTGGCTTTCCGTCCTGTTCTGCATGGTCTTCCTTAAAACAATCTGTAATCTGTCAGCTATGTGAGTGTAATATTGCTTCCCATAACTCTGCCTGCATGTATTTGTCCCCCTCTGGCTGTTTGGCTTGGTGTGTCCATAAAGCAGACAGTAGACCTGGAACTCTTCTGACTGTCAACTCATAATGTAGGGCTGGGCGATAATTCAATATTGTAATGTATCATCTCTCCAGATAAATGGATCATGACACAACTGACATATTTACATATTATAGTTTACAATTTCATGTCTAAATGATTGATGAAAAAAAGTTCAGTTTTGCCAAAATGTGTCACAGGAGGAGAAACATTTCAGATTTTCCCTGAAAAAAGTTTGAAAAAAAACCCTTCATTATAATAAAACAATTTCACTCAGTAAAATTGAAAAGTTGCAGTTTTAGTTTACATTTTTGAATCATGAGATATTTGTCTTGTTATTCATTTTGTCCGTAATTGCCCACTTCTACATTGAACAGCATGTTTAAGCCTCTTTCTACATTCAGGGGAATGTGTGCTTTCAAAACACTTCAAAGTTCTGTTCATAGAGAACAAAGTGTGGGAAAAAATGTTTTTTTTTCAGTAATATACCACAGCAACACACACACTGGTGTGTTTTTGCATGAGATGTGTATGTGGTTTGTGTGGGTGTGTGCATGTGTGTGTTTGAGAATAATGCAGTTCTCTACTCACTTTGAGGGTTTTTGTTTTCTACAGGTTCACTCAGCGATGACTAAAAGGTTTTCATAACAACTTTGCGCACGTGTTTCTGTGATTGTCAGATCGAGCAGCTGAAGCAGGAGCTGAACAGGAAGGAGTCAGAGATGCAGGCCCTGCAGACCAAGCTGGAAACACTGACCAATCAGAACTCAGACTGCAAGCAACACATCGAGGTGCTAAAGGAGTCGCTCAGCGCCAAGGAGCAGCGTGCCAATACGCTGCAGACAGAGGTCAGCACACACACACACAAAAAATCCCCCACAGATATACAAACACACACTGAGCTTCCTGGACTTGGGAAGATACACACAGCCTCTGATGGATGAGGCTGTCTGAAAATGAAGCCTGCTGATCGCTACTACAGTAACAATAGAAGGACTGATGCATGTCAAGGCTGTTTTAGCTCCATTTTAATGTGTATTTGTCCTCTTAAACCCATCCTTTTTGACTTTTAGTCCTTAGCTTTGGAGTTTTTGTACTCCAGGGAAAATTAGCTGTTTGGCTAGCATTGGCACGTTGATGGTAATGATCATCAGTGTGCACTGATCTTGAAAAAACAGCCTTTGAGGTGACGGGTCATCACAAACACACATATTCTAGGAGCTCAAATGCACTGCATCTCTTCTCAGATACAAAACGCCTTGCTTTCCTTCTCTAATGGACTTTGAGGTGGGTGGAAAAAATGTCTCTGCGTGTGGCTCCTTTAGTCCACCAGTGGGCTTGTATGCGTGGGCGGGTCAGTCAGTCAGGAGGCTGGAGAGAAAGCTGGCAGCTTTCTCTTCTTCATCTTTGAAGTTTCTAAACTCTGTGGTTCTAATGATTTTATCACTGCTGTTAGGGATGGAGGCGGGTTGTATGTGGAGAGATGGAGGTGTGCATGTGTGTGGGGTGGGTTGGGAGAGCGTTTAGCATTTTTCTCCATCACTCTCTAGACTTGGAACTGATACTTTAGATCTCTTTGTGTTAGGCAGTTGAGAGCGGCCTGCTAACTATGTCCACTCATCATTACAGGAAGCAATTTGGGCCAAAATTAGGCCTAATTGTCCATACATGTGCAAGGAATTTTGGCCCTTGCAGTTAACTGAATACATCATACTTACAGGAATTGGTCTTCAGTGGGTGGTTTTGTGTGTAGATGTTTTTGTTTGTGTGTCCCACTGAAATGGCATGTAAAGAAATGTGTGTCCTTTTGACATAGGTCAGGGTTATCGCCATTGATGGTGAGCTAAAGCTAACTATATTTATGTGCAGCTACAGTCAGATGCACTGTAACATGGATGGTTAAGGTTTGTTCTACAGCCAATATCAGTTAAAGTAAGGTATCTAAACCTTAGTAGGCGTGAGGGTAGAGTACATTATTTGGAACATGTTTGTGTGTGGGGGGGTGCAAGGCAGGTTCAGTAAAGGTTACTGAAGCAATCATAAATATACTGTTCAGGTCAGGATATCAATTTCAGTGCTAAAGGGTTACATATACAGTCGTGTATGCGTAACACTTAAATATTGTACCATTAAAAGATATCGTTCTTGTTAGTGCAGACTAGAATTGTAGTTGCTTAAGCCAGCAAATGTCTCTGCCAAAGTTGAGTGAGCAGGTGGTGTGTGTGTATCTGTCTGTTAATATAATGCATATGTATGTGTGTTTATGCGTTAACGTGCGGCTGCATGACAAGGGAATGATTTATAATTGACCAGCATGCTCCTGACACGGGGCACATCACTGAGCTCTGTTGCCTGTCTTCTTCTACATATCTCATAGGCTACTGCAGCAGGGCTGTAATCAGATCCGACAGTCTTGATCACCACACACACATAAACACACACACACACGCTGTCAGTGCTGATTGCTGGACTCTCATCTCCGGTCTCGAGTAGTTTTTTCCTGCTATTGAAGTGGCATTTTCCCCCGCTTAGGAGAGGCTAGGGTTTCCTGGACTAAGTGGGCAAACCAGAGGATGAGTACAGATATTGAGTTTATTTGAAGGCAGCCATGGCCCTGCATTCCTTTACTGTCTGTCAGTCATTCAGCTAGAAGGCACAGCCGTTCTCACAGGATCTCCCTTCTCACCTCATTCCTTCCATCCGCTCATATTATTCCTTCACATCCCTTCAGCGGTTTGTTTCTACATCTCATTTAAAATTCCTCAAGGGCCCCAGATTTCCTACCGCTGGGACTACTGGCTCATCATACCCCTCCGCATATATATGTGTGTGTGTGCCAGGTGGGTCTCATCATAAATGACAGTGATTGGTACAGTAGCCCACTCCATCAGAGCCAGACTGGTGTCCGCCAAGGCTGAGGAGCACCTTCATCTCACAGACACTTGTCTCTAAAAGCTTTCACATCAGGATGGGACTAAGAGGGGACCAGTCAGCAAACAGAGCAGGCACTGTGAGTGCGGGAATGAGAAAATGGAAGTGTATTTATTTGTCAGTCAAAGTTAAGGACAGCTTCTAAATGGGTGCGATTTAATTCGATAACTAGAAAATGTGGAAAATAATGAGTGTGTGCTTGTGTGTGAGTCTGCTGTCCACGTCTGTGGAAACTTAACCCTTTAATACAGTATGTGTATGTGTCTTTCCTGCCCCGATCAGGACAATGCAGGGCTGTAACTATACTCCAGCAGATCAGGTAACCTAGAAGAGACCTTCCTGCATATTTAATCAGCCAGCGAGAAAGGAACAGGCCACAACCCCAGTGGAAGAGGGGGCTTGCATGTGCTTTAACTTTGTTTAGTTTTCTTTGAGAACATAGTTTTGAATATTACCATTGCACTAAAAGAGGCGTGTGGGCCTGTTTATTTAATTCAGCTGTTCTTAGTCACACTTGGTCCTCGTGATGGCACATTCAGACACATTTATTTGCAGTACATTGGCATTTTTTGTGTTGGAGTGTTAATCTCTGATCTGATTTGAAAGTGACATTCCTTCAGATTCAGAGTTTATTGACTCAAGGCCATGGTTGAATGGAACAGGGTATGAACAAAAAATACAAAACAATATCTCACTAGATGGGACATTTTTCAAGAACACACCCAATTTACATTTAACATTTGGCTTATACAACTGTGATGACAAAATTAAACATGGATGGCTGTCTTAACTGAACCCAAGCAGCTCTTCAAGGCGTTTTCTCTCCTGTCACATTTTTACTCACTGTGGTCTCATTTTTCACTGCAGCATATCAAGCATATGCAAGTCCTACACTTCTATTACAACAGCACAATTATGACTAGAAGTAGGAAGAAATGAATAATATAATTTCATAATGCCATAAACCATAAAAAAACAAACAAAAACTGTTTTTAAGTATTTATTTTACAAAATGTTATACATATGGAAATATTAACATTTTTACAACCTGTGCAAATGGTCTCTTGTCCTCTCCTCTTGGCTCCTCTTCCTCCAGTTCAGTCATCACATGACTGTTGGTCTCAGCTTAGTCATTCAGTCTTTGTTTTCAATGTTATGTTTTTTACAGGATCTGGTTCTTGCAAACAGTTTGTTTTTGGCAAACTTTTAAATGAGACGTGAAAAATAAAGTGGTGAAATATCACAGTTTTAAGGTTAGATTGGCTTTTTTTTCCCTGGATGGAATGGTTCATAGCACATGATGCGTTCAAGGACTGTTGGAAATGTGGAAATCTAACAATTATTTCTGTTTTTACAGCTTCTAGATATGATAAATGGAAGAAAAACGTGCTTTCAAACCCACCAGTGGGTTGTGGGGATCAGAGGGTGATTTGCAACCTACATACTGTATCTATGACACAGAGAGACTTTATTTTTTCATTAGTGAAAATGGGCATGCTCACTCATTACACATGGTTAACGCAGTGTGTGGTCGTTGTCATTTTAGCACGTTTCCGTGGACAAACCTTTAGGATTGTGAGTGTGGTTGCAGAAAACCAGCTGACGCTTCTTCTTGAGCAAATGCATCTCCATAAATCATTTGAATCAGCTGCTGGCAGGACAGTTGTTTGAGCTTTGTTTTGCGTGTACAACCTCCCCAACACTTGTATCTGTGTGTGATGCAGCTCCTCACTTTCAGCAAGAAATAAGCTGTGTTGTGGTTCACTGGTGAAAAAGGTATTACAGAGAGTCATGTGTCTTTGCACCAATAATATCTTGGCTTTCTCTGTGTGAACTGTTATTACTGCCTCTGCTGTCTTCTTTAGTGGTAACTCTAATTCCTTAAGAGTCACATAATCTCGGTTATAACCTTCAATTTCTTTTAATGCAACAAATCATGTTGCATGTAATTTCTTTGGCAGACATTAGTCAAGGTTTTCATTTTGTGAAAGTCAATATGCTTTGATTTACACACTCAGGTGGGAATTTGCAGGTGGCCACTTACCCACACAGGGGAAATCCGGATCTGAAGTAGGTTCAAGGTGCTTAAGTCAAAGTCTGGATCAGGCACATAAATAACACAGTAGTATAACATTTGATAAGTTGTTCCTCACTAAATGCCAGCAGAAGTGTTAGGAGCAGCTCGCCTTTAATGCACGTTTTGCGATGTGGCAACATGTCTGTGTTTACAGACAGCAGTCTGTGGTATTTCATTTTAACTTTCTCAGACGTGACCTCAAATATCCTGTGTTCGCTTTCATCACCAGCTTTTGCAGTGTGTCTGCTCGAAGACCTCCGCAGAGTTTTTATTTCGAGGTGGAGGTGTAATGACTTGAAGAAGATATAAATGACTCGAAAATGACTTGCTAACATCAACCATAGCAACGGTGATGTATAGGGAAGATAAAAAAAAAAAGACTCTGGAGTGGGACAGGGAAAAGAATCATGATGAGATGGAACGACAGGAGGAAGTGAAAAGTGAGAGAATAGAGTTGCTTGATGGATGTAGAAGGCTGTGGGCTTTTGTCAGTGACTGATGCAATGGTACGGTGTGCTGTGGTCCCTGCTGGACTGTTTTTGTTGATCTTTCCTTGTTCTCTTCACTGATTGATGGTTCATCTAGGTAGTGAGGCGGAGAAAAGATGTGGTCTCAACCTGGTTACACTCCGCCCTGCGCTCTCCCCCTGCTGTGTTCTCACTCGCTGGCTTTCTTTCTGCCTCATTCCCTTTTGCTCCCTCTGTCCATATTTTCTCTTTCCTCACACTATCTGCCTCCATCTGTCTTCTATCCCCTCATACTTTCTGGCCTAATTCTCCTCCTCCTCTGTCTATTCTTATCCCTCATTTGTTAGAACCACTGCGAGAAAGAGTGGATGACAGTTTTAACGTAGGTGAGGACTTGATAAATGCACTTAAGACAACAATGAGGTGGTTGAGCTAGTGGAAAACAGCCTGTTTTAGGCTGACTGCTAATTATCAACTTCACATCTAAACCCTGGGGCTGTTGTGATGACTGACCAGTGCAGACCAGTTATGATATGACCTTATGTGAACTTGACTGACCACGGTCACCAGTCTCAGACCCGACAGCGTGCTCCTGGGTTCCTGGGGTGGTGTGGTTTGGGATGCAGTGGGAGTAGCAAAGCGTCAGGGCCCCCCAGAACAAACATGGCACGGTCCAAAATAAAGCCCCCGCGAGTTCTTCAGAGGCCATGTGGAAAAGCCATAAAGTGGAGTTATAGGGGTCACAATGGGGATGAGATATTTAATGGTTTACACAGAGAACGAGGTAAATACGCGCACGACCGAAGGAGCTGACAAACACCAGCATGTGCGCATGGTTGCCTATGCATGCGCACATGAAAACACGCACATTAGTGTTGTCATGCAAATCTGCAATCACGCATACTTCAGCGCAAATGACACGTTAAGTTAGAGGACATCTGAGGTGAATTTCATTTTTGTCATGATTTATCCCACATGAATGTCTTTTGGAAGTGTGTGTGTGTGCTCTCTACGTTTTTTCACATTTTCTATTTTTGCACAGTTTGAAACTAAACAAAAACACACATAAACACAGACAGTAATGAGGGCTTTGCTTGGTCTGCTGTCAGTCAGTGGCTGGTTAACCAGTAGGCAGTGAGGTGCTGATAGAGACCGCCAGAGACAATACTCTCCTTTCTTTTTGTTCTGACCTCCTCTCCCCTCAGGGTCACCCTGCTCTGCTCAGACCACTTAACCTCTAATTTCATACACACATAAATAAACACACTCACACACATACAAAGATACCCTCACACAAACACACAGTGCCACAAGAAAACAGTTGAAGAGTTTTCACTCCCACCGACAGAAAGTTCAATCTTTGTTAATAGTACGTCTCTACAGAATGATTGAATCAGACAGTGTGGACTGTATTGAGGAGAGTCTCCTCTCCTCCTTTTTGGGAACAATGATGTGTTTTTCTTTTTTTTGGCTCCAGTCCAGCACATTTTGTTTGAAATGAAACCATGTCTATGAGGTTAAAGTACTGCCTTTCAGCTTTAAGGGTGTTTGAGAGTGTTAACATCCATATCAGGTGAACAACTCTTTTCACCCTTGGGGATATTAAGAAAAAGGGCTACAATTTCTTCACAGTTCAGTGGATGTTCATCTCTTTATGAAATCTATTGACAGTGCTTTGTATTTAGCATTGTATGCGTGCAAAAAGGCCTCTCCTTCAGACAATTCCATAAAGTGCTCAGAGGCAATCTTTCTTTAACCGATACAGAATGACTGATGTTACTTACAGTAAGGTGTGCTTATCTACATGTTGAGTACAATCATGGGTTTGAACCTGTTTCTTCTAAACAGACACAGTATACAGAATATGACCCTTTGCATTTGTGTGTAAAAATCTTTCTTTTCACTGGTTGCACCAGTGTGGCTAGAGTCTAGCAGGGTGATTGATATTTGTTTTATATCTAATGAACATGCACGAGCAAACCTACTTTCCCTCCTGTGATTTCTGTGTAGTAACAGTGAGAAACAACATTCTTCATAAAAACTTGGGCAGAACAGAGCACATTGAATGCTGCAGGTGGCAGACCTCACATGTGGCATAAGAACCCAGCTCTCTGCCCTGCTGTCTTTGGGAACATACCTAGACATGATGAAAATCTTTGTTACACCCTAAACTTAAGTTATTTGTGATGTGACTAAATTGAGCTCTGTAAAATATCCTTTTAACATGAAACAAGCACAAGTTCCCCAATTTTATAACTTCAGTTGCCATTCCTCTAATATAAGAACAACTGATTGTTTGATCTATAATAATGATGCCAAATTAATTTCACGGTGTGCAACAGGCTATGCCCTGTACACTTGCTTATCTCTTCCTAAATTGCTGGAGGAAACAAGAAGATGTAGTAATGTGTGGATTTGATTGGACAGTGTAATAGAAAAATGGCGGATAAATGAGACGCTGTTAGCTCTCTTTTTAAAATATAACCACCATACACTAGTGTTAGCTCATCATTAGAATGAGGTAGCAGAGGCACCAATGAATGTAACGCTGTCAATCCTGCAATATTCACCATGGGAATAGTAGTTTGACCCCCCCCCCAAAAAAAAAAAATCCTAACACAAAGCTTACTTTCTCCATTTTCTGGAACTTTTAGCGGCACCTCATTGCCTTCTTCAGAGGTTGAGTTTGCTCAGTAGACAAGGAGATGGTTCACTCATGAATGAACAAACGAATTCAGGATTTGGGTTGCTTGTTAGTTCTCATTTGTTCAAAGTGTTTTTTTCCTTATTATATGGTGACAACCCAGTGTTTGTCTGTACTACATGATCATGAGTTTGTGTTAGACAGAGCAGCAGAATGACAGAAAAGGAACCGTTTTACTTGTTGATCAAACAGAAATCAAGCTGCTTTCAGGCATCGACTGCACACCGCAGTCCTGCGATTGTTCTGCACATGTTTGCCAGAGTGACTGTTCATTGTGGTTTGACAGGAAATGGATTCCCTGGAAACAGGATGTAGCAACTGGCATGCGGTGCTGGAAATGATCAGGAAAAATAATCAAAGAAGGAGCAAGTGTTAATGAGGGGGAACGCCTGCAGCGTCTCCTCCTTTATACGTGCATGTGTGTGTTGTGTATGTGTGTGTTGTGTGTGTGTATGTGTGTGTGTGTGTGTGTGTGTGTGTGTGTGTGTGTCTGTCCATCTCTGTTGGAGGAGGTAATGATGATAGATGGAGGGCAAAAGAGGGATTGAAGCAGCTGTGCGCAGTGTGGGTTAGTGTGACAGTACTCAGGGTGAGTCCCCGACATTTTCTGTGTCATATATCCATCCTCTGGTACAAAACCAAAGGCATGGCATGATTAGCTTTTATGCTTTGGCAGAAAACATTCATTCATTCTGTTGACAAAGATCCTTTTGTTAGTGGATCCCGGGAGTTCTGTGTGAGTGCGTCTTTGAGTCCTTGTCTTTTCCCATGTTCCCTCTGTAGCCTGTGGGCAGACAGCTGTGTTGCCACAGTTTGATCCACAGATGTTGGAGAGTACAGCAAGACTATGCCCCACTCTCCACCTTGCAGCCCCTGCTGTGAGGCAGTTTACATCCGCTTATTATCCCGAGCGGGCCCTAAGGTGATCCCCCATTATACGATTCCTGATCAGAGCTCTGACTGTTGCATTATCCCTGCCTTTGATGACACATCATCAAATGACACCCAGCCTAAGAACCACGACAGGGAGCGTCCCTCATTTCCGCACAGCCCCGGTGTCGTCATGTCTGGTGTGGCCAGCTCAGGCGGAGAGGAATTCTTCTGTGTGTGTATGTGCTTGCATATACAGTATATGTGCAAACGTGTGTGTGTGTGTGTGTGTGTGTGTGTGCACAAGGTCTGGAGAAGCTCAGCCCTTGTTCACAATTGCTGTGTGAAGTCCTTCATTCTTCTGTTTGACTTTGCAACTTCCTCCTGCACCTGCACACACACACATACACACACACATGCCAACATGCATGAATGTGCTCATATGAGAAAAATCCCACTTTGGTCTTCAGGCTGTCTCACCTCACAACCCTCAACAGTGACCTCCTGACATCTACTGGAAGTTTCTCTTGCCTCATCAGGAAACTATGGATCATTTAACGCCACTCCTCACATCTGTGTTAGTAAGAGGTACCCACAGTCAGGTGCCTATACACCATCTGTGCACGGCGGCATACCGTATATACTGTAAACATGAGTATTGTATAAGATGGATTGACCATTTTTGTAGTCACCTTTCACCAATCTGTAATAATACAGACATTAGTCAGAGTGAAAGCAGAAGTAACAGCAGTTGGCTGTTTGAACCCAACAATCCACATTCGTTCTTTTCCTTCTCCATCATATGAGAGTGTTTTGGTTTCTCTTTCATGCATATGTTTGAATGAAAAGAGATATTTGGATGATTATAGCTGATATGGGAGAATCTCTGGTGGTCTCGCATCATCTTGAAATGAAATAGCCTGCCTTCTTTTAGTGATACAATCCAGACGTGACCACATTAATGGCTAGGCAAACATGAATTAGTCGAATATTATTTCATAAATTTTGATGATTCATTTCACAGCACAGGCCTTTAAATAAATTAAGTCTAATGGCTGCTCTCTGCTGTATTTATACAGGCTGGCTGGATGTCATACAGCCAGAGAAGCAAATAGCTCACACAGCTGTGTGTAGTGCACCGCAGCAGCCCAAAGCAGATCTGAGTTCAGACGTTACATACACTCCACCAGACCCACTCCTGGGATTTAACAACTTTTATGGTGGTGTTGTCAGTTGAAGTGACATTCAAACTGATTCATCGAACAGAAACATAAAGAGGGGTCAGAGAGAGCTAGAGCGAGAGATAGGAGATCATATTAGGAACGTTTTTCTGGTCAACCCATGACTCGCACCCAAGAGGGTGAGGGAGAGTGCAACTGTTAGTATGCGAGTATGCAAGTATCGGTGCGTCCCCAGGCCTTTGCTGTGGTCTCCCCATCGTCTCTGGTTCTGCCGTTTTGACTGTGGTCTACTCATATAGTCCCTATGTTGTTTATTGCGGCCCAGAGCCGACGCTGGGCCTGATACCTTTACAGATTTGCCTGCCAGAAAAACTTTTATGATGAAATGTGAGGCAGGAAAAAGGGAGGTGAGGACAAACAGAGAAGCTGTTTTCTTTAAGCCTCTGTTTTACTTTGCTAACCAGTGTCCAGAATCCACACTTGGCTGTCATTGCAAGCATGAGAGAGGAAGTCAAGGAGAATGAGTGCGTGTTTATGTACGTGTCTGCAAGGTTGCATGTTTAATTGCTGCTACATGCATGTGTGCATGTAGAAAACAGTTCAATACATGCGTGTGTGCATGCACACTTCAGAGCTGTTATTAGTTTGTGAGTGCATTCGTTTATGAAATCCCAAAGAGTTAATAGTTTTGCAACCACAGAATCTTGAAAACATATCAAGGTCATTTTTTTAAATGATATGGTGCTGAGTGAAGGGCTGGAAAGTTTAAGTGGAGTTTTGGGGGAATATGGGCTGATACAGTATAGATGTGTTTTTAATTCATCTTATCTGAGGAACGCTTGAATTCAATCTCTAATGTCCCCTTTGGATTTGGACTGAGCCAGACTGGACAGCAGTGAGCCCTTCTGTTTCTTTCCGTCACCTTTCACTTTCTTTCTCTTCCATATACCAAACAAAAAAAAACTGCCTTCCCCAATGGTAGTCTGGCTAGAGGACTTGAGGGATTCGTCGCACTGACACCTCACTTTGTCTTGCTTCAGGACCCGCACCTTTAAGCGGCAGTAGGAAAACTCCTGGTGAGTTTGGAGCATGGCTGGAGGGATGGAGTGTTGAAAGAGAGATAGTAGTAGCGGGGTGAGAGACGGAGGTGTTGTTGGAAGATGACATCGAGAGGAACGAGACTACAGGGAGAGGAAAATTGGAGAGGAAACTGAAGGAGAAGAGTGAGGTTAATCATCTTGACTTGTTAGCTGTCTGTCATCTCAGCGTGTGTGCCAGCTGATAAAGACATACAGTATTTCCTGTTACAGACCTGCTGATGGAGCAGCAGTTTTAGCCAGAGGCGGAGCAGCATGTCAGTGGTGTTAATATGCTCAAGTCCAATAATATGTTAAGAATTCCCATTATCTCTCCACCTTCTTTCACTCTTTCATTTCTCTGCCCTTGCTTTCACCCTTACTCCTCTCCATCCTTTCATCCCTCCCTCCTCATCTGTCCATCTCCCTGTCCTTGTTTTTCGTGTCCTGTGCCTGGCAGCGGTGAGTGCTTTAAGAGGGTATTAGCAGGGCGTCTGTACAGTACTATCACAGCTTAGTGGGCCAGTGCAGGTGAGACAGCAGGGATTTCCTGTTAGGCCTCTCTGCTACATTCTTGCTAAATTGCTCCTTGCCAGGTGGGGTTGGAGAGGAGGGGGTCTCTCTTTCCCCCTTACTCTGTCTCTTGCACACAGTGAGGAACATGCGCACACACACACTCTTGGGCATCAGCACAGGATGATGTGCATGCACTCAGGTACTGTACGTACAAAGGATTAGCGTTGCCACTAGTGTGTGTGCTTGATTTTGTGTGTGTGTGTGTGTGTGTGTGTGTGTGTGTGTGTGTGTGTGTGTGTGTGTGTGTGTGTGTGTGTGTGTGTGTTCATCTGTTTGCCAGTGTGGAGTGAGGAGGACAGAGCAGGGCTCAGTATTAGACTCTGGTTGTCTGCCAGAGGAGCAATATGAGATAAATACTTCACCATCTTACACCTGGGGGTCCTGGCCTGCTTCTAATGCTACTGCTTGAGAGGAGCCCTCTGTGTGTCTGTGACCGGCACTCTCATTTTACACATGCACATACACACACATCCAGGCAGGTAGGTACTGACTGTTGCTGTGCATCTCAATTGTGTTCTCACCATATCAGTTATGTTGTTCTCCATTTCTGTATTAGTGCCCCATTTTTGTTTTCCCTGCCTGTGATTTGTCATTCGCTTCTGAAATAACCCAACAAGTGTTGAAGTATTCAGATAATACACAATGCAGTAGCAATACACAATGAACACGTCCTCCATTCCATCCATCAAAGTTATGTGTTATTTATTTCTTTTAAGTTAAAATACATGTATGCATATGCTTTATGTAGTGTATCACAAGGTGCTGGAAGGTGTCATTTTGAAGAGAACAATGCAGGCTTGCTGTTCTCCCTGTCCCCAGTCTTGGTGCTAAGCTAGGCTAATTGCAACTGCCTAACAAAATAAAACTGTTGGAAAGAAAGGGAATAAGTGTATTCCCCAAAATGTTGAACTACTTGTTTCATCTGTAGGAAACATTTTAATGTCCCTGCTAATGTTAACTGTACTATTTTATATACTGTTTGTTTAGCTTAATTTACAATATAACATCATATTTTACTCTCAATATGCTATAGAAGTAACTAGAACTAAATAAAGAAGTTCTTTCATTTACAGTGTAGTAGAGTAGAAATATAAGTAAAGTACATGTACATGTGCCTTAGAATTGTACTTTAAGGTACAGTTCCTGAGTGAATGTACATAGTTACTTTCCACCGCTGCCCCCTCCCTTTATGAATCTCCTTATGTGGCCTGTGAAATAGTTGAGAGATGAGCTGGAGAGCACAACAGAGCCTGTGCTTTAAGTGTTTTCACACCGTCCCCTCTGCGTCCAAGTATCGCTTGTTAAAACGACTGTTAACAAGCCCTCCCTTGCTGCTTCCCTTTATCTACACTGTGTGTGTGTGTGTGTGTGTGTGTGTGTGTGTGTGTGTGTGTGTGTGTGTGTGTGTGTGTGTGTGTGTCTGTGTGTCTGTGTGTCTTGAATCCATATAAAACACGCACGCACAACTTGAAATTAAGTTCAAATGGGTTCACTCATTGCGCCATGGCAAAAAAGTGCTGGAAATGTAATCAGGTGTTGAAGAGGAACAGAGGAGCGCATAGTCTGTTCGTGACAGCCAGCTGAGAGCGTGTATGTGTGCACTGGTGTGTGTGTTACTGTAGGCGGTGCAGCACAACACTGATATATGTCCAATAAGAAGTACTGGAGTGAGCTCAGACATCACTCATCTCGTTGCTCACAGTCAGATACCGAGGGTTTTAATGTGTGAGTGTGAAGTGTGTGAGCGGTCTGATCTGTGGCAGCATTGGCCCAATCACACAGCACTCTCAATAACAAATGATGGGACAGGCTCCAGGCTCCTTTTCTCTCACGTACACTTTTACTGCATCAGTCCACGGTGGTTCATATTATGGACAGTAGGTCAAAGCTGAACTTTTACTGCTTCCAAATGTCAACAAGTAAATGTGTTGAGACATGTCAGCTCCAGTACTGAATGATAACACATGGGCCACCTGACTGAGGACCGGGGAGAAAAATCCTGGTGTAAGCTTTCATGATCTTTTTTGTGTATTTCTATGTATTTTTACAAGTGTTTCTGTTTTTCTGTCTCTGCCTGGCTGTCAATCTGCTCTGTTTCCATCTCATACTGTCTATTAAAGTCTATTACAGTTCATGTTCAACCTATATGCTTGCCTGTCCATCTGCCTGTCAGGCTAATATTGAGTTATATCACCCGCTCTGACTCCCTTGTGATCTCTGTCTGACTAGATGTCGGTCTAACTCCCTATTGGTGCCTGTCTCTTCATGTTTCTGTCTGACTTCTGAACTTCCGAATGTGCATTTAGTTTCTCGTCTTGGTTTTTTTAGGTCGATGCTCTGCGCGTGCGACTGGAGGAGAAGGAGCAGTTCCTGACTAAGAAGACAAAGCAGCTGCAGGATCTGACAGATGAAAAGAGCACACTAACAGGAGAGATCAGAGACATGAAGGACATGCTGGACGTCAAGGAGAGGAAGGTTAATGTCCTGCAGAAGAAGGTGAGTGAGTTGAGCTAGTTACAGCATCACAGTGTCTGTAAATGTAACATGCAGTATAGCCAGACCTAAAGTACAGTTCAGTTAGTTTAACTTGTCAAATGTGACAAGAATTAGTCTGGACCTTCTGGAGAGGCCATATCTTTCACCGGTTCACAAAGCAGAACATTTTATTAGACCTGCACTAATCAACATTGGATAAAATGACTGTGTATGTGAAAGGGGTTGCTTGTAGTGACAAAACCACAATCACCTGACCATACAGGCCCCCTCAGTTGTTTTGGTTTAATGGCCCACAACAGTGTTTTGGTTCACTTTCATCAGTTTTCACTCGCGGCAGGCAGATAGCTATTTTCAGTGAAATGATCTGGTAAACCTACTGAACATCTGCGCAGCACCAAATGGTAGAGAAAGTTAGCATCCAGCTGGTGAACATTGTAAAAAAAAATTGAATTTTTTTTTCTAGAAGGAGACCATTGGAGATCAAAAACCTAAAAAGAGTGAATACTGGAGGATAGATGGATAAAAACATGGCTCCAAATGAATGAATATGCTGCTCTGTGTCAGCCATGTATGTAAATATGCAGTTTTTCACTGACAAGTATCAACTTTATAAGGTGATAATATATAAATATTGTGTTTTCAGCTTGTTTGGCTGCCCCCAAACTACAAAAAAAAAAAAACAATTGATACAGATTCAACAAAGTTAGCAAATCCTGATTCTAGTTACAGGGTTATATTCAATGATAAAAAGCATATTTCAGTGACTGTAATGGTTTTCTTTTCCATCCTACATTTGCCAGGAAAAACTTAGCTATTAAATCAGTTTTTATATGGAAACAAAGAAGTGCAGATATTTGACAGGTTTATTGACCGTCACCACATCAGATACCTTTCCCTGGTTAATCAGCCATATTGGAAATGAATTCTGGTTCTGGCCACATGATCATGCTGCAGGTGTTGTGAAAAGACAAAGAGTGTTTGTTATACTGTATGAATCATTGCGTATGTGCCTAGTAAGATCACTGTTACATATAGTGAACCCAGACACCTTCACACGTAAACATGTGCTATGCAGTGGATGAGACAGTTAAGTGAAAACAACATCTTATTACTTGTTCAAGAGCAGCACACACATCCTTCTATATGCACACCTGCTCATGCACACACACACAGACACACTCCCACAGCATGTCTCAGAGGCCTTAATGACTTTTATAAGGTTAGCTATTTAGGCAGGGCCTGCGGCCACCTGTGGTGTGCATGTTGGCAATTCCTCCATAGACCAATTACACACACATAAAGGTCCCCTCTCAACTTCCTTGTTTCCTCTCATGTCCTCAAATTAGATCTCCTTCGCTCTCCTCCCACCGTCCCCCTTGCTGAGTTTAATGAAAAAGGGCTCCAAAGGTCACATTCAGCGCCATCACTCTGTGTGTATGTGTGTGCGTATATGAGTGCATGAATATGTTCAAATGCATTATTATGTTTGTGTGACCCCTGGTGTTTCTGTGTTAGAAGTTTAAAGATGACCTTTATGTGCACCCTGTGCTGTACTCCTTTGGGTCCCACCTATAGCTTTCACTTAATAAGCTAATTTGTAGCAGATAAATGGAACCCCTTCTGCTTATTGACATTTCATTCATGTTTGATTTGAACTTTATTTCATGGCCAAAGAAATGTTTGCTATAGGCTGCCAGTTCATTCTGGAAGTTATTTGGTTTTAAGTATTAGTCTAGTTTTTTGTTAAGATATTTTTTGTTGCTGTGTGCTCTTGTGCGATTTTACTGCAAGGCTCAGTTGCCATTTTCATCCCTCGAGGCTCAGAAGTGAGATTAGGTTGGATGATGAATTGGAAAATTTTTGGTTTTTGCTGCCAGTCATTGAATCTATGGCTGGTTTGTCACGAGTTCCTTCACTGATGCTTTTTCATCTGCCTCTTGTGCCTCATCTGCCTCCTCTGTGTCCCTGTGTGATTCTCCTCCTTAGACATGTTGCTCCCAATCTTATAATCCGTCTTCCTCATTCATCATCCTACCATTTCTTTTTAAAGTTCAGCAGTGATTCAGCACACTTAGGAAAATGGTCAGCACCGATGTGAAGTATACATGAGTTGTAGTGCATGGCCAAATAACATAAGATGTTTTTATGCAGGATCATAATATAATGTTTCTTACATGTGTTAACATGAAAATGAATGGAAGAAGAAATGATATTTGAATGAACAACCACAGCATTTTACACTGTGAACTGACAGGTGTTTCACTCCATTTGCCACACACTGTATACACTGACCACAATCTGATTGGTTTTCCAAACTTCCTATTTCCCAACAGTCCCTGGGGGCTATAATTTACAGTGCTGTGTCCCGAGGGAAAGGCAGGAGTGGAGCTAGGAGTCAAAGTCAGTTTCCTTTCTGGGCTTCATACTCTCTAAGTTACCGCTGGCTTATGCTGAAAGACACGGACAAGCTCTGTGTGTGTTCGCGAGCAGTATGAAGTCCTCCCCAGACACAAATCTAAATGCCAGCAATGTCTTTCCTAACTAAAGGATGACTGCATGTTCTTCAGCACTGACACTGATCCTACATCCAGCAAACTAAATGAAATATCTTGAGGCCAACCTCAGGCTGGATGTGAAGCTAAATTTAGCAGTTTAAATGAACTTTGGATTTGGTATTGTCTTTGTTGTCAATCAGAACTCAACTAACTGAAATAAACACTTCTACTCATCATTCTGACACTGTAAATGCTGCTTGAAGTGCACTGCAGTGACAAAACCCACCACTGCTACCCAGTGTACCAAGTTGGAAAACTCAACAATGCAACATTATATGTAATATAATCAACATGCAATGACATGCAAAGCTTGTGAAGGCTCTTTGGAGAGATTTCGGTTTCTCTTTCTTTGTGTGTCTGTGATGTTTCTGACAGCACTGGGTTTAATGGTCTTTTTGAAAGCCTCACTCATCCTCTGAATGTCTGTCTTCTCTTGAATGTTGGCCATCCTCATCTTATACAACTCCCACTTTTCTCAAATGCCTTCCTGTCCTCACACATAGCCTCTTTTTCAGCGTTAATAGCCTTTCTCCTATTCCATTTCATTTTGTTGAGGTTCTTTCTTTTTCCATCTTCTCCTCCACCTGGAGAGCCGCCCTCATCTTCTGGATGCCTGTCTTTTCTTGGGTGTAGGCCTTCCTCATAAATGCCATCTCTTCCTTTTCTATCTCGAACATCTCTCTGTCATTAATCATGGCATCTTCTTCAGCTTCAAAGGCTTTTCTTATCGTACTCTGAACCCTCAGTTCTTTCTTGAAGGCTTCTCTTTCGTTTTTCATGTTCTCTTTCTCCACCTGGAAAGCCTCCCTCATCCTCTCTGTGAGTGACTTCTTCTTGAGCAAAAGCCTCTCTCAGCGTGGCCACCTCCTTTTCTATGTCGAGGGCCTTTCTTTCCTCACACATAGCATTTCTTTCTGCAGTCAGGGCCTTCCGCCTCCTATGTTGTGCCTTGAGTTCTTACTTCAAGGCTTTTCTTTCATTTTCTACGTTCTCCATCTCCAAGTGGAAGGTATTCCTGACCTCGGCCATTTGAGTACACTCTCTTTAAAAGGCCTCTCTCTCTCTGATCATTCTTTGTCGTTCTCACTTGTCTCAAGCTGGCGGTGATCATATTCTTTACCATCACTTTTCCTGAACAAAGAGAATTTATTTATCTGTTTTTTTCACAAATTATCAAGGGGACAATATGTGTGTTGTCAATCATTCAAATACAATATTAAACCATTCTGTGATACCTCAAAACGTCATGTATCTCAATCTAGCATTTGCCTCTTCTCAAAAGTGGATCATTTCTGCAACCTTAAGAGAGATTCCCACTTTAAGATACATGCTGACATGAATTTTGCACAAATACCATTCGACAAACACCGACATCTGTGTATTTAACAATAGCAAATTTCAGTAAAGCTGCAGTACTTGTTTGTCCTCCCAGATCCCTTCTTCCTGAGAGAGGAGACAGTTCATTTGTTGTCCAGAGGAATCATGTCTCTCTGAAGCTGCTGAGCGTTTTGCGCCAGCCTGTTCATCTCTCTGCCCTATGCTTTCTGAAGCACGGACGGTAACTGGATATTCAGCTAGAAGCACAAACATACAGCATTAATTTGATAATTATTAACACGTGGAGAACTTAAGCTAAATCGTTTGGTTTAGTTCAAACAAACTTGGGTGTATTTGCTCATTTAGGTTGGTGGGAAAATTGTAAGTCAGACTTTGGTGTGGAAGAAACAACTAGACAGAACTCCCTCCTTTCAGCCGGTCCATGCAACCAAAAGTGGTTAATTTGTGGTGTAATTCATCTTTTTTGCATTGATGATTTTTGACCAAATAAAGCGATCTACAGGTGTGAAAGTGATTTTAATAGGTGCAATCATTTTCCATGCCAGAATACCATGGGTAATCAAATTGCACTCTGTCTCCACAGGAACAAACTATAGCTGGTACAGTTCAGTGTTTTAATACATTTTACCATTTCACCATTGGATTACTGTTTTAACCAACTAGTTTGAACCCTCCTGCAAGCATGAAGTTCATTTACATTGATATGACAAGTGTTTTCTTCATGACTACTCTCAACAAATCTCTCCATTTCAGCAAATTTGGTACTTACCACCAAAAAACTCTGGATTTCTGAGGGTTCTATCAATGTAATCACTTGTAATAACTGCAAGTGCAGTGGGTATCTTTAGATTTTCCCCTCAATGTCTCACTCTGTTCAACTCTCAGTGCTCTGCACTGAAATGAAATGGCTTCTCACCACACTGACCATTGACCAGTGTGACCAAGTTCTGTGTTCCAGTCCTAGAATTCCACAGAGCCCAGTGACGCCTCAAAACACAGTTTGACGAATACAAAAGTCAAACACAATGCATTAAGAACAGCAAACATCATGTTATGTTTAATAAATGAGCACATTTGTTTTGGGGTGACATAAATGCTGCAGTTTGATTCTCTTTCAACACATTTCACTTGTTAAAACATGTAATTAAGTGGCTGTGTGGAGCCTTTAACACCATTTAACTCTGCCTTCACATGACTGTACAGCAAGGGAGACCTTTTAATGCTCTCCTGCTTAACCGCGTGCATACAGCTTGGATGAAAGCTCAATTTGGTCGATGTAGCAAAATGCTTTGTACATCTATCTCCCTTTGGTTCCTATCTGCCTCTATACTATCAAGGCAAAATACAAACAAAACAAAAGCGAGAGTCATAAAACAGTGACACACTCCAGTGCTTTTCACCTCATTTTGATATGCAGGCACAAAATTTTGGTCGTGATTTACCAGGAACAAATCCATTTGTCAACATACTGTCAGCAGTTTTTTTTTATAGGGAATCTTTCTTCAGTAGTCAGTAGTTCCAATAAAAACTCTTCACAGTGAGGTTTGTGGATTACCCACAGTAAGCAGGACATTGTTTCTGGAAAGAAATGTTGTCGATTTTTTTAAATGTATTTTTTCAATGCCAGGAGCACCACAAATGAAATTCCATTCATCTCTGTTGTATTTGGGTGGCGCCAGAAAACCTGGCCAAATAATACTAAAACTATCTGTACGACTAGATACTTCCAGAGGATGTGAGAAAATATGTTCGTTTTTTTAAATTTGGGTGAACCAACCCTGACACGTATCATGATTAATCATTCCAGCGTAATATTTCTGAAGAGAAAAAGCCTGTCTTCGCTTGTTTGCTGCTATTTATACCCTTTTCTCTGACAAATTATGTCTCTGTTCAAGGATGCTAAGCATAACGTGTTTTCTTCATGGTGCCGTACTGTAAAAGTCATTGCATTCCAATCGTAAAAGACATAGACCTTCCCTGCATGTTTGAAGCCTTCCCAGGGCAGGTTAAAGCTTTGCCTGATGCTTCCTGTAGCTAAATATCAAGAGTACATTTTCCTCAATAACGGGGGACTTCTCTGATATGACAAAACATTCTGAAAACCGAAAAGCTAAGACGAGTAGAGGATCAGCTGAATGTGGGTCAGCAGAGACGCTGATGAAAGTTTTTTGAATATGTTATTGATCGAAAAACCTTTGCTGCGAACAAGGACTGTTGTTGCTTTCATAACAACAGTGGGATGAGGTTTAGCTTTGATCATTTGAAAGATGTGGTGGGCCTCCACCTCATAAAATTATCGGCTCTGAATGACTCAACTAAACAGTTCATAGGGCTGTTAATCTGTCGTATATGTTCCCCACTGATGAAAAGACTCAATATCTATACCAGACACACACACACACACACACACACACACACACACACACACACACACGCATACACACAGACATGTGTCATCCTCCTGAACAGCTCTGAGGGGTAAGATGATGCATCTGTGTTATTACGATGAGCTCTCTATCTCCACTACAAACAGGTCCAATTCCCAAACCACCCAGTGTGGTGATGATAACACAGGCTGATGACAGGTCAACTGGTGTGTCACGATGTGTTTCTGCCTTTGTGTGTGTGTTTGTGTGTGTGTGTGTGTGTGTGTGTGTGTGTGTGTGTGTGTGTGTTCCCAGTCATAAGGAATTGACATCTGGAGAACTAAGAGTAAAAACAGTCTGCAGGATGTTTATGTGGGTGTAATATAAAATGGAACGGAAGAACTAAAAAATAATATAAATAACAACAGGGAGTCTGTTTGGTGTATCAAACTGCAGTTCATGAATCTCTCCAGGTTGCAGTTTTGTATCTTTTGACTAGTAAATCACAGCTTTGTTCCCTGCCCCTGTGTTGTTTTGGAGGTCATTCATTTTATTCTTGGACTGTTTTCTTAACTGGATTGACTTTTAATTTAAATTTTACATAGTGATGCAAAAGCTTGACTCCTTTAGCTTTACACACCTTTGACAGACTCGACAGTTTCTGCCAAATATTTTAAGCATCGAGAAATGACTTCATGGTAAGGCGCCCCTCTTCAGCCCCTCTTTGGCATCATCACTCTTTAATGCAGCAAATGATGTACATGCCGGAAAAATGACTCCCAGACTGGTGGGCAGATACAGGCACACCAGTGTTAGATAGATACTTTTAAAATGATAATAGCTCACCCCTGTAAAGACTAGCTTAAACTGCACGACATATCACTCATTGCTGCCCTATTTTCTGTCTGTGAGAGCATAAGGATTTGTATCTTCTCCTCGGGGCCTCTCCATGGACAGTCACCATGACTTATAGCATGTTACCATGATGTCATTGCAGTAGTTTGAGCCCTGCGTTGATCCTAATAGTTAGAGGCTGAATTTAACTAAAAATAATGAGGAACTGGTCTTTAAATGAAAAAAGAAAACAC